>RZGK01000002.1:3600000-4041206 GCA_004011705.1 Ascochyta lentis
GACGTCGTGAAGCAGTACCCTCGGAAGAATTGGTCTAAGTGTTTTTCCAAGAAGATTAGGGAAGAGGTCGCCGTCAAGCCTTGGTGCCACACTACAGCCTCTGAGGAGAAGTTCCCGCATGACGTGGAGCACAACGCTCTCATGGAGCCGTATGATGCTCTAGAATAGAGCGCGGTCATGTTCATGAGGAAGCAAGCCTATGCTGCTGCCGGAAGATCAGGCCATGCTCGCTTATGTGGGGAACGTGGAATTAGGATTTCATATCGAGTCGATCAATGCGAGCTGTTTCACCCTTGGACGTGCTTTCTCTGAAGTTGGATTCTGTTCTCTACTCCAGGGTTGGAAATACTTTACAAGCACAGGCGCACGATACAATACTAAGCTACTCGTAGCAACAGTCTTGGCCGTTTGGTTCCGGAAAGGGTGGTATCTGTGCAGCTAGCCAATTAGCGTGCAGCCAAAACTAATCAGCATGGCACAACCGTTGCAGATCTGCGCAAAGCTTCCATGTCTACACAACAAACAGTGGACGTGCTGCTATGTGGAACACCAGTACATGAGGTGCACTGGATGATGCATCGTTTTGGACTGGCGATTGAATGATGACGATGGCAGCTATGCTTCACGAGTGGTGTATTAGCAAGCTGTGGGCTCAAGCAAGCTTTCAGCAGCATGTCACGCTACTCGTTGCTGGACAAGCCAACCTGGGGTAGTGGGTAGGTAGTGGGTAAGTAGTGGGCGGTGAACGGTAGGCAGCTTCGAGACGCATCCGTCTAGGAGAGCTTCTCATTCCACTTCTCTTTGCAGACCTTTCACCACCACGCACCGCACACCCACGTTGACGTAGACAGCTCAGACACGGCCAGTCTAGATCTATACAACCCAGCAACAGCACAGCAGCAGCAGCAGCAGCAGCAGCATCATCACCACCACCACCACCACCACCACCACCACCACCACCACCACCACCACCACCACCACCACCACCACCACACATCATGGCCACCTGCCCCGTCATTGGAACTACCAACAGCGTCCTCCCACCCAACCACCCAGAGGTCGACCTGAATGTCGACGGCCAGACGGTACTACTCCCTCCTCTTGCCTCCACCAGCGTCCCTCGCGACTTCCTACTTGGGTGCTTGGTATGCTGACACACGCAGTGCCCAGTCGTAGGCGCAACCACGGACCACCACCACAACCTCGACAAGCACCCCAACATCCCCGGCCTCTCCTCGACCGAAGCCACCGCCTGCCCCGCCCTCAAGTCGGCCGTCAACGAGCCTAAGGCACAGGAGCTCGACGATGCCCTCTGCCCCGTCGTCGGCACCGCCACCACCGTCCTCCCGCCCGACCACCCTGACATGCTTCAGGCTGGGCCCGAGGACGTCTGCCCCGTGACCAAGGCCACCGTCGGCCACCACAAGAACAAGGTCGTCACCCACCCCAGCGTCGAGGGCGCCGACAAGGGCGCCGTGTGCCCCGTCACCGGTCAAGGGCACTAGGACAGGTAGCTGTAGTTTGGCTGCATCTGGGGACAAGGGCAGCTTTTCTTTTGCGTCTTTCCTTCTCTCTCTCTCTAGGCGTTGAGGGCTTGGATACGGCACCATCTACCCAAGATTATGTACATGAATGAATGATGCCAACGACACTACATGCCTTCCTGGCTCCCACCCCCCAACAACAGCTCCCATCCTTCGCCCCTCTCGACGCTTTTTAACTCTTCGTTCCCCACAAACCACTCCTCCTCTTTCATCCTATTGACCCACGCCCTCAAAACACCATGTCCATGCACCCAATCTGACCCATACATCATCTCAAAGTACTCCACCTGAGCCAGTAGCACCACGCCCGAGACCGTCGCGCCCATCATCCCCTCACCGTCGTCTCCCAACAACCACTGTTCCAGTCTCTCAAGGTAACTACTAAACTTCTTCTTGGCGTGTTCAGCTGTCGTGGAGCTCATTTCTTCCCTGCTGAGGCCCGAGAAATACGTCGTGGTGGGGTCAGAATGAATGAGCGCAACAAGAGACCAGTGCGTTGCGTCGTTAAGCAGACCTATGACGTCTCTCGCCTGGGCGTGTTGCTCCGCTGTTCGACCTCGTAGGTCTCTGAAGCCGTGCGAGGTGGAGAATTGCTCTTCCAAGTATTCGATGATGGACAAGCTCTCGCGGATCCATATCGTGCGTCCGTTATGGTACTCGATGCGGAGAATAGGCAGAGACGAGTCCGCTGGGCGACGCTCGTGGCCTGGCATGGACCGAAGAGCGGGTGGGCATGTAGTGAGCTCCACCGGGACGAGTTCGATGTTGTGCTCCTTCAATACGCTGAGTGTGATGCCTTTAGCGCGGAAGTAGAAGATGAGGCGTCTGGGAAATAGACCTGAGGGCCATATCCATATCGTTGTTTTGGTGCTGCTCAGTTCAGAATTCATACTGCGAGTGTTGTTTGCACTCAACAATGACACTCTCAATGCAGCCTGCGAGCAGCCATCTTTATATCCATCTTTAGCGCTTCTTCAATTCATCTCGCGGGCAAATCTACCTGGAGACTTAATATGTCTCCGGTTACCTGTATGCACGCAAGAAATCCCACAGAAGCATCATTGAAATCTTAACGCTCTCATTGGTACAAAGTCTCCGTCAGTACCTTCAGGTTGGTTCCGGTCATTGAGCTCATCTCGCCCATCAATGGTAGCAAAAATATGCTTATGCCGCCCAGCCGCGTCGCTAACAACACAAGGGCACCCAGTTTCATTGTTTAATGTCGGGCTTCTTCGCTCATGGTGCCTGCCCCGCAACGGCTACACGACGATCCCCGCCCCCACATCGTGTACTTCGGCCCAAGTACGTCGAGGCCCTGGATCCATTGCAAACGGACCACACAACATCATTGCTGTTCCCATAGGTTACCGTGTTGACAAATTATGGACGCTATGATGCAAGTTTATTGGGTTCCTGCACTTGGTCAAGATGACTGGCGCGTCCACTTCCGCTGTCAAGCTCTGGTACAGTAACAATATTTAGATTGCAACGCGCACGCACGTCGCACGCGCTGCACGAGTTTCTCTATTTCTCGTGGCTCCTCCATCATCTGTCTCTCAGTGTACTTGACAACATGGCCAACGCTCCCATCATAGCCTTTGACTACGGTACGCACGACACATCTCCTCTCAGCCGTCACCACCATAATGATCTCCAGATTTCTCCCCCTACGGCCAAAAGATACGCACCGCACTCGCCGCCAGCGGCATAACTTTTCAACGCAGTGACCAGCCCCCTGTTCTTCCTCGTCCCATACTCGAGAAGCTCGACATCACCTACCGCCGCATCCCCTTACTAGCGTTTGGCAAAGATGTGTACTGTGACACCTCGCTCATCATCGACGAGCTTCAATCTCGATACGGAGCCCTCCCCACCAACCCAGCAGATAAAGCCTACGAAGCCTTTGGCATCCAAATCTTCGAAAGTGCCTTGCGCGTCGTACCCACCGCTGCGCTGACACCAGAGTTTATCAAAGACCGACGCACCATCTTCCCAGCTGTGGAGAATCCCAATCATAGCGAACTACGACCCAGTGGACTAGCAGAAATGAAATCGAAATTCCACATCATCGAGCGAGACTTCCTAGGCAAGAATCCCGGCCCTTTCATCGCTGGCGCGAAATTCGGACTCGCCGATCTCCACGCTGGGTGGGCCGTAGGATGGGTTCTCAACGCTCTTGGAGTAGGCCGGGAATCCGGCTTTAGCTCTCAAGAGTTTCCTCGCATCTACAATTGGATCTCCACCTGGCCTACTCCCGAATACAAAGATCTCGCCCAGGAAGATGTTTGGGATGCTGTGCGGACTGCAGAGTATACCGCCAAAGACGTTGGGGTGAATGAGGACGATCCACTTGGTATCAAGGCGGGGACACACGTTACCGTGGAAAACAGTGACACAGAGCCGGGCGCACATCCGCAGAAAGGGAAGCTAGTTGGGTTGGATGACAGGGAGATAGTGGTGGAGTTGAAAAATGATGTTAGGTTGCATTTCCCGCGTGTCGGCTATGTAGTGAAAGAGACCAAGGTGACAGGCATGGCATCGCGATTCGGTCGTTGAGCTGTACTGGAAAGTTCCATAGGACTCGCGTGGTGGCATGGCGAGAAGGGGACTCATCTATCGGCAGATACACTATTCATGTCACTGATGTCAGGAACGCTGAACTTACAGGACGGAATGGAAAAACTGGGTAGGGATCTCGAATTTCGCGTTCACATTTTCCTAATTCGGAAGCAATCATCCCTCAATTGATCATGAGCATATGATTGAATTATATCATTCATTAAAGTCTACCGACTTGTCTATTTGAGCAGCTTCAAAGCCACTGCACATTATCTTCATGATGGACATCAGACGTTCGCACCTCCGACTCATACTCATTATCGCACCCGCTTAAGAAGGAGGAGAAGTGGGCTCCGGCACGCCAGGCGGGCAGTGCCAGTGATCGTCATGAGGCGTGCAAGCCTCGGCGGCCTGGGTAGCGCTAGCAGCAGCAGAAGTAGCACTGGCGACGGCAGAGGAAGCCGCGTGAGAAGAAGAGCTACCAGCAGCCGTTGCAGAAGCAGCAGCAGAGGATGTGGGTGCAGCGGAAGAAGACACCTCGCGGTAGTGGCCTGGACATCCAACTCCAGGGACGGCAACATCGTGTGCGTATACCTCAAGAGCGAAGTACTGGAGTGTATCGGAGTTGCGGACGGCTTCAGCAGGGTTGCTCTCAGCAAGCTCCAGAACACCGGGGTATTCGTCTGCGCCACCGTAGTGCTCGACGATGCCCTCGCCGACCTTGGGGATGTGAAGAAGACGGTGCAGAAGGTCAGAAGCCCAGTAGAAGTTTGTCGCGCCGTTGGCCACGTCGTAGCCAAACATGCACATTCCCTCCAGAGGACGACGGAGCTCGTACGAGAGATCGCAGATTACCGTCTCCGAGGTAGCATTGGAACCTCGCCAGTGACCTGCCCAGCCTTGTGGTTGTTAGTGTTTGATGAAGGAAGACTGGGTTGGGAATCAACTACTTACCCTCCTGGCCGCAGTTCCCATCGATGTTGTCGCAGCGGAAGAGAACATCGGATTTGTCGCCGTCGACGATCTTGCTGAACCAGCCAATGGGCTCGCCAGTGGGTGCGTTGCCAAAGTACTTCTGGTAGATCTCTGAAGAGTTGCCCCAGCGCAGAATGTGGTCGCGCGCTTGACGACAGATGGTGAGAGTCTCTTCGAGACCGTTCCTGATGTACTGGTGCTGGGTGGCGTTGCAGGAAGCGTGGATGGGGTACTCGTGAACGGCACCGGCGTCCCATGCAGTAGAGGCAGGAGCTTCAGCGGTAGCAGTGACGGTGACGGTAGTAGCCTGTCGGGCGGCAAGGGGAGATGCAGAGACGGCCGCAGCTCCAAGGAGCATGAGAGATGTGAAACGAGCCATTGTTGATGTCGGTGGTCCAATTCAGGTATCAATGATTGGCAAGTTGAAACCTCGAGTGTAGCAAATATGCGAACTGGTGTTCAGCAAATCTGTTCCGGATGTCTGGATGAGGAGTCTTGCAGACGGCGTGTGACCTTTTTATATCGTACAAGCGCACAGTTCTCCAGTCTGGTACACTGCGCTCAGGTCCTTCTCGGTACTCTTCCACCGAGCTGACCCTGCGTCTATCAACGCCGAGACCTCACCTTGTACGCCTCAATGCTGCTTTCCGCATGCTTTCCATCACCTGTGAGGTCACATTTTCGAACTAAGAAGGCAGAACAGCGATCTACTCTCTTGGCTCGCGGCACGTCTCGCGTGTTCGCTCGCATGGTTGAGCGATTAGCGCGGGCCTGGCCTACAAATCCCTCCGCTCCGATGCTCGTTCAGGTGCATCGAGTACCGTGATGGACTACCCATGGCAAGATTTTCACGCCTCCAAGAGACAAAGCGTCGGTAAGAGTACCTGCGTTTGGAAGAGCCGAGGATCTGCCTGCATAGAACTGCAGATTTCCGGAGCACACTTGCACTTAATGTGTCATGGTCGTCAGCAGAAGCAAGTATGCGGCTGATTGTCTTGAAGGCATTGAGATTCCTGCACGTAGTTGCGGGCTGTGTTACAGTGTGGTCCTCAACTGTCTTCGCACTACGAACTGTCTGGCATTGAAGACATTACGCTGCTGTGCGAATATAGCGGTTGGATACAGAAGGTGGCACTTTTTCAAGGCTGTGTATACCACAACCTCGTGCATGTGACGTGTAGTGGAGTAGTCCGAGCGTACTCCAGCCACCCCACAGTCGCATGTTACCCAACATCCACCAGCCAAGCCTAGCCAAGACGAGGCCCGGAAGCTAAGTCATCGCCACAGACCCGTTCCTTGGGTTAGATTCTGGCTCGATACGGAAATCGGAGTGTCTTGTCGCTGTGTACATCCTGTCTTGACTGCTGATTGCAGACCTCGTGATTCACTCAGGGTCGTATGCTCGACGCGTAACCCAGTAGGGTCCAACGCTGCGTACCCAACTCCGTCTTCCTATGAGTTCTGCGTTCTCCCGCTTGCAAACTCTCAGACCTTTGTTATCCTCAGATTCTTGATTCGACGTGAAAGTGGACTCCGCCATACTTGGCAGCCTTGGCTCTCTCCATCACGGTGCTCAAACATCCACCCACGCCAAGCACTATCAACTCAGACGGCGGATGAAAGAATCTTCAACTCGCATAGCTTGCGGTCCCAACACGGTACTTCAAGGTCAGATTCTTGCCGCAGAACCGCCTGTGAGCCAGCTCAAGTTGATATAATAAGGTTGCGCAGATTCGAGCCCGATACATCAGCAACTCGCCCTGTCCGCAAGCAAACCTCAATATTTCAACATGGCTTCTGCCGCACGTTTTGCAGCTCTGCTGGCTTTTGCGGGTTCTGTGGCTGCACAGACTGTAACAATCACAGCCACAGTCACGGCCGCGGCAACACCGACTATTACTGCTGTTTCCGACTGCCACCCTCATGGCACGGTCAAGTGAGTTAGGCCTTGTTGCACTTTACCAATGAAGTATAGCGCTAACGTACGACAGTTGGTGCATGGTTGGGACTGAGGAGTACCAGATCTCCGGGCCTACCGCGACAGAAGAATTCCAGGCTCAGTACACGGACTGTCACAAGCACGGTAGTGACACGTGGGTACAGTCGTTTTGTGTCTGTGAAACGTCACTGACTGTCAACCAGATACTGCGTTGACGACGCTGGTGAGGATGTCGAAATCATCATGGAGAGTACCGAGGAGACCACGCATGCTGGCGAGACCGCTGAAGAGCCAGCTGGGTCCGAGGAGCACTGTCACTTCCACGCTGGTGTTGAGTAAGTTCATCTACAACGGTTTGATCGCCACCAGCTGATTCGATCCAGACACTGCGTTGGCGGCAGCGAAGAAGTATCCTGCGATGCGACAAACCGTGACTACAACATCCCGTTGCGCGTCGGCCTTCTCTTCGTGATCCTTGTCACCAGTGCTTTCGGTGTCTTCTTGCCTATCTTGACGACCCGCTTCAACATCATCTCGCAGACAAACATCATCTTCGTCGTGTTGAAGCAGTTTGGTACCGGTATCGTTCTGTCGACTGCATTCATCCATCTTTTCACCCACGCTGATCTCATGTTTGGCAATGAGTGTTTGGGCGAGCTGCAGTATGAGGGAACAACCGCCGCTGTATTTCTTGCTGGTCTATTTCTCTCTTTCCTGGCCGACTACTTAGGCGCTCGTTTTGTTCAGTGGCGACAGAAGAAGCAAGCTGGCTCGGACAGCGAGATCCGCGGTACCCCCACAGATGGTAGTGACAAGGCCGTGTCGGCCTCCACCACTCCGGACAACGAGTTCAACCGCAGCCACGGCCTTCCCCATGCGCACGGAGCCATGCACCACGCCACTCCCATGGAGGAGAAGATCAACGTCGTGAACCTGGAAGCAGGTATCATCTTTCACTCTATTCTCATTGGGATCACCCTTGTGGTCGCCGGTGACTCCTTTTTCATCACTCTCTTCGTTGTCATCCTCTTCCACCAGATGTTTGAAGGCATCGCACTCGGAACCTGCATTGCTGAGTTGCCCAAGGCCGCCGCATCAACTCTGCAGAAGTGCATCATGGCCGGAACATTCGCCTTCATTACCCCTATCGGTATGGCTATCGGTATCGGTGTCTTGAATTCGTTCAACGGAAACGACCCTCACACCATCGTGGCCATCGGCACTCTCGATGCACTGTCAGCGGGTATCCTTGCTTGGGTTGGCATCGTGGAGATGTTGGCGAGAGATTGGTTGCACGGGCGCTTGCTTAACGCTGGATTGATCAGGTCAGCATCAGCCATGTTTGCGTTGGTTTGTGGTATGGTGTTGATGAGTGTTCTTGGCAAGTGGGCCTGAACAACGAGATCGATCTCATAACGATGGTCAGGACAACAATGGTTCTTGATGCCGGCTCCCCTATACAATTAACAATGAATAGATCAGCTCGTTATAAGCAAACCCAGGACGAGTTGCTCCAAGCCAGTTGATGTTATGCCAAATTTGATGTGATGTATTGTGGAATAAACATACATGATGCTTAGCCTGGAGTTACAGCCCTAGTGGACCTCCATTTTCGCTTCGAGGGTCGAGGCCGTTGGAGCCAAAGACGGGTGTCATAGCATCGTTCAGCAGCTCGTTTGGGCTCCATTGCAGCATACCACCCTCGCCAAAAGCAAAGTCATTCTCGATTTGCGCAAAGAGATATTGATTTGCTTCATCGTTAGTCCAAGACCA
Organism: Ascochyta lentis; assembly: GCA_004011705.1. NCBI lineage: Eukaryota > Fungi > Ascomycota > Dothideomycetes > Pleosporales > Didymellaceae > Ascochyta > Ascochyta lentis. Next base: position 3,608,791 of record RZGK01000002.1, read on the forward strand.
TGGTGTTGTTCCTGTCTCTGGCTGATGGTCGCCCGTTTGTTGCGTCGGAAGCAGCACATCGACTTCATCAGTGTTCGCTTTGTCGCCGTGTTGTGTCAGAGGCGTTGAGGCGCGCGTTGCATGCCCACTCAGCGCGGCTACGCTAGAGATACCAATGTCGTCGGCTTCCATGGCGAGTCGCGCCGCGGTAGACCGATCAAGGTACCGAAAGAACAGTTGGAGTACCCAGTTAGTCACTTCCCACGTCTTCTGCAGTTCTTGGAGTCCCAAGAGGCACAACTTGGCACGGTGCTCCGCCAGGGTTCTGTTGATTCCTGTGGATCGTCGAAGGTGCGCAACGTGTATGCAGAGAGTGTTGAAAAGATTTGTGATGACATGGATCTGAGCATGACCAATGTTTGCTCGGGGCAGCATGTCCTCCACAATACGAGAATTGCGGGCTGCTGCTTGCAAAGCTATGTTTCCTTCAATGTCGGTGCTACCGTCCTCATCATTAATGAAGTTTGACCGGTAGAGTAGCATAAGTAGGTTGTTGTAGGCAAGATGCAGCATGCTAGCTTGGAAACTCGGATCATCACCAGTGTCGACCGAAACTTGCATGACCAAAGGGAGCTCCTGCTTCCATTTGTAAAGCTGATCCCTGATCGTTGCACGATCCTCGTGTTTGAGCGTACGATTCGGTAGGTAACCGGCGTCGACAATCCTGCCAAGGAAGACCGCAAGCTGTACCATACCAACGCCGTAGTCTTTGAACCGTTCCATGTCGATGGGTGAAGTTGTGGGCAGGTAAGCCCATTCAAAGTCTGAAGTGGATAGAGGCTCAACATCGCAGTCCTCGTCACGGATACGATTGGGGAGGCCAAGAGCGGAACCACATTGACGCTCACGGACATATATGGCCCACCATAACCGCCGCTTGAGCCTCGCAGATTTCTCGTCTGACTCCCCTGCAGACCGATGCATTGCTTTGGTCTGCGCCAGGCTTATGGCAGCAGACAGCCAATGACAAGCATCTTTCTCCAAGAGCGCACCAGCACGCCAGAAACTCATCAGGAACACAGCCTGAAGGACGATGACCTTATTTGTCTCGTACGATGCATCGTATATGTCTTTGGCGCGGATGTAGAAAACATATCTTGCGCGGTGACGATTCCCCCACCCGAGATTGCGGAGAGTTGTCTCTTCGCAGTGGATTACACCTATGAAGAGCATAGCTTGTAGCAAGAGTGGCGAGATTGTACCTTGCCGATGTGACTCCCAGATGTCTGCTTCGTCAACAACAGCAAAGTGTGGATGAAACCAGTGGAAATATGCCTCCAAGAGGGCAATACGAACGTCGCTTGAGGGAAGGAGAAAGCCCCTTCAGCTTGGAGCGCTTCCATCCGTTTGCGACGTCTCTCCGCCTCCCACTCAGGGACAAGCGCTTCAGCTTTTACAGCATTAGGCACATCATGACGCAGTCGAGGCCGATGAGGTGCTGGCACTGGTGTTCCTTCCCCGGTAACATAGCGGAGTGAGCTGGATTCGCCTAGGAAGACAGCCGCATCGTCTTCTGGCCGACTTGTTTCAGTCTGTTGAAATGCAACCTGCGACTCGGAACGCGTCTGAGGAGTAGCGAACTGAAAGTCGATTTTGTTGTTCGCAGTCTGGTTTTCAGCTGGACTGTGAAATTTGGTCGATAAGGAGGCAAGCACGTGCGACGCAGCAATATCGTCTTCATGACGCTCTGGGATCATGCCAATGTTGGCATTGCCAACAAAGTTACTGCAAGAGTCAGTAAACTGTTGCTCTCGCCGTGCTGGTTCTCCACCCTACAAACGTACCCAATTTTCGCGGTACTGTTGCGCTTTTCATTCTCCGCCCGAGGTTTCCGAGGATGTTTGCCGCGCTTGGACTCACGCGTCTCGCACACGACTTGTGCGGCGGCGCAATTGCGACATGGCTGGTGATCTGTCACGTCACACTTGACTCTTCGCGCGTTGCAGTTTGTACATGCCAGTTTGGCGCGCTTCCGCGGTCGTGAGTTGCCGTAGTCATCCATGCTGGCCTGAGAGATGTTGAGTTGCCGGAACATGGAGGGGGAAGTAGGCTATCAGATCAAAGTGGGGACATGGCGGCTCGGCACAGTTTTCTGGTGAGCAGCCCAAACGCGGAGGCCGCAAGCAAGACGTGTTGTCGCCGTACACATTTTACGCATGCTATAACGTGCGCAAGATCGAAGCACGGCGTCATTTCGAGATGAAGAACTAACTACGGGTACGCGCAACCGATTTGACCGTCCAGAGTCCAAGCACGTCTGCCTTTGCCTGCCGAAGATAGATGACGTTATGTTGAAGTCGGCTACCTGTGTGCCGTGGCCTGAAAGCCGAGCTGCATGATGTCCGCCCAGACAGCTTTGCGTGCTTGTTCCTTCTGTGCTTCCCTCGAACGTCCGTGGTAACATGGCCTACATAGCGCGTCGTCTCTTCTCCACGACCACGTGTCGGCGAGCTTCTGCTGCAGAAGCCAGCGCTGAGCTCTTCGAGCGATTCGGTCAAGGAAAGCCAGTCTCAATCAGGAAGCAGGTGCTCGACGCAAACCAGCTACAGTTGCTCAGCATTACATTGAATCGCACGCCATCGTCAAACAACCCACCGCCTCGAGGCACACCCGTCCCACCAGGATACCATCTTGTCTACTTCACGCCGAGCATTGTCGAATCCGAACTCGGCCTCGATGGCACAGACCGAACCGTCAATCCAATTTCGCCATACACACGGCGTATGTGGGCTGGTGGCGAGTTGACGTGGGCGCAGGACGCAAATGCTTTGCTCAGGGTCGGCCAAGAGGTGCGCGAGACGACAAGACTCCTATCAGCCGAGCCGAAGAAGCTGAAGAACGGTGGGGAAATGTTAGTGGTGGGCGTACAAAAGACCTTTGAGAACGAAAAAGGTGTTGCGCTCGTGGACAGGAGGAATTGGGTGTTCCAAAAGGAGATTACTCTTGAAAACCCGTTGACGCCTCCCGCTCGTCCAGAGGAGAAGGCCCTGCCCAATGGAGCCCATGCACGAGACTTCTGTCAAACAGACGTGACCCTATTCAGGTTCTCTGCTTTGACGTTCAATGGTCACAAGATCCACTTCTCGCCAGAGTGGTGTAGACAAGTTGAAGGACACAGGAACTGCGTTGTGCATGGTCCCCTCAATTTGATCAACATCCTCGACTTCTGGCGAGACACAGCAAGAGGCGGAAGTTCAGAGGCGGTACCGAAGTCCATCTCATACCGTGCCATGTCACCGTTGTACGTGGCGGAACCCTACCGCATACTACTGGGACAGCATGGCAGAGATGGGCAGAACAGTGAGCGCGGCGAGTGGAATGCAGATATCTGGGATATTTATGGGAGACAGAGCATGAAGGGAACAATTCAAGAGTAGAAGCAAGCGAAACCACAGTCATGGTGCATGCATCACTCTGCATGGGTTGGCGCTGCTTGCTTGACTGTAATTTCTAGGTAAATTGAATTCATTACTTGGTACTTTATGTACCTACCCCTTGCCTCAACAACGCTGCATAGATGCTTCTAGAGTAAGGAGGCACTATATTATATACAAAGATAAGGGAGATTCGGTGTAATATAGTTAATAGGGCCATTTCAGAGCACTTGGGTTGTGCTGGACCCACCTACACTACTTATGCCAACTACCAAAGTATTTCTGAGATTTAAGACAGTTTTCTACGCTGCAGAGAGCTATTTTAGCTCTCAGAGTCTAAAATCCCTGCCCGGGCGTTGGGTTTTCTACACCGAGAGTGCGCGTAGGGCGTCTCACCTTCCCTTGCTACGGAACATCATGAATTTAACAACGCCATTCGTCCACCAACTGTCTGGTGGATGTGCTCTTTCCCTAGCCTTTCAATCGCTCATACAAATCTCGTCCTACGCCTGCTTGCATCTTGTGTCCGAGCTCGTCATGAAGCCAGAATCAAAGCATGCATCGAGTCGAAGCATTTGGACAAGACGTGGTGACAGCCGGAGTATGCGGATCTATCTGCCGAAGATGAATGCGTGCGTGTACTATGTATCGCTTCTTCAAATGTCTTGAGCGCATGCATGCATCTAGCACCTTTCAACCTGACTGAAGCCGATCGCTGCTGTCTCGCCCAGATCAGCCAATCATGCCAAGCGGGCGCCGCTCCCCAGGTGCCGGGCTCCAGGAGGCCAACCACTGATCCTTTTGGCCCCGGCAACCCTCCTTCTCGCGCCGCAGCTTCCGCAATCGTCTCTCCCGGTTCCCCGTGTAGACCACCTTCGTAGGAGGCTTCGAATGAGATGGCAGGCCCTGCAGTCAGCAATTCAAGACAGCCAGCACATGAAAGGATTCAGGTGGGAGTACGGCCGCTGGTCCCATGCAGACTCCCCGTCAGATCAAGTATTTGCACATTCTGGGAGGTTGAGATACGCAGGTAAGAGACCTTGTTATGGTCGTCAACGCAAAGGAGACTACAGAGTTGGCATCCCGTGGTGCTCTCTGTAGGAACCAGGTAACAAGACAAATGTCCATCGAAGTCCAACACGAATTCGGACTGAGCTAGCCGCTCCACACCTACTGTGTATAACGATACTTCCGGCGATCAGGAGTCTTCCCGTCTTAACAGGTTTCGGCCCTTCGGAACTACCTATAGATGCAGGAGTGCAGATCGTGGAGTGTCTAGCGTCATAGGTTCTGCATCCGAGTTTGCATCAAAAGTCGAAGAATATCGTCGAGTGTATCTGCATGTTCGCTCCGTAACTCTCTCACTCTTTCTCCGCATTTGTGCGGAGATACTTTATACCATTATGATCGTAATTGATGGTACTTATACCCACAACAAACTGTCAACATGGGCTTGAGCACAGAGTTCAATCCCGATCCGACCTACACCGCGTGGGGCCCTTTCATTCGCGATGATTATCTTGTTCAGCCTGTCACCTACAGAGATATCATTGTAGCCGGCTTCGTCTTTGGCCTCGCGAATCTCTTCGCTGTCTCAGGAGCGTATATCGCCTTCAGGCAGACAAGGTCATGCCGAGCGCCGTGGAGAAGTGCATACATCTGGATGATCTGGCTGGAGCTAGCTGCATCTTTCGTAATTTCGGTTGAGTGCTTGCTATATTTGTTGAAAGTCATCAGGCCAAGTTTCTGGTTCTACATGTCGATATGTAAGAGACCTCCTTCGCTCAAAACGAACTAATGTTGACCTAACTAGTATTGAGTTGGTCTATTCAGGTGCAGTTATTGCTCCAGATTATTATAAATCGAGTGCGCATCATCTTGGCAGACAAACGGAAGGGACGGTTTCTCCTGACCGGCACTGCCATCATTGTCACACTGATCAACATCAGCGTGTTTTGCATATGGATTCCTGCACGTCTCCAGATTAGTAACCGGTAAGAAGCATGTGAAGCGACCTGTTGTTACTACAACGCTAACAAGGCAAGGTGGATCCACACCAACAACATCTGGGACCGCATTGAAAAGGTCTTGTACCTATGCATTGACGGCTTCCTGAACTTCTATTTCATACGTGTCGTCAGAGCAAATTTAGTCAAAAACGGTCTCGAAAAATACAACAAACTTGTCCAATTCAACCAGCACATGATCGTCATCTCCTTGCTCATGGACGTCATGATCATAGCGGCCATGTGGATCCCAAATGGCTTCGTGTGAGTACACCATCTGCCTTCGTGTTGTTATGCGCTAAGACACGCCGGTAGATATGCCATCTTCCACCCTCTCGCATACCTTGTAAAGCTGAACATCGAGATGTCTATGGCGCATCTGATCAAAAAGATTGCTATAGATCGCTCGCGCAACAGCGATCTGTTTTTCATTCCCAATTCCCACAACAGTGCATTCAATTGCTGCTCTCACGACTCAAACTCATTTTCTCCTAGTCGACAGACCATGTTGATGCTCAAGAGTGTTTTTGGTAGGGATCAACCCTCCTCACCTCTTGAAAACGGTACTTTTCCAAATAACGAAATTCTCATAACGGAGGAATTCAGAATGCAAAGTGTGCCAGCGAAAGACCTGGAAATGCAGCAAAGAGGGCAGCATGAGCAAGAGGAATATGATGAGTTGAGCGTTCTCAGTTTCAGCGAGAGTGTGGCCTGGGCTGGTGTGGACTGGTCAAGAAATGACGAAGCAGAGCACGGTGCGTTGGGTACAAACAACCCTCAAACGACTTCGTCTGCGAACGATGAAGCGCACCTGATTCGACTAGCGCCAGCGGTACTACGGCCAGCTTGAAGGGATAGCTCGGCAGAGTCAGTCCATAGAGCGGTCACTAGTTTCATATTCAACGCGAATAAAAGGTCTCTAAGGCCCGAAACAACAGAGGCTGAGCAAGCAGCCAGTGTACAACATGACGACGCGGAAAGAGACTGTTACGTTCGTCTTACAACACCCCCGGACTCATGCCAAGCACTCATCTCCGCGATGCGGGGGCGGGAGCCAGCCACTTCCCCAGACGCCACCGAGGCAGTACGTTCACGTGCCTGTACTCATTGTTCATGTCACCTGGTTTTCAGCCAATGCATTCGGACGTTGTAAACATGTCTGAGGAAGAAATTGTTGTTTGTTGAGCTATTCGGCAACAGGCAAAGTCGAGCGTTTGGGATTCCGTGTCAACGTTGCACAAGCAACTATTCTTGTTCACACATTCTCGTTTGCTGCATGTTTGTGCGATCAACCACATGCGATGCACGACGGTACGGATCAAGCGTGTAAGCGGCACAACCTAGGACCAGCAATACCGTTCTTGTCTATCCAATCAACCTTGTTGCCCCCCTGACACAACCTCCCAAGTCAGAGCTCTTGCTGTTAAGAAATGGTGGCAGAGTCGTACAGTAGAAAAAGATGATTGGCGCTGATCCCCGGCGTGCTGCAGATCGTGAATTGGAAGAGATCTTCAAACAGATACGCCTGCTTCTTTTGGCTGCCAATCTCCGGTGTTGATCTTCTGGGCATGGAAACAGGCGGCGAGCGTCCTCAACGCATAAATTGCAACTATCGGATCAACAAACCACCCAGATCGATTGCAATACAAATATACGCACAATTCCTCCCTCTTTTTCCGTTTTTTCTTTCACTCAATTTTGTTTGATATCCAACCTGTACAAGAAGCCACGCAAACATGAAAAACACAATCCTCATCACCGCCATGACGGCCTTCGCCGCAGCACAAACCATCACCGACCTACCATCATGTTCACTCGCATGCCTCGCCAGTTCCATTGGCGGTCTAGGATGTGGACTGACAGACTTCGCCTGCTCGTGCCAAAAGGCGTCCCAGCTCACACCCGTCGTCACGCCGTGCGTACAAACTGCATGTACCGACCCGGCCGAGCAGTCTAAGACGATCAAGGTGCTCTCCGAAATCTGCGCAGCTGCTGGCTTCCCCATTGAAATTCCATCGTCTTCGGCTGTTGTCGAGCATACGACCGCAGCTTCGTCCGAGGCCCCGGTTGAGACACAGTCTTCTGCGACTGAGGAGCCAGTATACTCTGAGTACCCTACTGCAACTGAAGTTTTGTCGGAGTATCCAGGTGCGTTACCCCCTTCGCACTTTCTATCAAGTATACTGATCTTGGTAGAACCCACTTACATCACCGACGACGTGCCCAACCTCCCGTCTTCGTACTCTGACCTCGTTCCTCTCCCGTCGTTCGTTGATACTATTATTGTGTCGCGCCCTTCGCCTATACCGACTTCTGTTACCCCTGTTATTCCACCTTACCCTATTAGCGTGACCATTCCTGCTCCCTCTGGAACTGGTTCGTCGCCGTCCTTTACCTCTTCGGACTTGCCCGAGTTCACTGGCGGGGTTGCTGCGGTTGAGATTCCTATGTTGGCTGCAGGGATCTTTGGTCTGGCTGCTTTTGTTTTGTGAGATTGGTGTCGATGATTCGATATGGGTGCGGGTGTCATGCAAGGTGCAGAATTGATGTGAAGCAATCAGCGCACACAGGCTGCATCGGTGAGTGTCCGAATGGAGTTTAGTCCTAGCTGGTGCTGTGCGTATGCGGCAACTGAGAAGAATAGAAGATCATTGTCAATGACGGAATGTGAAAATTCAACAAAGTTCGTGTTTGTATCTACTCGTGACTCTGTACATACCTACTAAGGCAAGTCATCGTCGTCGCCATCATGAACAATCCTAGCAAGCTGCCTACATTCGCTTAATCATGGATCACATTGCATTGTGCCTCTCCACGACTGAACAATATCCGACAAGCGCTCCAAGCTTATTTCTTTGTCATGTTTGTCGCGGAGCTATGTTTCTAAGCCTGCCAGTGGGGGTCCTGAGCCTGCAGACGCCTAGCGTACGCCTCGTCATTCGTCGTCTCATCGTGACCGAGCGCGATGTTGGCCTCTTCACCCTCGAGATGGATTTGGCCTGTTTCGAGCTTGGTCATGCAGCACGAGTAGAAGAGACTGGCCCACATGAAGATCCTGAAGAGATGTTAACGTTCGGTCCACTGTTGGCTTACCACAAATAAGCTTACCAGTTGAATGTGCTCAACCACATGATGGTTGATTGCAGGGTATTAATCTTGACACCTTTGATCCACAACCCATTTTCATTAGGCCTTTGTCGCTCCTCATCACCACCGGGCGAGACAAGGAAGGCAATGAAGGCGATAAAGTACATGACGAAAGCAGCACCGATCTTCCAAAGCTGATACTTGGCATACTTGTCCTTGGTCAGAACTCCCCGCGCAGCAGCCTTCTGTTCCTTGTTGATGAGGATAGACGTCGTGATGCTCGTCAACATCAGGCCGTACAGAAGTGAGAACGTGAATGCCTTGTGCTTGATAGGTACCACGGCAGTGAGGAAGGTGCACACCATCGTCAGACCGACAACACCAAGCTGACAGATCTGCAGCCCTCTGAGACGAGGCGATGCATCTCTGGGAAGAGCGAGGAGGAACGGCATTCTCGGAGGCACGAAAGGGTTCGGGAAGATGCTCGCAAGAACGCAGTGTCAAAACCCGATGAAATGCGAGAGAAGGTTCAGAAAGGTCCGACTGGATGTGTTGAGACTATAGAGTAAGTGTTGCAGGTGGAGTGGACGTACTTTCATCGTGGGGCTGGTTCTTCACCGGTCAGCCCTAAGGCATCTAGAGAATTGAGGCCCCCTGCGCGTCAGGTTCCGTTTTTGGGGGCTTTCGATACTCGGCTCCGTATATTTAGGCTGATGGCTGGTATGATTGGCTCAAGTCGTCTGCGATTTCTGGGAACCGTCAGTGAGAGGTTTCATGGCGTTGTGGCAGCAAATGCTGCCTTCAGTTTCGATGATTTGTGGGTGACAGGCAAACAGGTGGTGTGCTTGCTGGCTGGTTGCTCGGGCCTAGGTCCTAAACTAGAGACCCCATTCCTCGATTAAGGATTTCGGCTTCTAAAAGGAGGTTTGACGATATCGATCTGTCCAGAGGGTTTGTCCTACGTATCTGACAGCTCCGCTAGTGCCGGTGGTATCTCCAGCTGCATGTGTTGTTCTTATTTGCTTCCCACAATTTCAACAACACAAACGCCAAATGCTTATTCTGACGTCGCACGAGTACATGATGCTACTGCATAGGAGACGCAGAAAGAGATGACAGTTAGTCAGGCTTGCGATGTTACCGCTGCATCTCGACCGTTTGGCGGCTCGGGAATAAATGTAATGTCGCCGAAAGCGTTTGAACCGTCCTGTTTCGCTGTGCTGCCTGCTTTCTAGCCTCATCGAAGCTGTCGCACGAGTCGCGGAGTCGCGCTGCTCTATCTAGACGTTCATGTGGAGATTGTCATTCGCGCATTGCTCCCGTTCACATGATTTCGCGTCGCGCTTTGATGGCCCAGTGCGCGAACTAGGATAGTTTCGCTCTAGGTTTCAGGCGCCCACTTGGAGGCTGAAGACAAGCTTTGTGCTTCAGGAGACGATAAAAGCAAGCGTCGCCCATGCAAGAGCAAGCGCAACGCTCTCAAGTCTAACCCGCCAGTCGTTCCTCCACTCGTTGTGTTGTACCTGTGTTTTGCTCCGACGACACTCGTTTCCACGTCTCGCAAAACCCTCACGCTCTTTTCAAACATCTTCGTATCCGGAGAATTAGTGCAGATCGCTCAACATGCGCCAGTCCATTGCAATCCTCTCGTTGCTTGCCAGCGCGGCCCTCGCGGACGACGTCTTGTCCTTCGCCTTCCCCGGAGGTTCGTATTCACCACCCGCAACACGAGGACCCTGATCTGACTTGCAGTCCAGGTTACGATGGCGTTGCTCCCGTTGCAACCGTCGAGTCCGCGAGCCCTTCGACCACCTCAGCACTCATGACGTGCCCCACGGGAACTGCTGCAGACGAATGTGGCTGGGGCAACGGTCTTGAGGTCAAGATCATCGGCGGCACCCGTTACGAAGCCGTCATGTCGGCTGCGTCCTTGTACGTGAGCTATGGCTGCGACTACAACTCGGCGGCGACCAAGATGACGTGCACCGCCGAGATGACTGGCCAGGATGCGCAAACGGCGGTGCTGTCTGGAAGCGACGTCGCCTTCATCACAGCCACCGTCGTCGAGGGTGCTGATATGTTGAGTGGTGGCAGCGCAACTGCGAGCGCGACTGCTAGCAGCGCCAGTGCCAAGGCTAGCGGCTCTTCGGCCCCCAACAGTTCTGCTGCTGCTGCTGTCAGCTCTGGACTGCGAACAAGCATGGCTTCAGCTTCAGGTACCGCTGCCGCCGGCAGCCACGCTTCCGGCTCGGCGACGGCAACTACCAGCAGCTCTCTTCCTCAAAGCACCGGTGCTGCTGCTAGGTTCGGCATCGAGGGTACTGCGCTGCTCGCTTTGGCTGGTGCCGCTGCGCTGAATGTCTTGTAGGCGGCTGACCGAGGAGATGAAGGCGTATACCCAACAGATCAAGCAGCTGGAAGTCTTTGCGACCATAATGTATATTGAAACATCTGCCACAACACGGACTGCATGCTTAGGGCCTGTGATTGGAAACCCTTCAATGCGTGCTTTGACGTTCAATCGAGCTGTGCAGTGACAAAGATGACTTACAATGGAGAGCTTCGCACCTGCCTTATCTCATAAATCAGACACTCGTTAGAGCTTTTGTACCCCTGCCTAACTAACAGAATTAGGCTAGTTTGTTTCGCTAAACTATCTGCTACTATCTTAGACTATCTAGGACTATCTAGACTAATAGGAGGTTAGTAGGGCAAAGCTCTGCTAAGCGTCTAAGGGAAAATAGAACTGTGTTTAGTACAACTTAGATTTAGCTTTATAGAGCAAAGCATCCTATTTTTAACAAAGTACTTTTATATCTTAATAACATCTAATAATTACTATTTTATTATTATTTTAAAGCGCTTGTCTAGAAATGTTATATATAAGTAACTTATTATTACTACTATTCTTAGCACGCTTACTATTGCGTCCTTAACTAGCTCTATTAAGCTCTCTTTCTAATATCCTAACTCTTAACTCTTTCTTGCCTTCTATAAGTAAAGTACTTTTACTATAATTATTAGCACATATATTATTATATTACTAACTCTTCTTATTAAGCCTACTCTCTAATATCCTAGACATCTACTTCTCTTTACCTTCTTGTAGTTACTACTTATTAACCTAGTTGCTTACTATACAAACGCCTACTATATAGACTAGTTATAAATAAAGGCACACTTTTAGCATAGAACATAATTCTTTACTAATACCTAAGTACTTATTAGCTATATGCTTAATAATACACATATTACGCCTTATTGTTAAGGGTTAAAGTAGCCTTCTAACGAGTATGCATTTGTCCTATACTACAGAAGCAGAAAGATAAGAAAGAAAGACAGATTGCCTCTTCTTGTATAAGATATAGCAAGATGCTAAGCTGTGCTCTATAATCACGTGCGTGAGTTTAGTGCGTAGTCTCGTACACTTAGGGCTCAGCCCATTACAATACCCCTCTCCTTCACTTTAACGCGTTTGCTTGTACGTAAAACTTAGAGCAGTAACGTAACAGCAAAACAGTTGCCTAGAGCCTACTGTTCTTAAAACAAGGCACAGCGTCCAAATCAGGTAATCTAGATTTTGCTGTAGGGCCGTGATCTTGTTGTGTGCGTGCTTCTTCACTTGCACTTGTACAGCACTAGCTAATTACAGTCTGTTTACGTACAGCTTTAGCACTAACAGCAGTCCTAAATAGTTGTGTTGCCTTGTCTTGTAACTCGACTTGCGATTGCTCTCCTGTACGGTGACTGTTAGTCTGTTAACTTTACCTTAAGACCTCTGTAGCCTTAGCAGGGGTATATAGGTCTAAGTCTCCTATATAAACTGTACAGACCCCTCTCTAGAGGCTCTTCTCTTTCTGTACCTTGCACTTAACTTGTTAATCGTTCTACAGGTTTTGTACGCTTTTCTAGAAGTCTTTCTCTTTAGCAATCTTCTACTCCTGTACGTTGTTATGTCTGCTCCTGCTCGCGGTATGTAGGGTCCTGGTGGCTAGCTAGGTAGTGGCCTTAACTATCTTTAAGGTTCTACTAGTAGCTCTGTAAACAGCACTCACTCTGCTGCCTTTAACTACCTTGTTAACGTTACTTACTAGCTTGTTACTTGTACAACTGCTAGAAGCGTTATCCTAGCCAACATCAACATTCCTTAAGGTCCTGCTAACTTCAACCAGCACTACACTGTGTGGTACATTATAGACAAGGCTGTTGCTAACAAGATCTGCTAGATTCTTGCGTTTGCTCCTGTACAGTGCTCTTCTTTTTACAGTCTTTTCCTTTGCTAACACTCTATACAGATCGATATCCGTTATATTGCTAACTACTTCCTCTGTCCTTGCAACCAGTCCCTGTACAACGCTGTTTTTAGTACTAGTGTCCGCGATTACTCCCCTGTTATCGCTTGTATGACCGTTTACGCTTGCTAGCTGCTTACCTAGCGCCCCTCCTACCTTAAGGCTTTTGTTATTTACTCCTGTAGTGCTGTTAACCTTACTAGTTGTACTAACAACTACGCTGCTGCTGTTTAAGGTAAGAAGACATTTACAGCTTTCCTTAGCTGCGTGTCTATTAGTAGAGAGTAGAATAGAGCTTGCTCTAACTGTGTGTAGAGTAATAGTAGTGCTTAATGCCGCTTTGCTAACCCTTGTACAGGTAGTTCCTCTAAGTCTACCAACAGTACTTCTAGTGCCTTTAGTCGTTCTGGCAGACAGGCTGTTACTGCTCTAGTAGAGGAGGGACACTTCAGCAATGCTAAGTAGGCTCTTAGTAGTGTGTGAGGTCCTTCTGTACAGTTGCTGTTCGCAATATAGGTAAGGTTCTTCCTCTAGTTTCTAGCTAGTCTTCCTGTAGGTAGCCGTACATCTCTTGTACAAGCTATCTAACTTCTATAGGCTTTAGTGTTAATAACATTAGCTCTTAGCTCCTAAGTTAGAGCTTTATAGCCTGCCTACTTAACTTAATATTGTAGTTGATTATTCCGTACGCGTTCGTTAACAATGCCTTTAACAAGGTATTCTAGGTGTTCCTCTTAGTCTTCATCTTGTACAACAACTGCTCCTAGTACTTAATTATTGTGTTGTAAGGGCAGCGGATTAGTCGCAGCAGGTCGTAGTAAGTTAACATAGTAGGACTTAGTCTGCTATAGGACATTAAGTTTAACCTAGTAGGGGTCTCGTACGCAGGCTACTTAGAACTTCCCATTTTTCCAATCTAGCTTTTTACTAGGTCTGTTAGTCTGAACATTCTTTAGGTTCAGCTAGACCTAGTCTCCAACTTGGTATTTAGGCGCTGGTTGTCTTGTACAGTTAGCCTAAGCTTCCTGTTGTTGTTAGGCGTATGTTATTGCTAAAATTGCCTAGTCTGCTGCTTGGCGTAAGGTCTGTCTAATTGTTTCAGCCTGCTTTTTTAGATCTGTCGTACGATCTATTAGGTCGCCTTTAGCTAGGTTATCCAGCAGGTCTAGAGGGAACAGAGTGTTCTTAAACCTGTGTTAAAGGAAGAAGGGTAAGACTCTAGTTGTTAAGCTTGTATAGGTGTTAAGTATTAGTTCTAGTATTAGAGTAAGTGTAGCCTAGTTGTCTTGCGCTTAGTTTGCGTACGTACATGCTACTACTTTAATGTCGCTATTAGCTCTCTTAGTAAGTCTATCTGTTTGTAGGTAGAATGCGGTAGAAAGGTTCTGTTGTACGCCTAGAAGTTTGCACACTCTTCTCTAGAGTTTACTAACAAACTAAGTACCTCTGTCTAATGTAATTAATCTTAGGAGTCTGTGTAGCTAGTATACTTCTTATATAAATGCCTAGGTAACATTATCTGCCTTAATCTTCTCTAGGGGGACTAAGATTGTACCCTTACTTAGTTAGTCTTTTGTAACTATAAGGTTTACACAGCCTAAGGAGAGTAGAAGACCTGTAATAAAGTTAACAGTAAGGTCTTGCTACGTACGGCTTGGCACTGGTAATGGTCGCAGGTAGCTATGTTTCCTATCTCTCTAAGGGGTACTTTGTTGGCAGATGTTACAATTCCGTACAAAACGGCGGTTATCTTTGCTTATCCCTAGCTAGTACTACATTCTCGCGATTGTGCGGTATGTCTCTTCTCTTCTAGGGTGTCCTGTCTGGACAGCAAGGTGTGCTTACTGTATAATCCCTGTACAGATTGGCTTGCTATTAGGTACCTATGTCCGGTTTCTCTATTAAAGCTTGTTGTTGCCTGTTACTGTACAGTCGCCTAGAGAGACTGCAAGCTTCTTTGTAATGGTGTTAAGAGACCTTGCGCTACTTTGTACAGCCTGTTGTACAGCTTAGTAAGTTTTATCTTGTTCTACTGCTTGGTCCTAGTGCTAGGTTATTAGGTCGTCTAAGGATAGTAGTTGAGGCAGATAATTTAGTAGGATAGAGCCTTCTGGCGTAAGTGTTGGCGCCTGTACAGGTGCAGCGTACGTTAGGTCTTGTTGATTAGATAGGACAAGCATTATAAACTCTCTACTAGCAAGTCTTTTATCGTCCTCTCCTTTAGGCATGTCTTAATCTCTTCTTAAGAGGGCATCTGCTCGTACGTTGTCCTTGCTAGGTTGGTATCGTATCTTTATGTTGCTAAACTGTGACATAATCTGAGCCTATTGTACGTGTCTTTCGGTAAGCTTCTGTTTCTTTGTAAAGTACTCTAGGTTTTTGTAGTTAGTAACAACTTTAAACTCCTGTACGCTTCGTAATTCAGCGTCCTATTCCTGTAAGCAGAATATTACTGCAAGGAGTTCTTTATTGTAGATAGGGTAGTTTGCTTTATAAGGCAGGAATTTCCGAGAGAGGTATGCTACCGTACGAAGATTGCTAGATGCGTCTTCTTGTGAAAGGGTGGCTCCTATAGCAAAGCTAGAAGAATCACATTCTACTACGGCTCTCTGCTCAGGGTTAAGGGTAGCAAGGACCTCGTCCAACAGGAAGGTTTCTTTTAGGGCCTAGAAAGCTTAATCTTGTTCCTCTGTCTATTTAAAAGGGAGATCCTTCTTAGTAAGTTGTACAAGCGGTTCTGACAGTGTAGCAAAGTCTTTAATAAACTTCTGATAGAAGTTCGCAAACCTAAGGAACCCTCGTACGCCTTTAACTGTAGTAGGTGCTTGCTATTCCTAAATAGCTTGTACTTTTTTAGGGTCTATTAATATACCCTTCCCTGCTTCTAGGATAAATCCTAGGTACTTCGTACGCTGTACGTTAAATTCGCATTTGCTAAGTTCTAAGTTTAACTCAGCTTCTTGTAGGCGTTTAATTACCTGTTGTACGTGCTTGTAGTGTTTGTGTAGAGAACCCTTAGTAAAAATCAATACATTGTCTAAGTACGCTAAGGCAAAGTTGTCTAGAAACTCTCTAAGGGCCTAGTTAATGTACCTCTAGAAGGTACTAGGAGCGTTAGCTAATCTAAAAGGTGTTACTAGCTACTTGTACGAACTAAATCGCGTACGGAAGGCAGTTATCTATTCCTGTCCTTCTACTATCCTAATCTTGTAGAAGGTAGCTGTAACGTCTAGTTTAGTGTACTAGGTGGCTCGTCTAATTATGTTTAGGGTCTTCTTAATTAGGGGAAGAGGATACTAGTCCTTCTTAGTTAGGGCATTCAGTGCTCTGTAGTCTACACAGAACCGTAACCCGCCTCCTAGCTTCTGTACAAACAGTACTAGTAATGTAGCTAGGGAGTTGCTAGCCCTAATAAACCCTTTTTCTAACAAATCTAGTAACGTACAGCGTAGGACTAAGAGCTTATCCTAAGACATAGCGTAGAGGGGACCGTACAGAACCTCTAGGGTCTTGCCGTCTACTTTATTTAGCTTAATTGTATAGTCTACTGTTAGGCTACAGTAGGGAGGCAGTTTGTTACCTTCTTCTAGGACAAACAACTTAACGTACGACTAAAGGTACGCAGGTAGCGCTGCTTTAACCTCCTGTACAGTTATCTAGGTCTTTAGTTTTAAGGCCTTCTTGATATCCTTTATGCTAGCAGCAAAGACTTAGATTCCTAAGTTTTCCTTGCAGCTCTTTCGTACGTGGTACTGGAAGGCTACTGCTGATACTAGGCAACAGTCTAGTAGGGTAAGCACTTTAGTGCTTTGTACGGTAACGTTATACCGTTCTATAGATAGGAGCTTGTCCTTAGTGCTAATTACACTACCAACATCTTCTAACCATATCTTTCTAAGAATTATGTCGTAGTTGTACGTTAAAGGGGTGATGTACGCTGCAACACAGTGTTGCTGTACGCCTCTAACATTAAGGGTAAATTCTGTAATAGTAGTAATAGTGCTTCTTTAACTATTAACTCCTTCTATAGTTATAGGTGTAATCGGGATGCGTAGTAAGTTTATCTTCCGTACGGACTGTTCGTTTACTAGGCAATAGGTACAACAACTATTATTAACTATAGCAGTAGCTAGCGTAGTAGAGTTGATAACTGTATGAATTGACATTAGTTTAGTTGCAGCTAGTTAATAGAGCAGTAAACGTGTTAACTGTACAGGCTTAGGAACTTGTTAAAGAGGCCCTAGCGTACGACTTTCAGCTAGAGCTGTTCTTTTCCCTTGTCTTCTGATAAAGAGGTCTCTTTAGCTGGTTGTATAGCTGCTACCTTAGGGATTCTTAAGGTTGACTTTCGTTTGTTTGTACAAGCAGGTGATTTAGATAGAACGTTCTTCTTGCAATCACGTACTATATAGCCTTTGTTGCCACATTTAAGACAGGCTCCTGTAGTTCTTCTTTTACAGATTTCTTTATCTGTTCCCTAGTATTCTCTTTTCCTTGTACAGGGCTAGTAAGCGCCTACTGTAGGCTGCTAGTCTATTTCATTGCTGTTTCTACGTGGGTTTTCCTAGGAACTAGGGCTGTTATACATCTGGGTAGAGTAGCTGTTACTTGTAATCCTGTCTACAGCCTTAAGGTTTTCCTAGGTTATCCTAGCATGCTGTACGAACTGTTCGTACGTCTTAAGTCTAGGTAGTTAGTATCTAGCTTAAGCTCTTAACAGCTTACTGTTTAAACTGTTCTTAAGATAGTTAATCTTCTAAGCGTGGCTTGCTCTGTCTAAGGCTGCCTCTTGCAGCTTTAAGTTAAACTTCTAGACATGTAGATTAAAGTCGTTTTTGCCTTGTTTTGTTGTACAGAGGTACTTAAGGGCTTTCTTCTAGGCAGTAGGGTCCTTAAAGAACCCGTTAAGGTATGCCTAGGCCTTCTTAAGCGTTGGCAGGGTAGTGCCGTTCATAAGGCTTATTATTATTAGAGATAGAGCATTAAACGCTTAACTAGTCGTACAAGTAATTACGTAGTTAACTTGGTCCTTCTTAGTAGGGTACGCTGGCTAGTCCCCGTACAGCTTAGCCTGTACCTTTATCTTCTATTAAAGATATTGTTTATGTGATCCTTTGTTAAATACTTCTACATTAGGAAGCCTGGGCTTTTCGGCCTGTTAGACAGTGTAATCTCAGTGGTTACTTAAAGGAGTAGGACTAGAGGAAAAATTTTGTCTACTTCTTTCTAAGGTTTCTAGACGAGCGTTGTTGCTTAGCATCCCCCTGAGTTCGTTTATTTAGGATTGTAGCTGCTTATACAGTTGTTTCTCTTGCTTGCTTGCTAGTTTATCTAGGTTGGCTTTTAGGGATCGTATTGTCGCTATCAGATCGTCTACTGATAGGTTGCGCAACAGGTCTTGCTGTTGCTCGTACAGATGCTGCGATTGCATCTGCTGTTCGTACGTTAGCTAGCTGCTAGGCAGCTGTTGGTTGTGAAGGCTGTCTCCTTCCATTGTCGTACGCTTAGGGGGTTTAGTTGGTTTTGATCTTTCTGCTTATGTTAAGGGTCAAAGTAGCCTTCTAACAAGTATGCATTTGTCCTATACTACAGAAGCAGAAAGATAAGAAAGAAAGACAGATTACCTCTTCTTATATAAGATATAGCAAGATGCTAAGCTGTGCTCTATAATCACGTGCGTAAGTTCAGTGCGTAGTCTCGTACACTTAGGGCTCAGCCTATTACACTTATATTAAAGTAGAAGTTAAATCTTATAGTCTAGACTCTCTAAAAAATAAAATAGATATTTAAAGAGTTTATTAATATATAGGTTAGCACCTAGGAACATAGTTAAAGTGTAATAGTATATTACTAGCGCTATAGTTAGTTAGACTAATAGTAGAGAGTTATAAAGAGGGCTATAGACAACCTTATAGAGCATAACCTTTAGTAAGAGACTTATCCTATTAAGAGATATACAGTAGAGCTAGATAGGTTAGTAAAGTATAAGCCTTTTAGAAAGTTTATATTTAAAATATTATTAAAAACCCTAGATTATAAGGAAGCTATTTAAGTAGTCTATTATTCTATACTATATTAGTATAGGCTTCTTACAAAGCTTTATACTAACTATTAAACTAGTTAGCAGTCCTACTACTAGGCAAAGAAGAAGAGACTAAACTAGTTAATTCTTATACTAACCTGCATAGTTTACTATGCTAGGCAGAAGAAGAGATTAAACACTATATTAATATATATAGATCTGTACCTCTAGGGTTCTAGTATTAACTACTATGTTATTAAGATAATATCTAGTTTAGGTGTTTACTACTTATATAAATCTAGCCTAGGTATAATAAGAGTGCTTAAAAAATATGCAAAAGTACATGTAGGCTTTTTATATTATACACTTTTTAAACTATCTACTACTATCTGCTACTATCTGCTACTATCTGCTACTATCTACTACTATCTGCTACTATCTAGAACTATCTAGAACTGTCTATTACTTTCTTATACTAAATAAGCATTTGCTAATCTAAGTAGCTGCCTGCTTTATAAGTATATATACTATACAGTAGCTTACTATAAATATAGATTTTACTATATTAGAACGCTTACAATCCCTAGGCCTATGCTGTATACAATAATATTAACTTTGTAGATTAAACATAATATAAAGAGCTTAGGTATAAAGCTTAGTTTTACTACTTTATAAATACAGCTTAGATAGTCTATAACAAGATACAACTAAATAGCTTAACGCAGAATATATATAACTCTAATTATCTATTAAGTCTAGTAGATGTTATGCTTAGTAATAGCATACTTAACTAGGGTAATATAAGTACTTATATCTTACGCTTCTTTATTATAAAGGCTGTACAGCAACTTTATACAGATACTGTTAATGCTTTAGTATTCTATACCTGCCTTAATTAATTCCTAGTATTCTCTACGCTTAACTAGCTCCTGCCTTTAAAAACAGAATTCTAGCAGTTAGTAGGTATTACTGCTAATAAAGGGACTATTAAGGGCATATATGCTATTTATAACAATATATTTATTAATTAACTTGGATTATATAAGGCTAGTTATCTAGACATTTGTAATAACTTTACTAAGTAACTCTTTCTTATATATAGTAACTAACTTACAGCCTGCTATATGTAGGCAGTGTAGTATAAGTAATAGCATACCTGCCTACTATATAATAAACATTGCTAGCTTATAAGTGTCCTAGTATAGTTCTATATCTAATATAACTTGTTGTTAACTATTGTCTAAACGCACTAGAAACCTATTAGTAGTAAGACTAATATACACTGTATATCTAGTAATTTAATATTATAGAATAGGTCCTAGAACTCCTATAATAATATTAAGTACTATCTTATAGAGCCTATTATAGCCTAAGGTTTTACTATATATGTTATAGCTATATTCTATAATTACCTACAGAAGAAGAGACTGCTTTACAGTAAATAAGACAGATAAGAGCATAAAGAAGACTTAGATTATACTATTACTACCTTAATACTAGATATGTTTCTTAAGATAGTTAAAGAGGTACGCTTAGCTGCCTTTATATCTAGCGCTTAGGACAGCACATATACTAATATTAATTTCTGCACTATGTATTAGTATTTATAAGAGATAAAGATATTACTTATAATCTAGCAGGTAATTAAGTACACTAATATTAGTATACTACAACAAATAGTAGATCTACTTATTATCTTCTTTACAGGTGCTAGTTAGACAAACTATAGTTGTAAGATACTATACTACTATTAGCTCCTATTCTCTACTAATACTTCTAAGCTCTAGTATATAATCCTTATATCTAGTCTTATTAATTAGCATAGGTACTACAGTGCCTATAAACTAGCTAATCTTGCGCTTAAGCACCTTAACTATATATACAAAATTAATCTTTAGAATAATAAGAACTCTATACATAATGTTAATATTATGTTTTAGCAAGTAGTGTTATATAACACTTAGCTCTAAGCCTTCTAAGATAAGCTAGAGGTAGAGTATAGAGAAAGTATGCCTAGAACACACTTAGTATTAGCTGCTATTTCTAATATGTTCCTTCTAGCCTAGACAGTATACTATAAAGATCTAGCCTTACAGCATAAGAATGTTACCTTCCTAAAGCAGCCTATGTTTAATTTAGCTAATATACAGTAGATTAGAGTTAACCTTCTAAAGGTAAGTATTTAATAGTTTAACGCTAAGTAAGTTTAGTAGTCTGCTATTAGTAATATCTTGCCTTCTATAACTATTAATAATAAGTTTATTAATATTAGTAAGTTTATAGAGGTTGTACACGCTAGGTTTAAAATAGTTTATAACCTAACTATTAGCATATCTATAGTAGAGAAGATTAATCTTATATAGATAGTTGTATATAGCAGCGTTTAATTATTCTCTTTATATTCCTGCTTTTATCTTAAGTACACTAGGTGCGTACCTTATTATACTAGGTTTACAGTAGACTTTACTCTTACTATCTCTATTACAGTTAAACTTTATTAAACAGTTTCTATCTCTATAGGTATGTTCTCCTTCTACCTCCTCTGCTTATTCTGCTCTCTAGCTAATCTACTATCTTATAATAATAATTTGTTATATCTTCCTTTACTAGCCTCTTTAAGAAACTTATCCCCTAAATTATTAACCTTATCTTTACTAAGTTGCCTATTACTGTATAAGTTTACTAGGTTGTTAATAGCGTGCATATACAGAGTTTCTTTGCTAAAAATATAAATACGCTGTATTACTAGGCTTTAGCCTAGGTTAACTAGCTGTTAAGAAGAGTAGTAATAAAGAGGACTAGTAGAGAGATTAAGGTTACTAGGTTAAGTAACATAAGAGAGAGTATTTGTATTTTCTAAGTTTGTGTCTGTACGTAGGAACAGCTAAACTAGCTAGACTTATTACTACTGCTAGGGTAGTAGTATGTAGGTTTAGAGTATATTATGCTAGAAGTTAATAACGCCCTTATAGAAGTTACCTAGCGCCTAGAAATAGTAAAATATAAGTTAAATATCTGCAAACTCTATACTGTTACTAACAATATTAACACCTACGCTAACCTTAACTACCTTACTTATATATAGAATAATATTACCTCTTCTTTGCCTCTTAAAGCTCTCTTCTATAAGGTGTAAAAACCCTCTAACTATCTACCTCTGCTTCTGCCTCTGCCTCTGCCTTCTCTAATCTCTTATCTGCAATTCTCTTTATAGTTGCAGAACACTATTAGATTTTGCTCTAGTTATCTGAGTTTATTAATTTAGTAATAGATAGGAGTTAGGTTCTTATTAAGTAGAGTACCTTATATGCTAGCTTAAAGAAGGTTTTATTTATAATAAGTTGTTAATTATATAGGTAGACAAGAGAGTGCTTTAATAGCAATTATTAGCAGGTACTAAGAGATAATACGCGTGCCTTATTCTATCTTCTAAGTAGTAAAGAGACTCTAGTTAGTATTGCTCTAAATGTCTCTAGTACTGTATAGATTATAAAGCTTATAATATACTACAACTAGTACATTAATAGAGACAGCTAAGAGAAATTACAGAGATACGCGTCTATATTAAGAATAAGAGAGTGCTTTAGTAGTAATTGTGTTTGTATCTAATAGAGATAACTGTGCAGCATAAGCAAGGAGAACAGGCAAGGTGTATAAAGAGTAAATGCAAAGAGAAAGAGGTATAAGAAAAAAAGGCAGCTATTAGATTACCTATAGATAGAAATAAACATTGCTATCTAGATAGAGAGAACAGGTAAGGTGTATAAGGAGTAGGTGCAAAAAGAAAGACGTATAAGAAGAAGAAGTAGTAAGGTTTATTTCTATCTAAGAGTAATCTAACAGCTACTAATACTATTTAGGGCTGCTAAAACTATCTGCAACTATCTAGTCTCTACTAAAACTATCTTAGACTATCTAGCTAGTGAAGATAGTTACTAGGTCTACTCTGCTATATTATTTTTAGACTAGCGCCTATCTTTGTTCCTCTTGCGTATTGTTACAGCAGCACACTTAGGTTAATATTAGATATACTCTTCTATTATTAACTATATTAACTAACTCTAACTACGCCTAGAAACTATCTTAGTAGTATCTAGTCTGTATCTAACTAACTTGCGCAATTATAGTTATAAAAGTTAATACTATAAATACTAGCTAACTACTACCTCTTTATAACTAGAGGTAAATACTATCTATAGACAGAGTGTAATAATTATAGTAGGAGAGATTGTAAGTAAGAGCGTAAACATACTTATAATTATGCTAAGTAGAGAAAGTTAATACTAATAAAGACACAGCTAGGCATTAGACCTAGAAGTTAGCTAGTAAAGAATTATAAGAATAGCACTAGCAACATCTCTACTAAGCTAGATAACAAGGATACAGTATACAAGGAAGATAATTAGAACAGCAAGGCACTTCTCTTAGCTTAACAAGCTACTAAGATAACAAGAATACAGCGCATAAGAAAGACAATTAGAATAGTAAGACACTTATCCTAGCCTAATAAGTAGCTACTACTGCTACTGCTACTGCTGCTGCTACTACTGCCCTTAAAGTGTAATATATTAGATTACTCTTCTAAAAACTATGCAAGGCAGTTGTTATGTCTAGAATATATATTATAAGACAGCTAGTGCTAAGATAATATAGATCCTATTTTATTACTAGATTAGGTAATATCTGTTGTTCTATTAATTACAGTACACGTTAACAACTATTTAGCTTAATTATATTTCTATATCCCTATATAGTTAGAAACTAATTCTCTTACTAGTAGTACCTCTAACTACGCAAAATCTGCAGTTAACCTACCTAGTAGATAGTAGTAGACAGTAGCAGATAGTTGCAGACACTTATTAGTAGTTATATATAATATAGTTGTATATAGAAAGCAGTTAGCAGTATATAACTTATTCTAGCAACCTAACTATTTGTTAAGAAGCTAAATTAGCATATATATTATTTACTCTATAATTATAAAAGTATATATAATGTAAGTCTATTTTATTAGTATTATGTAAACTATACTTCTAGTAATATATAGTCTTCTGTATACCTATAAACAGATATGCTATAGCAGTCTATAAGAGACTTGTAAGGCTAACTCTTTATAATACCTAGGTTGCTTTACTCTACAGCTAACACTAACTAGCTAGAGCACTTTAAGATTAACTCTATAAAGAAGAACTAGCTTTCTTACTACACTCTTAGGTAATAGTTATTACTAGTGTAAACTAGATTTATAACTACACTATAGCAGGTTAGAGCCTAGCACTTCTAGTACTACTATTACTATAAAGGTCTTTTAGTTACTTCTTCTTAAAACTAGAAACTTTACAGCCTCTAGCTTACAGGTTTTAGTAATAGTAGGTGTAAGCACTAACACTGTAGTTAACTATTTAGTGTCTCTTTACAGAGTATACTTAATACTTATAGTCTGTAGTCTTATAAGTACTGCACTTATTATTATCTAAGAGCTTATACCTAAGCTCTGTCTCTATAATTAACCTAGTATAGTTAATCTAATTCTGCCTCTTTAAAGCGTTCTTTAAGGCAGGCTAGTAGGCTAGGCTGTACTATTAATTAGAAGAAGTGTGCTTCTACTTACCTAGAGCTAATACTCTTACTAGCTTAAGGCGTGTCTATAGCCTTCTAGTTCTTAACAAACTATTATACTACGCACTCCTAGCTAATACCTCTAAAGAAGATAGAGTTCTACGCAGTATATAAGAAGATAAAGACTTTATACTACAACCTATTAGTATACTATACTATAAACTAAACATATAAGACTTATAATATAAAGACACTGCTAAGAGTAGGTTAGAGATTACCTACAGACCTACTTACCTTTATCTCTACTTCTATCTCCTCCTCTACCTCTACCTCTACCTTCTCCCTCTTCTCCTTCTCTACCTCTTCTCTCTCCTCCTCCTCTTTACCTACTAAAACGTTTTTCTAGTTAGTATCCCTGTTGTCTAATATTAGGGTATTAACTCTAATATTAGCTAATACAGATATGCCCTTAGACGTTAATTCCTAATAAGAATTACTATTACTAGCCTATAGCTAGTTCTCTCTGTTAAGAAATAAGTAGTAGGCACTAGAGTCTTAATCTTCTTTATTAAGAAGATTAGCACTACTAATAGAACAGGTATTATTGTTATTAGCAGCAGTAGCAGTATTAGCAGTAGCAGCAGCAGCAGCAGTAGTAAGCTACTACTACTGCTGTTGTTGTTATTATTATTATTATTACTGCTGCTGCTATTACTGCTGTTACTACTACTGCTATTGCTGCTGTTATTACTGTTATTACTACTATTATTACTACTGCTGCTGTTACTGCTATTATTGCTGCTACTGCTGCTAGTAATAAAGAGTAGGCAGTACTGCTAGCTTATTCTAGAACGCCTAACAGCGTTTGTTAACACCCTAAAGTACTATTAATTATAATCTAATACTATAGTCTATAGCTATAGCTGCACTATAATAAACATACTATATAGTTATACGTAGAGCGCAGCTAGCTAGTAGTAGTGTTGCTAGTAATACTACTAGCGTTGTTATAGAAGGTAAGCTAGTATTAATTATTAAATATTTTTAAAAAAAAAATTGTTATTTAGTAAGGTAGGAGTTAGTTAAAGGTTTTTAATTTACTATAAAATTTTGCTATCTACCTCTACTAAAGTAGTAAAGGTAAACCTAGCTACTAATCTGCTTACTGCTAGCCTAACAATATTACCTACCTACTAGACCTTATTTGTATTTAGCAGATCTATAACTTATCTACAACTATCTGTAGCTATCTAATTAGCTTACAAACTATCTATAACTATCTAATTAGCTTCTAAACTATCTACGTCTGCTTAGAGTATAAAAGAGTACTATCTACAACTATCTAAATAGGGTTTATATTTACTATACTAGCTAAAACTAGCTTTTACTATTTTAAAGCATACGCAGACAGTTCTAGATAGTACTAGCTAGTACTAGATAGTACTAGATAGTACTAGATAGTATTTATACATAGTAGTATAACTTTTTACTCTTTTTAAAGAGTGTTTGCTTCTAACTAGTTCTTAAGAAAGTTAGCGTAAATATTAGCCTTAGTCTACTTAACTTTAGCGTGCTAGGTATTATAAACACGTTGTCTTAGGGCCTCTTATTACTAGCAACTAGTATATACGCAGATATAGGTTGCTTATCTATTAACAATGTCTAGGCCTAGAGTAGGGACTTAGGTATAGTTTATAGAGTAACGTATTTAACAGGTAAGTTAGCTACACAGGCGAGTTAGCTACTCTGCTAAGACTACACTAATATTCTACCCTATTATAGCTTGCATTAGCCTACATTAGCATTGTACATAGTAGTACAGTATATAATATTATTTAGTAACACCTTCTTTAGGCTTTTTACACGTGCGTAAGTTATGCCCTATGTTGTAGCACTTTTTACAGCGTCTTTAGGTTGCCTTACCTTCTTTAACACGTACTTGCTTTCTTACCTTCTTACTATTACTACACGCTCTAAACTTAGTTAGAGTAGTTAATTAAAGGCCTTTCTTAGCTGTTAGGACTCCCTCCTGCTGCAACTGCTTTCTTTTATGCAATTTACGTCGCGTAGCAGCCTTATTTACTGCTTAAAGCCTAGTAATCTCCTTTTAAGCTAACACTAGCTTATACGCTACTATAGCTGCGCCTTTAGTAAGCTTTTTAAAGGCCTTAACTATTAAAGTTAGTAAGCTGCTTATATACCTTTAAATCCTCTCTTAAACTAGTGTTAATTGCAACCCTAATTACAGGGTAGTGCTTAGAGTTTAGGACTGCTAGGGCTTATCTTCTACAGTAGGTAGCAGTAGAGTACGTAGGCAGATATTAAGACCTATTATAACCTGTTCTAGGTTAAAGGGGACTATTCTAGCGCCTTAGAAGCCTTCTTAGATATTGCTAGAAGTAAATATCTTCTTATAGGCGTCTATAAAGCATAGTAGGAACTTAGTTTTAGTAATATAACTAATATAGTTGCGTATAAGATTCTTAGCTTAGCGCCTATATGCCTTCTTTAGAGGGGCAAAACAACCTATATCTAGTAGTTATAAGAGGTAAGATAAGTGTAGAGGCATACATAGTGTAATAATATTTGCTTCCTTATAGTATTGTTAGAAGTTAAAGGAGTTGTAGCTCTTATAGCTATTAATAAGGAGTAGCTAGTGCACTCCTTAGGTGCGCGTCTTTGTATAGGCATTAAAGTACTTTAACTAGTCTAGACTAAGCTTATTAGTAGTCTATCTGTTCTTAGAGACTCTAATAACCTAGTTATAGAGCAGGTTGTCCTCTTTATACTAGGTAGAGAGGTAGTTGCAGCCTTTAAAGATAATAAAGAGTAGAATAGCCTATTCTATGCTATTAATACTATGTATAACTGTTGTCTACTCTTAATTACCCTGCTGCACTGCCTTTACCTGTCCTTAACGCTCTAAACCTGTAATAACTACTCTTATAGATATCTAGCCTATTATAAAGCCTGTTTTATTAAAGTTGTATGTGTTATTATCCTAGATACTATACTTAGCTTTAATATTTGCTACAAGCCTAAACTAGTCTTATATAATCTCTAGATCCTTATAAAGGGCTCTCTTGTAGTTGTACTTGCAATTAAACTTTACTTTAAGGTTAAGGCAGCGCTTAACAAATGTATTAGGCTAGTTTATGCTAATATAGCCTATATTGCGCTTAGCACGCAAAGAATTAGCTATATTAGCTATAGTAGCTAGCTAAGAGGCAAATTCTTGTGCATCTAGCTTAAGAATGTACTTAGCAATTACATCCTCCTTAGTCTAATCTATATTCTGTTAACTTAGCGTATAATTAGCTTATGTAGGTTATTCTGTGTATTAATTGCATAGTATACTACAAGGCACGTTGTATATAGCTGCAGCGCGTTGTATAGTAAGGTTTGTATCTTATTTAAGTGCCTAGAGCACAAGCTATATTACAGCCTCTTTTTAGGGCGTAGGTTTATATTATTATTAAGTTATTGCGTTATAAGGTAGAATGTTAGTGTAGTCTTAGCAGAGTAGCTAACTTGCCTATATAGCTAACTTGCCTATATAGCTAACTTGCCTATGTAGCTAACTTACCTGTTAAATACGTTATCTATTATATAAATAGACTAATTACTACTGTAAAGAAAGTAGGGGGGAAATAAGAGAACAGACTACTTTCTTCCCTAATCTAGAAGACCTAGACTAACTAGACTAGGTAATTCTAAAATAGGAAGCGTATAGCCTAAAGAGGCAAGAGGAGTAAATATAGTAATAATAAGATAATATAATAGACAAGTTATTATATTAAATGCTAGGTACAGAACTAAGAGAGAGGGAAAGTAAGTAGTATTTATACTCTACTTCTGTTCTCTCTATTACAAATTAGAAGAATCTAGAATAGTTATTACAAATAGATGCTTAGAAATTAAGAGTAGATTTCTAAGCAGATTGCGTAGGCAATTACGCAACCTACTAGCAGATTACGTAGGTGTACACGTAACCTACTAGTAAAGGTAACGTGTTCTTAAGCTATTTATAGTAAGAAGGCTAACTCTAGATCTAGTAAAGCTATAGCTATAATAAGCACAGCTTTCTAACGCTCTCTAGTTAGGTATTCTTTAGATAGTACTTTACTAGATTAGGTAAGAGCTAAACCTAATTAGGAAAGTACCTGTATTTAGGCCTAATATATATATATTTAGGCTAAATAGCTTAAGTTGCCTTTTTAGGTAATAACTATTCCTAAAAAGGAAACTATCTAATAAAGATTATAAGAAGAAAGTCTTATAACTTTACATACTATAACGTACTCTATAAGTAAGTAACTAGCATAAGCAAGTAACTAGATTTTACTAAGACTATACTAAACTTTACTTTGCCTATTATACCTTAACAAAACAACATAAAGAGGCTGTTAAACAAAGCAGACATACAGCTTACTCTCTAGGCTATCTAACAAAACGTAAATCTTATAGTGCTACGCACTGCAGCTATCTATAAGGTGTTAGAAAGCACTCTACAATAACAACGTAACAGAAAGCTCTCTTAATGCAATTGCAAGCCTAATATAATAAGGATAACTAGTACTAAAGAGGAGGTAATTGTCTAACATGTATTAAAGCTAGACAAGCAAGGATACTTGCCCTAGCTTGCTAATATAGAGAATATAGCTAATTCTCTGCTTACTAAGCGCTACTAGCCCTATATTAGTAAGAACTAGGCTGCTAACTTTATTAAACGTTAGCTAGAGCTTAAAGTTAAATTTAATTATAAGTATAACTATAAGAGAGCTCTATATAAAGATCCTAAGGTAATTAGGAACTAGTACTAACTAGTAGAGAATACTAAAGCTAAGTATAGTATATAAGATAAAGACACCTATAACTTTAATAAGTCTAGCTTTATAATAGGCGTTATATTAACAGGAGCTGTTGTTATAGGCTTTAAGCGTTAAGGGAGACTAAAGGTAGTACAGCAGGGCAACTAAGAGTAGACTAGTATTATCTAAGGCATCTGCGCAAAGGGCTAGTCTATCCTACCCTTTATTATCTTCTCTAGTAAGCACTACCTCTCTGCCTAGTATAAGAAGCCTAGTAGACCTAATAACTAGGTTCTTAATGTCTCTAACAACAGCTAGACTAATAATAAGCTTAGAGTTAAGTAGTTAAAGCACTTTAATAAGCATATAAAGGCGCGTACTATTAGCAGCTATTAGCTGCTTATTCTAGACAGCTACAAGAGCTATAACTTAGTTAAATTCTACTAGTACTGCAAGGAACATAAGATTATTACCTTGTGTATGCCTCTACACTTATTGTACCTACTGCAGCTACTTAACGTAGGCTGTTTTTCTCTATTAAAGAAGGCCTATAGCTGCTAAGCTAAGCAGCTAATACGCAGCAAGATTACGCGTATTACTAAACTTAAGTTCTTGCTATGCTTTAAAGCAGCTTTTAACGCCTTAATTACAGAGAGCAACATCTAGAGAGGATTTAGAAGTGCTGGCCTAGTCCTATTTAACCTAGAGGCTATAATATTAAAGCTTAAAGTGCGGCTGCGCACGCTAATGCTACCTACTGTAGATAACAGCACGTAGGAGTCTAAAACACTAAGCAATACGCTAGAATTTAGGTCTTAATTAAAGCTAATTTAAGAGAGGATTTAGAGATACACTAATAGCTTACTAACATCTATAGTTAACGCTCTTAATTAGCTTACTAAAGGCGCAGAGCTAATAGCGCATTTACTAGTTTTAGTGTATAACTAGGTTACTAACCTATAGGCAGCTAATAAGGCTGCTATACGTTGTAAATTACATAAAAGAAAGTAAGTACAGTAAGAAGGGACTCTAACCTTTGCTAAGGGAGTGTAGCTACCTACTCTAAAGGAGTTTAAGGCCTGTAGTAATAGGAAGAAGTTAAAGAAGAGGTTGCGCGTTAATAGGAGCACTTAGTCTTTAAGGCGCTGTAGCATATATAGCAAGATAGGGCATAACGCGCAAACATGTAGTAAAGATGTATAGAGTACTATAGACTAGTTCTATATACTATATAGTATAATATATTGTTGTTGTATGCTGTAATATTGCAAAGTAGGTACAGTGTTAGTATAGTCTTAGCAAAATCTAGTTACTTGCTTGTGCTAGTTACTTGCTTATAGAGTACGTTAATATATTTAGATTAGTAGTATTAATTATATGCTAAATATTACTAAGTATAAGGTTAGCAGACTTAAGGCTTAGAATTACTAGGTTCTAGAAAGGCTATAGTATACTATAACATATTTAGATTAGTAGTGTTAATTATACGCTAAATATTGCAGAGTATAAGTTTATAAGGCCTAGAAGTTAGAACTAGTAATAGCTTAGGTAAGGCAGGCGCTGTAGCTATAATAAGAAAAAAGCAAGGCTTTACTTAGGTAACTAGAGTTAGAATATATAAATATTAAGAATACTAAAAAGTCTAGTAGTTAGACTAATAACATAGTAGGCTGTAGGCTATAGAGTCTAAAAGAAGTATTAGTAATACTAATTATTACAACTAGAGATATTAGTAGTACTAGAAATATAACTTACTTAGGAACTTTACTACTAGTAGAAGTAGGTATAGAGGTAGTTATAGTAACTATAAAGTAGTTAAAGCTACTAAAAACTAGTTTTGTAGGTATTTATAATAAAAAAATATAGAAAGAGCATAGCTAAGCACGTAGAGAGCTTAGAATATAGATAGAAAGAAGTTAAAGGTTAAGATCTATAGGCTATATAGAGAAAAATATAAAAATTTAAAAAGAGTAATTTAGCAGTGTTATAGTTGCTAGCTAGGTTAATAGTATAGCTAATTACCTAAGCTAGAGTTAGCTAGTATAATAATTATCTAGAATTACTAAGTATACTTAAGCAAAACACTAATATACTAATACGTTCTTATACTTAGAATCTTACTTTAGCGCTAGAAGTAAGTATAAAAGTAAGTATAAAAGAACACTGCTTATATAACGCTACTTATATAACCTTACTTATATAACCTCTACTTATATACTTCTACTTATATACTTCTACCTATAAAATACTGACTATATTACTACTCTTAACTCTTTACTTTTAACTTAATAACCTCTATACTTCTAACTTTATACTATTAGTTTATTTCTTTAGTTTGTTTATTTATTTAGTAACTTATACTATTACTCTAGCACTATAAATAAACAAATAAACAAATAAACAAACAAATAAATAAATAAATAAATAAATAAATAAATAAATAAATAAATAAATAAATAAATAAATAAATAAATAAATAAATAAATAAATAAATAAACAAACAAATAAACAAACAAACAAACAAATTAACAAGAAAGGCAGGAATAAGTCTGTAGCGCGTAGTATAGTAGAGTAAAATCGCGTGCAGAAATCACGTAGTAACTAATTAACTAATTAGTTAACAGTAGTGTAAATAGTAGTAAGGAGATAGTAGGAGTTTGTATATAATTCTATAAGGAATTTTAATAGAGAAGATAGTATGTTGTTAAGAACTGTATGTATGTATGTATGTATGTAGGTATGTATATACACTTCTCATCCAACGCGACCCGACAAGACGAGGATAAAGCGGGATTAGAACGACGCTTCTCCCCTCTCCCACTCCCCCTCCTCGTCTCCCCAGTGTGGTGCGAAATGCCAAGGCAGGTTGAGGGTTAGTGGTGTTTTTAGATGCAATCCCACTCGTACTAGCGTTCTGTCAGCAGGTTCCTAGCGTAGCATGTCGCGCTCGGACTTACGACTCGGCCGTCTTCGTCTCCTGTGTACACGCTCCTCTCGAGCGGGAGTATGCATGTTATTGGAGCGGCGGTGCGCTCTATCATTGCGTCGCCGTGGGCTAGCACGTTGACAAGGTCGATCGACCAACTCGAGGCTGGTTTGTTGGGCGTTGTGTGTGCGGCGGAGGAAGGGGCTGTCGTGAATGGTGTGCTAGGGGTGGGGGTGAGGTGGAAGATCTGCTCGTTGTTAGTAGGCGTACTTCAAATTGATGAAGCAAGGCAGGGACAGCTGTGTTTCAAAAGAAAGAGCAACGCGAAGAGCTTACCTTGACGATACCGCGCCTGTGACCAGTGAAGATGAGCTCACGCTCGCACCATTCGTTGCCTACACCCTCGTAGACCGCGATTGAAGTGATACCTTCTGTGTCGTCGTCGCCGTCACACACGTCCTCATCAAGCAGCACCGTGCCATTCAGCGTCGTGACAATCAATCGGGGCCCGACCGCGAGCACAATATGCCCAGTGGCGGAGTTGATGCGCGCAGCTTGGACAGGCGTCCTTGCTCGCCTTTGCCGCGGCCCGAGATCCAATTCACGAACAAACTCGTTCCGGTTCAGATCCCAGAGGAACACCTTCCCCCCCTGGTCCGCGCTGAGGAAGGCAGAGAAGGCGCGACTTGCCGCAAGGCTGACGACAGGGGACTTGTGTCCGAAAAGACTCGTCGCGTTTTGAAGCTCGATATGACCCTTCTCCGCCCTGATAACGTTCCAGAGAGCAAGCGTGCAATCAGTTCCCGCAGTGATGAGAGTACGACCGTCAACAAACAGTGATGTGGTGAGTTGACCGGAATGCAGGTGTTCGAACAGTCCGAGGAGGCGCTTGGAGTGTGAGTCGTAGAAACGGACAGATCCGTCTGTAAAGCCCCACTCCATGTATATGTTGTAGTGAGGTGGGAGGTTTTGCCTGAATGGCGCGGAGCACAGTAACTTTTCGCTCTTAGCGATGTAGTTCAACGAGGCGATTCGGTCGTGTGCTTCCAGCAGAGTACCGGGTACGCGATGCAGACTCTCGGCGGCAGTGTCGAGCTTTATGGTCTTTGCAACGTTCTCTCTGGACGGGTGCGGGCGTTGAAACACTTGCGTGGGCGTTTGACCAAAGTTGTTAATCACGCTGATTTTTTGGGCGCGTTCCTTTTCATCAACAATAGAATCCAGATCGATGGCACCCTGATACGTCATCCAGTGGAAGACGTTGGCTGCTTCGACCGCAGCTTCGCCACGCTGTTTATGGCCGAAGATCAAATCGATCCAGTGATGCAAGTTTGCGCTGACATGGGGACTTTCGAGAGCCTCGCGCTGTTTGGCGATAAAGATGGCTGGATCGCCTTTAGCCCACGGAGGCAGTTGGACGTTGTCAATACTGGACTCATCAGACCGCAGGCCAAAATTGTATCCGTTGACGTTGGTGAGGAAGTCTGGCAGGAAGAAGAATTCTGGCGTGAGCTCGCGCACGTCCGCCATGTTTTTGTTTGATGCTGACTCCCAGGCGTTCTGAATCGAGTAAAACATGCGGTCTGCATGGTCCCAAGTGCCACCCTGGATGAGGAAGAAGGCAGCGCTATAAGGCTGTAAGCGCATGAGGTAGGAGGCAACTGTCATGGCCGACGAGTAGTGTGTGCCAAAGTGGAACGCATGGTCTGGATCGCCCATCTCAGCAAATGAACTGAACCGCTCACGTATCGACTGCTCCTGCCTTGGATGCTGAATACCAATTGGCTTGCTCAGGTCGCGGAAGTTTCGGGGATCGGTCAAGTCTAGTTCTTCGCTCTCGTAGTTGGAGATCACCCAAGGGAAAACAGGGTACTGGGTGAGGTCGTTAAACGTTCGCCCCGCTAACGTGTTGACAAACAT
Source organism: Ascochyta lentis (assembly GCA_004011705.1). NCBI lineage: Eukaryota > Fungi > Ascomycota > Dothideomycetes > Pleosporales > Didymellaceae > Ascochyta > Ascochyta lentis. The sequence continues at coordinate 3,642,827 of RZGK01000002.1, forward strand.
GAGGTAATGAAAGTTGGACACTTCACCCTTTAACCACTTCTTGGTTGCTGGATGCGACGATGCAGAGCCAAATGCGGAGGCAAAGCGAGAGCCGAGTGTCTGTGGTGCTTCCTCGATGTTGCGTAACGAGTCCAAACGCCACGCAATCTCAGAATTCACCAACCTCTCTGGGTTGACAACATGTGAGGCGCGTTGCAGCACCCTGCCATGGATATCGTTTCGCGCCTGTGCAGAGATTGCAGTGAGCAGATAGCTGCGCCCATCATCAAAGAAAACCTCGATGGCCACATCACGGTGAAGGAAGCGGCGTTTGGAGATGCTGATGACTTCGCTCCACTTCCAATGCCTGGCCGATTCTTCTTGATTCCTAGGTGGTGGACGTCGGTTCGTGACCGCTTCTTTGCCAGCAATGACCTGCACATAAGGGTCACGCTCATCGGGAGGCGCCTGCCAGACGCGCACGATCTCGCCGTCTGACCTCTGGAAAAAGTCGTCGAGGAGATAAAGACAGTCCTTACCCACGATGAGCAAGCCTTCGATAGCTTCCAGACCAACGACACGCGAGATGTTGCAGACATACTGCACCTGGTCACCTCGATTCAGACTGCGCATGACTTTCCGGTTCTTGTCTTCGAAGCCATCGTCATCTTCATACAGAGCATCGACCATCTCGAAGTCTTCTTCGCTACCCGATGCATCCTCATTTCGCGATTCTTCGTTGGGAAGAGTTGATGGTGTAGCGGATCGACGCCCAATTGGTGTGACATCTAACGCATCCTTTGCTGATATTGCAGTTACGTTAGTGTCGAGTTTCAGTCTGCCCATTGGATCTGTGTCTTTGCGCTTGGGTTGGTACTGCTGGTCTCGATTTGTGTTGTCGAGGATGATACGCATACGTCTGCGATCGCGGCCTTCAGTTTCATCGAGACGCCACTTGGCCGGCGGGCTGTTGTCGAAGAGAGCGCATGGACCTTTGAGCTGGTGGTCGAGCTTGGCAAGAACCGTCTGTAGATACGTTGCATTGTCTTGCTGGTCCTGAAGCACACGTTGGTGTTTGATGCGTTCGGAAGCGTGAATGTTGGATCTCCAGTGACCGGTCGAATTTTCGTGATGGTTCCAGATATTCTCGGATGTGAGCTCCTCTGCTTGCCACTGCTTCAGCTTCTCTTTCCTCTTGCCAATGCGCTTGGCCGATGTTTCTTCCGTTCGCTTGTTTTGCTCGTGCGCGAACTCTTCCCATGTCTTTGTCAATGACCCATAAAAAAAGGTATCGAGGTCCGCCCTGTACTCGTCGAACCATTGAAAGAAAGTCTCGTTGTCAAGCTCTACGAGCTTCTGAAAGCCTTCATAAAGGTTCCTCTTGTCCGAGTGTATAGCGTTTTCGAGGATGGTTGATGTCTCTTGAGGCTTTTGCACGAGTAACAATCGCCAGAAATTCGCTGCAGCCAAGCGCACTTGTTCGTGATCGGATGATAGCTTGGTGTAAAAGAGGTAGCAAATCATCTTCAGGGAGAATGTCTCAGTATTCGCTGACGAGAGGATGATCGGTTGCCAATACACCATCTTCTCAATGATCGATGTGGTGTTGGACCCATCCTCAGAGTCGTCTGGATCAGCAAGCTGTAGCAGCGCAACCTTGAGAAACGTGGCCCTCATGGTTTGAATCGCCTGTGTACACAATCTGACAGACTTGATCGCGGCGATATCGGGTCGTTCCAGGTATTCCAGCAGGAAACCTGTGAAATCCAGCAACGGCTCAGCTCCGTGGAGGAACCAGCCCTCGAACACTGCCTCTGAAATATGGCTGACGAATCGCGACAGATTTATGAGAACGCGAGGCTCGTGAAGAAGGTTCTGGTCCAGCTGCAGGGCATTCTTCACTGACGAGAGGATTTGGCGTAGTATATAGGATTCAAAGTAAGCCTGGTGTTCCTGGAAGCCTGGTGGCGTCTTCATGAACAGACCAAGCCCTGGGAAGTCTTTGCGGGTGAACAGCTGCTCTTTGAAGACATCCAAGACAACCTCGAGCATAGCTTCGACCACAGAGCTCCCCACTTTCATCGCGACAGGAGCAGTGTGTCTCGGCGAGAGGATAGGGTTGAGAGGTGGTTGCCTCACAGCTTTCTTTGCTTTGTCGGCCGAGATGAGAACAAACGACGATGCCCTCCGGAAGGGTACCACTCGCTGTGCGCCAGGCGATGCCATTACGGGAGCGTTACTAGTGCGTATGACGGGAGTTTGCTGGCTGCTGGCACCGGACACTGGCTGAATGACCACATCTTGGCCTTCGAATGTCAAAGCTGAGCCTCTTGACAGCAACTCGGTCTCTGCGCTGACACTGTCAGAAGTGACGATTACGGGATACAGTACGAAGAGCAACTCTTGGACGTAATTCGACGTGTTTGCGTGATCACGAAAGACCTCAGATCTTGCATGCAGCTCAGATAAGAACTGAATAGCAGAATTAAGCACGATGGCGTAATTGTTGAGGCGCTCTGATTGTGGAGCTCTTGTATCTATTCCTGTTAGCGAGATGATGAGTGGTGGAATGGTTGTACTCACCCACGGTAGGCTGTTTCGCGTTGAGAGACATGGTTCTACGCCGCCCTCTCGTTGGGGTGCCATCGCTGCTCTCTTCCTTTGCGCGGTCAACGTTCGCCGTCTCGCGGTCCCGCACAATAGTGCGTAATCCGGTGTCTAGCATCGCAGTGATGACTGAGAAGATCTCAGGATATGCTATGCTCAACTTCGACTGCGGTGAGTGTGTCATGAAGATGTCGACCAGATTGAATACATCAAAATCTCGCTCAAAGTCTATGGTAGCCACGTCACGGCCAAAAAGCACGGCAAAGCAAATGGTCCAGACGCCAGGTGTGTTCCACCAATGCCGGAGTCTGTTCTTCATGACAGTGAATCCACCAGTCTTGTCGCCGAACTTCTTGACGTAAGGTGGGCCGTTGGTAACAAGCAGGCGTGCTAGTATCTTTGCACCAAGCACAACTACACGCTGATCGGTTTCAGCGAGCAAGTACAGAAGCCACTTTCCAGTTACGTTCTTGGCAAATCGGACGATTTCATGAGGATTGTGCGGGTCGCACAAGAACTCTGATAACAGATTCAGGATTGCTATGCCCAGGTCTGGAAGGGAGATTGGTACTGCTTCCGGTCCGCCCAAAGGACTAGAAGATCGCGGTGTGAGCGTGGGTGTTAGGCTGGGCGGCGTTCCTCTTCGCAGGCGAAGCGTGCTTGCTTTAGGTCGCAGTGTTCGTTTGGCGTAAGATGCACGGCTATCATGCAAAGCGTAGGTTACAAACAAGGATAGCGATCGAGCGTTCTCGCCGTTGAAATTGATATGCAAGAGAGCTTTGAAAGCATTGAGAAACAATGGGAACGTCTGTGGGGTAAATGTCTCGCCTTTTAGCGCATCTGTCAGGCGCTTGACTACTCCTACCATTGCTGTCAGTCAAGTTCAAATGGCACCGAGGCACACATACTGATTCTGTGGAATCGTTTGGCATTGTAATGATGATGCTTGCTGCCTTTTGCAAACTGTACAAACTGTGTGTAATACTTCTTTTGCGTATCCAGCGACGTTGCTCTACGCCAGATCTCAAGATCCACAAGAAGAACTCGGTAAGCAAGCGGGTTAATGATGAGCGACTCCTCTGGGCGTTGCTCGTCATAGCCAACAAATCGAAGTATGACAGACAGCAACTGCGACACGAACACCTCGCATTGTTCCGGGGTGACATCGAGCGACGAAGCGTTTCGCACAACCAGGCCGCCCATTGCAAATCCAATCTTTTGACGCAGAACTTCAGCAAGGATCGCAAATCCGTTGCTTTGCTCCATGGCTTCGCAATTTCTCCAGTTGCCCTCGACTGCCTCGAGAAGGATCTTGACAGCCCGCAGGACGCTCTCCAGAGACTGCGCAGCTTGCACTAGTTTCAGTCCAACAGCCGCGCAGCCACCGATGCGCCAAATCGCATCGTCGAGTGATTGAGGGACTACGACCACTGGATTACCTGATAACCTACCAAATCCACGTGCTTGTGACAAGGCATCGTTGACTGAGGGAACAGCAGCGTTGATGATGATGGGCGTGCTATGGGCCCTTGTATACCTATGAAGGGACCTGGCTGAGTCTCTCGACAGCGACTTGATCAGCGAAGATTCGTCAATGGCGTTTCTGTCATCATCATCCATTACCGAGCTGGGTGAGAAGCTTAGCAGTATTTTTGACTCGGGCATGAGATAGCTCGCGTTGGAGCGAATTGCCGTTACTATGTCTGAGCGCTCTTCCCTGCCTGGGTGTAGTATCTCGTTGTGAACGTGCAGCTCTGCCGATGTACGATATGTCTGGAAGGAGCCGAGCCTGTCCTGAAAGTTACCGCAGTACCTTGGGCCTAGCTTGTGGTACACAGCGATTAGTTCGTCTGACAAAGGCTCTGAGAAAAGATGAAAAGAGGCTATGGATAGCTTGGAAGTAAGAACGTTTCTGCCCAATCGAGGGGCAAGGTTGCGTGGTGTACCCAAAAAGGCCAAGATGTGGTGTTTCGGGGTGCTGGAGGACATGGAAGCAAAGCTTTCCTGACTGCTGTCCAAGACAGGTGGATGTGACGGGTAGTGCGCTTTCATGGTCTCTGTAAACTCGCCATCGACAAAGATGGAAGCTTTGTGACTGCCCATGCCCATTCCTTTTGCGCGTCGATGCACGACGGCAATGTGGTACCACCTGCCTTGTTCAAAACGAGGCGCTTTTTTGAAGCGGACGCTTGGAACCACGCCGGATGCGTGGCCCATGTACGTCTGCAAGATGAAGCAGCGGGTGTCTTTCTCCAGGTATGCCATCAGGAAGCAAGTCTGGGTGTCGTCGTAGGCGCCAAATAGAGTCGTGTGGCAATTGGGGTCATACTTGTCGACTCGAATCCAGGTCGCAAACGTGTAGCCACCACCCTGAGAGACGGGTGGGAAGGGACGACCCATGTCGGGGAGCTCGATAGCGCTGAAGCCGTGGAGGGACAAATCGAACTGTATGAAGTGAGGGGCTCGCGAAGTCTGCATAGCTCGGTGAAGAAACTCTGCGGCCTGTTCGGACGAGGCTGCTTTGCGGAAGAGGTAGTAGGCGTCGTCGAGCTTGCTGATGCCATACTCGATCAGGCTGTCTGCGAGCTCCTGCAGTAGGCGGGCCTCGGTGGCGGCGCATTGGTTCTCCAGCAACAGCGGCAGGACGAAGCTGAGTATGCCGGTGATGTGCAGGCCGGCTTTGTTGTACGAGGAGAGCTTGGTGATGTCGAGTATAGCAAGCAAGACGGCGACGGAGAGCGGCTTCGACTTTGTGCCCGGGGCGTCCTCGCCGGAGAGGCCGCGCCAGAAATGGAAGATGGTGGGCATGATGTCGGGGTTCTGCAGCACCTCGTTGCCGCTGAAGAGGTTCCCCAGATGGGTGCGCAGGGGGTCGAGGTCGATGCTGGCGTCGCCGTGGGCAGACGGTGGAGTGGAGGCGAGCGCGTCTGTGGGCTGTGCGTCTCTTCCTGGATCTTGTTCTGCAGAGGCATCGTCGTGCTGCGGTGGTGCTTGGTCGAGTTTGGTGTCCACGTGCCTGAAGATGCGCGTCATGGCGTCGTCGCCCAGGGCAAAGGCGAAGAGGTTGCCGAACAGCTGCTCCTGGCCTGCGTCGTCCCGTGTGCTCTCGGCATGTCCGCCCAATATGCCTGTGCTGGCCAATGCCTGCTCGAGAGCATCCCAGCCGCCGCCCTCGACGCGTCGAGCAAAGAAGCGCCTGTTGCCGGCGTGCTCGTTGAGGGCGTCGGACAGCACGTCCAGCGTGGCCTTGATGACGTCGAAGAAGTCGATGCGGTCGGGCGGAGCTCGGGCGGCGGGGGAGTAGAAGCCGGAGAGGGAGCGCAGGGTGGTGAGCAGGACATCGAAGCCGCGCACATGGCGGAAGGCGTCTTTGGTGTGCGTCTGGTCGGTGGCGTCTATGAGCAGCTGGCGCATGCGGCGCAGGGCATGGCTCTGGCTGTGCAGGGTGCTGGACGTGGGCGGGCACGAGTGGGCGGCGCGCAGCAGGTCGTCGGCCAGCACGCGCAGCTCTGCTATCTGGTCGTTCATGGGCGGCACCCGCGAGGCCGCCGTCGAGGAGCGGTGCGGGCGTGTCGTGGCCATGGCCATGGCTGTTCAGTCGCGGCCGCCGCTGCGGGAGCTTGAGGGGGTCGAATGGCGGCGCGAGAACAGGTCGATCATGTCTCGGCGGGAGGCAGCTTCAAGATTCAGGGCGCGGTGTAACGTGTAGCGGGTGAAGGGCTGCAGTCGTGGACCGTCGCCTTCAATATTGCCTTGGCCTGGCCTGGTTACGTCGATGCAGTGATGCACCACCACCGCCGATGCACCACCACCACCGCCGCCGCGCCGAAGCGTGAGGCTAACTGTTGCCGTGGAAGCTTGGGCCCGCGTCTCAAACACGCGCAAGCTCCAGGCATCCACTCTTCGGCATGGTGCCGCAGCGATAGCAGAAGAATGCTTGATGCCCTCCACTACATGCACTACATGACCAATGCACCCAATGCACTACATCACCCAATGCACCCAATGCACCCAATGCACCCAAGAATGAGTGCGCACCAGGTCATGAGGCTGGACAGACCTCACGTGCGAGGCTATGCTGCTGACTGTCGAGCCCATGTTCACGAGGTGTTGCGCGGATAAGGCCGCGGCGGGGCTCAGCCGTGCCCAGCAGTGCTCAGCAGTAGAGGCAAGCAGCACCAGCAGCGTCGAGTCGACCTCAATAGAGCACACGACGGCCATGGTAGCACCAACTTGGCATCAGTAGGCCACGACCACGCCCTGAAGATGGTTGACAGCCCATGGTGCGAGTCTTCGCCCTCGCTGTCGCTGTCACTGTCGCTGTCGCAACCGCGGCCTGCCATGACGAGCATGGGCTGCGATAGGCTAGCGCGCTGTGAGGCTGGGGTAGCTCCAAGGAAGCGCATCAGGTGCTCGCAGCGTCACTAGTGCCACTTGATAAGAGCTCCATCTGCTCCCCAAGCTCCCTCTCCAGTCATCTCCACCTCCCCATCTCTCCCTCTCTCTCCTCTACATCTCACCCATCTCACACACCTCCACCCACTTGCCCAGCTTCTTCCCTACTTGCTCCTTCACTCTTTGTCCATCTAGCCTCGCCGCGCGAGACACCACCACCACCACCACCAACATGAAGTACGCCTACGCTATGCTGCCCGCCCTGGCTGCGGCCTCGCCCATGCTCCAGGTTGGCACCATCCACAACGACGCTGCTCCCATCCTGTCGTCGACACAGAGCAAGGAGATTGCCGACAACTACATGATCGTCTTCAAGAAGCACGTCAAGCACGAGCACACAAAGGACCACCACGACTGGGTCCAGAGCATCCACACAAAGGCCCAGACCGACCGCATGGAGCTGCGAAAGCGCTCCCAGTTCCCTGTCACTACCGACGTCTTCGAGGGTCTCAAGCACACATACAACATTGCCGGCGGCATTCTCGGCTATTCGGGTCACTTTGACGAGGAGACCATCGAGGCCATCCGCAGGCATCCTGACGTAAGTTCTCAGCCACTCTCTTAGCACTTGTGAGCATGTTCGTTGCACCCTGGGTTTCAGCCACCTCCAGCCAGCTCCACAGCAAGTGCACGTCCGTTTGGCAGCCACAGTCGAAAGACAGCAACTGCACGGCAGCTTCTCGCGAGTGAAGAGCATGAACGGAAGCAACGCTGCATGCGTGAGCTTGACACGATGCGGCCGAGCTCCAGGTCAGCTGCGCGTTGGCGTGGCGATAACTGGGGCTGGCGCTGGGGCTGGCGCCTGGAGATAACGCAGCCGAGCCGAAACACGCAATCGTGCACAATCAGCACGTGATGCGCCATCCAGGTACCTGTACCTGCCTTAGTTACCCGGGCTAACGTCATCCGATAGGTCGACTACATCGAGCGTGACTCCGAGGTCCACACCCTTGGCGGTGACGACTACGAGACGGAGAAGAACGCCCCCTGGGGTCTCGCCCGTATCTCGCACCGCGATTCGCTGAGCTTCGGTACCTGGAACAAGTACCTCTACTCCGCCGATGGTGGTGAGGGTGTCGACGTCTACGTCATCGACACTGGCACCAACGTCAAGCACGTGGACTTTAATGGCCGCGCCCACTGGGGCAAGACCATTCCCAACGGCGATGCCGACGAGGATGGCAACGGTCACGGCACCCACTGCTCCGGCACGGTGGCTGGAAAGAAGTACGGTGTCGCCAAGAAGGCCAACGTCTACGCCGTCAAGGTCCTCCGTTCCAACGGATCTGGCACCATGTCTGATGTCGTCAAGGGTGTCGAGTGGGCTGCTCAGGCTCACAGCGACACCGTCAAGGCCGCTAAGAACGGCAAGAAGAAGGGCTTCAAGGGCTCCGCTGCCAACATGTCCCTCGGTGGTGGCAAGTCTACCACGCTTGACCTCGCTGTCAATGCTGCCGTCGACGCCGGCATCCACTTCGCCGTTGCCGCCGGTAACGACAACGCCGACTCGTGCAACTACTCGCCCGCTGCTGCAGCCAACGCTGTCACCGTCGGTGCCTCCACTCTCCTTGATGAGCGTGCTTACTTCTCCAACTACGGAAAGTGCAACGACATCTTCGCCCCTGGCCTCAACATCCTTTCCACATGGATCGGCTCTGAGCACGCCACCAACACCATCTCTGGTACCTCGATGGCCTCGCCCCACATTGCTGGCCTCCTCGCCTACTACCTGTCCCTCCAGCCCGCCAAGGACTCGTCCTTTGCTGTTGCCGACATCACCCCCAAGAAGCTCAAGGCCAACCTCATTGCCGTTGGCACCACGGGTGCTCTCTCTGATGTGCCCTCCAACACCGCCAACATCCTCGCCTGGAACGGTGGTGGCTCTTCCAACTACACCGAGATTGTTGAGAAGGGTGGCTACAAGTCTACCAAGGCTGCCGAGAAGGAGCCCTCCGAGTACACCATCACCATCCCCTCCGTCTCTGAGATCGAGAAGGAGGTCGCTGATGAGTTTGAGAAGGCCAAGGGCGCAGCTGGCCGTGCCACCCACCGTGTCGGTGGCAAGCTCTCCAAGCTCGAGTCTGAGATTGAGGACTTTGTTGCTGAGGAGATGGAGGTCATGTTCAAGGAGTTCAAGGAGCGTGTCGCTCGCGAGTAAGGTACTCGTCTCTATTTGACATTATCGATGCGCTGCATAGTGAGCGGACATAGGCTTTGCTTCCCGCTCCGTAATAGTATGACATATGATCTGATCAGGCGTTGGGTTCTCAGCAAGGTGCATATTTCCTTGGGCTAGTATGATCTCGTGTATTTGTTTTCATTGTCGACAAGGATCATAAAGAGATACTGGATAGATGAATGCTTCCGTACCTTCTCCATTGGTGCTACTTGTTGCTCGTGACGTCATATCCTTCAATGCTTGTTGCTCCTATCATCTCCACGCTCACCCACCGCGTCTCTTACGAAGATTCCCGATTCTCGTATGCAAGTCAAAACAGTTAAGCGGCGAAGATGACAGGGTCGAGCCCTGTACAGCCAATCATCTCGACGGTCCGCTACCAACCTCGCAGCCTTTGTCATCCACAACCACCGCTTTCACTGCTCTGTACAGATCGCTGCACCACTCTACACCACTAGGTGAGCCAGAGCCTTTCTAGAGGTCGGGCACTAAAGAACGCGATTCTACTAATAATCCCAAACACAATGTCCAGTGACCTTCGAGCTCTATGTGCACTGCACTGCAGGCTGGCTACTGTAGCAATTGGGCGTTGCTAAGTTGAGCCTTGTGGATATGTTACTACTGTCTTGGATTTGTTAGTGTGTGTGCGTGTTGTGGCTTCTCGCTTTCTTTTGACATATGAGATGGAATTCGGTTGGATGTTCGTGTGGCGCTAATCATGGACTTAGCTTGGTCGCTCGCCATCACACACTATGCATTCCTCAGACTCTTCGACAGACAAGACGTTTGAGATATCTTCGCTTTGCGACGATCGCAGATATGATATCGACACTCTCGCTCCTGGTGATCACGGCGTTCACCACCGCTATCGTCGCGGTACTCGGCGCCTGCTTCACACAGTACTTGTGGCATCTCCTGCGTGTGAAAAGTCTGGCCGTCAGTATATTGACGACATCTTTGGGGTCAGAAGCAATGTACCAGAGCTGGCAAACCCTGGAAACTTCTGTCAATTCCGGCCCTTTTCCTAGCAGCAACACTGTCCAGGCTTGTGCCACTGGCGACAGTGTACCCACCTGGTGCCCTAACCATCCAGTCCGAGTTGCAGAGACTATCCGCGATGGCAAATACATCTATAATGAACCCGGAGCAAGGCCAACCTAGTGGATCCGGTCCTCGCTTGCTCGCCGACATGGAAAGGCTTTCAGCGATTGCTACGGTGAGTCTAGATTATCAGTCCTATTGTAATACACTAGCCTTATATGAGTTCTAACAGTCATCCTTGACCACATTATTGGCCTCGGTCGCTTGCCGTTTCGATCGAGATCCCTTCTCGTCACCACCTGCAACAACAACCTTCCCATGTTTACGTTTCTTCGACTTCTCATGTTTACCTTTCTCCGGCTTCTCCGGCGAGACATGAAGGGATATGGCATGCAACAGATCGATCCACTGGCGTACATCAGGGAAGTCCCTACTATCGTCCAGTCCAGGCGTCGTTTGCACCGCTCCGTATTGTAGCCAGGGGAGTTGGCTCTCAAGCCAAGTCGGTTTCACTGCGATTTTCATAATGTGAAGCATTCGTTCCAGCTCTCCCGTTGGAGGGACACTACGACCGCTATCCGCGTCTCGTTTGGTCCACGACCATGGGCGCGCACACAGCAACGCCGTAGCCACGGGGTACTGAAGGTCACCAAACAGAAGAGAGATCTGGCCTATGTTCTTCAACATTTTGGCGTCAGGCTTACCAACATTCTCAACCTCGAACATGCGTTTCCGCAAATCGAATCCGAATGAAAATGGCTCATCCATGTAGTTGTCCCGCTTCTTCAACTCGGGAAACACTTGATGCAACTTCTCTTTCATCTTTAGCAGCGGCACGGCTACAAACCCAGCCCCTTTCATAACGCCATATGCAAGATACTCATCGTTGCTTTCCGGAATGAGATGCGGCACATGCCACACCAACACCTCGCCATCCACCATTTCGGTATCGATAACCGCCACATAAGTGTCACCGCGCAGAGACGACGCGTAGCAGAGCACAAGATGCAGCGATGCAGCCCAAGAGCTAAATGGTGAAAGCGGCTTGTGTTTTCCATCGAAGTGCGCATGGGCCATCTTGTGGAGGGTTCGCTCGGGGGTAGCGTAGAAGCCAAGTACACGGTCCGGCCCCATGTATGCATGGGGTACTATCAAGTTTGAGTTGTTCAAGGTGACAGGTAGGCCGCCGCCGCTTTTGGAGGAGAAGGCGCGGAAGAGGAAGCGTGGGACGTTGTTTTTACGAAGGTCTATGTTTGCAAGTCAGTAAGGGTGATCTGGCAGAGATGGCGGATACTCGCTTTCGAGGTGTTCTTTCTGATGATCGGGAATTCGTTCACAGTTTTTTTCATCCAGCATCTTTACTAGTCAGCTTCTTGCTGTATTTGTGGCCATGAACGTAGCAGGCGGCGGACTATAAATCGTGCACTCGATCGCAGCAACTGACTCCATGTCTTGGAGTATAGTCCCACATTCGAAAGTCTCAGAAGCGCGATTCGAGGACAGAAGGAATTGTCTTCTTGCGACCTGCTCAGAGTCAATTCCACATTCACTTTTAAAGTGTCTCGCCAGCCCAAGACACTCCAATCCCCAAACCCGAGCGACCTATAGATGTGAACTCGTACATCAGAGCTTCCAGAACATTCTGTCTTGCCGAACACCATGATGAACGGCTTTGGTGTTCACGTTCACTTTCATCGCACTCAGACGAGACTTGGCTCGCGCTGCGCCGGTCGAGGTCCGCGCCATATGCATAATCATCTATTCATCATCTCATCCAGACTCTCAGTCGATCTTAGATTGGCCGGTATTGTGCGGTTCGATTTGTCCGGGGCCAGTGTGCGTGGAGTATCCAACGAGCGATGGCTACTGAACAGCCGCTTCAGGACGAAGACAGACCTTTAACAGGGGATCGAAAAGCGTACTTTGAAAGTGAGAAACCACATGCCTCAGACTCTCGTATGCTGACTTCTGTCCACTAATCTTTCGCGCGACCCCAGATCTCCGCAAGGAACATGTCCCGCGCTACCTCTTTCGCGCCTGGTCGAATCGTAGCGGCGGCGGACCGGAGTGCAGCATCAACTCGACGGCAGAAATCGTGCCACGTGGATTCATGCCCCGGACGGATGAGCAGGGAGGGTTTTATGAGATGCCGGAGCGGCTGTTGCGCGATTGTGCGCAGAAGCATTTTAGCCACAGGAAGGTGCTCACGGGCTACAGCTCCTGGGCTGCCTCTTTACACCTCGTGCTATGCTACGCCAGCTCCATGGATGCAGCCTCGGATCCCCATGTTGCTGTGATGGAAACCCACGACCTCGATAGCGAAGTGCTGGTCTGGCAGTGCCCGCATCTCCTGGGTGAAGGGGAGGAGGAATACCTTGCGTGGGGATGTGTGCGAGGTCGAGGGTACAAGGCAGTATGTCTGAAAGATCTCAGGAAGCGAGGTGTCATCATACTTGTTCCTCAGCTTGGGAACGGATCGTTCCGTGATACGGACGAACCGTTCCAATTCGGTGCTAAATGCCGCTCACTCGGTTTTGAAGGCGTTGCTGCGCCCGTTACGGCAGATTAACTCGAGTACGCAGAGGATGTCGCACTGCTGTTTGGAAAGCTCTTCTTACCGGTCTTCGCGGCGTTGTTGTGTCTTCAGCCTCGGCCCTGGCTGGAAAAATCTGGAGGCAACTGTTTGTCCAAAGTCTTTGCAGAAAAGCTCGCCATCGTCATCAACCGGGCGGGTGCTGCCGACAGCTTGAATGACATTCGGCTAGACAACTGGCTTCGACCGGACACGGTCGATACGGCAGGCTTTCCCGAAGTTCGACAGTGGATCGTGCTGCAACGTGCTCTGGTACAGTACCAGGTGCAGCTTGACCTGAAGAAGGCGCAGCAAAAAGTATGTTTGGCGTTAGTAAAACATGAGAAAAAGGTGTTGACAAATTTGACAGCCCGAGAACGCGCAAGCTGTGCTTTGCGAGACGCTTGTACAGAAAGCAGCACCTGCACTACAACTGATCCCCAAGAAGGCTTTTCCGACAGCATCGCAGCTCAAAGACGACCAGCCCAAGCACACACAAACCAAAGAGTCAGCAACGACGCCAGAGAAAACTCAATCCTCGATATCGTCAGTCCCGGAGACAAAGCCCGCTAAGCTAGCACAGCAGTACACGCAGCTTCAATCCACGCAGCCCACGGTAACGCACCCCAAGAAGATGCAGCCGAAGAAGTCGTGGAAGAAGCCAAAGCATAGCGCAGCGCACATTATCCGATCTTTGAAGTCCTTGAAGCGTTTGTGGCACCGGAAGGTAGTGCTCTCGGAGGATAGACGCGGGATCTCGGAGAGCCAGATGTGAGTGGGTAGATGGACTGGAAATATACTACAATACAAAGCGTGCAAGTACCTATAAACCTCGCTTTGATTGTTGAATGTATTAAATGGAGGAATAAGGGCTGACGATGCTAATCTTTGGACTGACGTTTGTAAAGCCTCCTGTTGTGCGATGTTTTGGAGTATCGATTCTATCGAGATTCTTGGGTGATTGACGGGTAGCCTTTCTACACGTGAACGATAATAGCTATGCACAGGAACAATTATCGCTTAGGCAAATCGTCCAATCGTAGAGTTCGAGTCCACGCGAGACTCTTATAGATGCATCGGCGTAGAAGGTTAACTTGTGAGGGGTGGGATGTAAAAGTGACAGCACTGTTGACTCGTGAGAAGCTTCTATGAGCAAGAAAATGCGCTATGACTTTTTGCGAAAAACCTGCCTTACCCTCTAATAGGTCAGACAGAGCCCCTAATTTTGGTGCACCTTTACAGACACATGCTGCACGCCTACGCAATACTATTGCGTAGGCTATAGTATAGACTAGTAAGGGTAGTTTTATATATAGACTCTTATTTCTTAAGTAGAATTACCTTATTTCTGCTAAAGAGAGGTGTAGAGAGGGTATAAAAATAAAGAGTAAGAAACTATTATAAGTCCTATATTATATTAAATTACTCTACTTTTTAGTATTTTAGCTTTTTAATGCTTACTACTACTTTTTATTTCTATACCCCCTCTACACCTCTCTTTAGTAGAAATAAAGTAATTCTACTTAAAAAATAAGAATTAACATAGAAAACTACTTCTAAAAGTTTACGCTAGAGTTAACGTAACAGCGTTGTGTAGGTGTTAGTAAAGGTGCAGGTAGAGCAGGTCTGAGGGCCCCTGCTTAGTCGCTAGTTGGCTAAGGCAGGTATTTCGAAAAAAACCTATAGCCTCTTTGGTGGCAGTTCTAGCGCCTGCTTCTCTAAGTTCTCTGCTCACCTTCTACTTTCACGACCGTGTCTTGCATCAAATAATAATAAGTCTCGGCACTTAGTTACACTCCGCGCAGAACATCCCACTAGCTGCAGTAATGAATGACCTCTGCATCGCAGGAAATACATGCGCCTCCACACCGTACCTCGCCACCCTCTACCGGGGTTACGGACGTCAGTAAACACCAACAATTCCCCGGACTAACCAAAAATCGTATTTTCGGATCCTCTTACCCCAGATCTTCTCTTTTGCGAAGCAGGTGACGCTCATATCAATATCGTCGACCTCCGTCAACCAGGAAAGATTGCCGAATGCATCTAAACACCTTCCTGTTCCTGACGAGCAACAGTCGCCTCAACGGCACCCCGCCAAATGCCAATGCTCCTATTGCAGGAACAATGTTCGCCTGGGTAAATGTATCCGGGTTTGTTGCAACGTCACCGAACGCCGGATCCACCCACCGGAAGCTCGGCTCACCCAGACCCACTCTATCCGAGGTTAGGCCGACTCACCGACAGATTCAAATCTCTCCTCGCTCATGCCACGTATGCAACGCGTTGATCGCCCATGTTGGGTATACCGAGCGATCAACTGATGGGAGCACGGGACGCTCAATGAGCATATAAATAGTGACCTGAGTAGACACCTACATATGAATCAATGATCTATCTCCCACTCATTCCTGAGCTAGTTATCCAAACAACAGGGTTTAACCCCATACCCCGCGACCCACAATTCATGTTCGGGGTATCCGTGACCGAAGTCCTACACAGGCTATGGTGCACACGTCAATGCTTTTGGAAGAATATAAATGTTTCGCTGCTGGCCGTGAAGTGCCAAGCACATCGCATTACCTGATCTAATAGCAATGGGTGGATTCAAGTTTCTCGGTCTTGCTGTCCTCGCCGGCTCAGCTCTAGGTGCACCGCTTGAGGAACGTGCGAAGCAACCCAAGAGCTTCTTCCAGGAGGTCGGTAACTCGACTTGGGTAATCGGGAACGATGTCTGGAATGTCACGCAGAACCTACAGTATGCCAATAAGCTCTGGTATAAGGGGAAGGACAGAGTTGGGAAAGCTGTGGGCCACTATGTGAGCTACAGTAAGTTGACTTCTTTACTGCGTTTCACGGTAAGCCTGGACGCTAACACGTAACGCAGACGGCGCTGCTTCTGACCTTAAATGGACTTCGGCTTCAGTTGTAGACAAAGGCAGCGACTGGATTAACATTAAGTTCACTGCCATCGAGAGTGACATGCACTGGGTGATCTACGACGGCCTTCATGGATCATACCAGTACTCTGTCAACCACGCGCTCCCTACACTTGGTGAGTTTAGGACCCTCTGGCGTCTCGACAACGTATCCTTCCCCAACGCTCGAACAAATGTTAGAGACGGTCCCCTGCCAGCCCTTGCTGAGTATGCCATCTCGACAAATGTACAGGACGAGACATGGCAGAAGCCTGATGGTACATTCTTGACAAAGTACGATTGGAGCAGCAATGTCCGTGACAACGATTTCCACGGTGTCTACGGAGATGAGGTAGGAAGCTGGTACTTGAACCCTGGCAAGGACTACTTCAACGGCGACCACCTAAAGCAGGAGCTCTTTGTGTGTACCTTTCTCCCTCTGCAAACTGCTTTAGCTAATATGTAAAGGTCCATCGCGAATCCAAGACTGGTGATGCAGTCCAACTAAACATGATCCACGGCACGCACTACCAGGCCGTCTCGCGCGACGTCTTCGTAGACGGTAAAGTCTGGGGCCCTTGGCTCTGGTACCTGAACGATGGGTCCAAAGACGATGCTGCAACCCGCGCCGCTGAGGAGGAGTCAGCATGGCCTTACAAATGGTACAACGACAAGGCATACCAGTCCCGCGGCAAGATCCAAGGTCGCCTTCTTCTGAGCGATGGCCGCCCAGCCGCCGGCGCAGCTGTCTTCCTCGGCGATAACAACAACTCCACTATCTCGACGCTTGACCAGGGCAAAGACTTCTACTACACCTCCTATGCCGACGCGGACGGCAAGTTCTCTTTCAAGGATGTCCGCACCGGCTCCTACGCGCTGCAAGCCTGGGGCAACGGCGGAGCAATCGGCGACGTAACCACCAACTTCACACAAAACGACGTCGTGATCCGTAAAGGCGACACCACAAACCTGAAGGACCTGAAGTGGAAAGTCACAGACAAGAGCAAGCGAATTTTCCAAATCGGTGACTTCGACCGCAAGTCCGACGGCTTCGCGCTCGCAGACCCCAACAAGCCATTTGAGCACGGTCGCATCTCCAAGGCGCCCGGCAATCTCACTTATACCGTCGGCAGTAGCACGGCCAAGGACTGGTACTTTGGGCAATCCGCGCTCGGTACATGGTCTGTCAATTTCCCCGTCAAGAGCGCCGCAGCATCCAAGTTGACCGTGTCGCTTGCCGGATTCTCACAGGGCTCAAGCTGCGATATCTTGCTCAACGATGTGAAGATTGGAAACATCACCAGCGCCAGTTTACTCAACAGTCAGGACACGTACCGTGGTGCGACGAGGAATGGAGAGTGGAGGTTGTTGGAGTTCCCTGTTGGCGCGGAGACGTTCAGAAACGGAACGAATACGCTTGATATCAAGGTCACGAGGACCACACAGTGGAGAGGCTGGTTGTGGGATAGCTTGGTCCTTGATCAGGTTTAAGCTGGCCTAGGTGCAGATTCTTGCACTCTAATCAAACAACGTAATTACATATTCAGTGCATATGATTTCAACTCGTTGAGAACACAAGCGTTGAATTTTCAAAGCGACGTCAGATCGAGCTGTTCACGCTAAGACTCTGGGCCAATGTCAAGTTCAAGCAAACGACAGGGGTATCAACTCTCAAATTCCTTCCTCCTCCCTTCTTCATCATGATCGAAACACACTCCCTACTTCACTTCCATGGCCTTCTCATCCGTCGCGGCCTCCTTCGGGGTATGCATCCCACTGTCCTCCGTCTTCTCACCCTCGACAACCTCAATATGCTCACCATGACGCTTGGGACCCTTGCCAGTAACGTCGCGCCACATACCGCCAAAGTTCCTAGCGAGACTCATCCTGCCCTCCCACAGCGGGTACACACCGACAGCAAGAGTCGAGCACAGGAGCCAGATGATGCCGACGACGACCCAGCCGGCGAAGAAGCTGGGGCTGAAAATGTAGCCTGTGCCGTAGAGCGGCATGGGCCACAGGACGAGGAGAATGAGCGTCATGGATGCAGTGGCCATCTTTGCAATCTTCGATGCCCGTAGCAGCTTCTTCTGCTCTGCTGCTTCGGCTTCGGGACTGAGCGCCGTGTGGCGGCCAACCAGGGCTTCGGGGTCGAGGTGTGCGGCTGCGGCCACGTCCGAGTCATCCACCAGGCGGATGTTCTTCATGCTGACCCAGTCGTAGTTTGCGACGCCGAAGACTAGCGTGAGGATTGGGATGAAGATAGCCGGACTGAGCAACGCTACCACGTTGCCTGCTAACATGGGGTTGTTGGCACCGGAAGTTTCGACGTTGATGACGCCGTCGTTGAGTTTGGCGGTTGTCACGAGCCAGGCGATGATGCTGCAGCAGAGACCGAGAATGGGACTGAGAGTGGCGGCCCAGAAGTTTTGGCCTTTCCATAATAGCGTTAGGGTTGCCGGGAGGACGGCAGACGAAATGATGACGCCCATCAGAAGATACAAGTATCCCATGCTAATGCCGGCATAGTGCAGACCAGTGGAGAACGCGGCCATGACGAGCCCGAAGCCTGCAACGCAGGTATGCGATGTGTAGACGAGGCGCTTGCCGCTGGCGTTGGGGTTGATGTAGGTGTTGTAGATATCGTATGTCAGGATAGAAGATACGGCGATGAGTTGAGCGGAGAAAGCACTGGTGACAGCCATGAAGACAATCAGGAGTGTAGCGACGGCACCTCCAGATCCAAGGATGGCCGTGGCTGCGTAGGGCAGAACGAGACCGGCGCTGATGTCTGCATCGGCCATGGGCTGCGGGTATGTTGGGAAGTACTCAGTTCCTTGCAGAGCTAGAGCAGCAAGACCCATTGTTGTCGCGCATAGCCAGGGAATGGCGAACCACGAGAGTCCTATGATGGGGTTAGCTGACTAGTTACTGGGGAAAGCTCAATTAGCTCTCACCTCCAATGATGTATCCAGGCAGTGCATGAACAGGGCTAGCAGCGATGGCCTTGTTGTAGTAACCGTTATCCATAAACACAGTGCCGAAGTTACCGATGATGTTGATAACGAAGAAGATGGCACCTTCTTTGCTCCTCATTGTCAGATAGCTTCCGCCAGCATTGCCCACCACCGGAGTATGGGCAGAGAGATCTTGCAGGGCATCGTATACAGCTCGTGGAGAGCCCAGCCTGTCTCCGGTCGCATAGGTGGTGAATGCGAAGATCAGGATAATGACGAGCAAGATGACTGTGTGGACATAATCTGTGAGGAAGGTGGCTTTGATACCACCGAACATGGTGTAAACAACAACACCGAGCGGGAGCAGGAAGCAAGCTGCTGCAGTAGGAACGCCAGTCAGAGACGTTACAACAGCCGAGCCACCAGTGAGCAGCATGGATGTGACGAGGATGTTGGTGAACAGGCCAAAAGTGATGTATACAAAGTGAGTAGCAGTTCCGTAACGGGCACGGACTGCCTCAAGGAAAGTCTGATGGGTTGTCAAAATACGTCGTGTTCAAGAAGATGACTGCAACACTTACATGGGCATTCGGTGCTCTTCTCTTCAGCTCGATGGCAACCGTCGCAAACAGCAAGATTTGCACAGTGGCACCAGCAGCATACCACAGGGGGCCGGAGACACCTTTATAGTGTCAGTCTCATGATAAAACCCAACTTCTTTCGATAGGAATGCAGCACATACCGTATCGAAACGCAACACTGCTTGACTGCAACAAAGTCGCAGCCCAAGTCCACGAAGAGACAACCGCACTGGCAACAAGACCAGACTTGACCGTACGACCGGCCGTCGAGAACATCTCCGAAGTTTGCAACTCATTGTTGTATCGTCTCAAAACCCATGTAGTGAAGACCTGTCCAAATCATCAGGCCAATATTCCCAACGTTGCTTGTCTAATAACTCACCATGCCAAGTGCGAACAAGAACCCAATACCAAGTACGATTCCATAACCCCAAGCCTGGCCCAAAGGCGAGGCTGAAGGACCTGTAGGTGCGGGACCGCCTGCCATTTTGCTGGGTGCCGAGATGTGTAGTGTGAGACGGTTGGTTTCAACGTTGTCCCAGATCGACGGCGCTCGCAGTATCTATACATGCGGCGATCCGCGCCATGTTCAGGTTAACACACCGAAGAACATAAGATCGCTATCGCGACGTTTCTCGGATGGCATGTACAGCATGATTCACATGCTACTGATTGGCTGCAGATAGCCCAACTTCGGACTCAAAACATCATGTCAAGGTACCAGACCAGAAAGAAACGATGCACAAGACCCCAAATGGTTCAGACAAGCATCGGGTGGTCGTGGTTGGCTTGCTTGCCGGTTACTTCGCGTGCACTGATAAGCACAGACGGGGCCTGGCGAGCAGCAGCGGGGTGAGTGGGTGAAGTGGAGCATTTCGAGCATTTGGCCCCGCTTTCAAAATCTGTGATTTGCTCTCCATACTTTGACGGCTTCACAAGTCGGTTCAGCTTTGGGCGTGGAGGGAACAACTGGTCGTAAGGCTGGTGGTTTTGGTGAGGTAAACAGTAGATAGCTGATAAGAAGATATTCGTCTGGCCAATGAACGTTTAGCCGTAGAGAACTCCGAGATCGGTGACAGGGGTTGCAATCTTATGCAGAACGTACTAGTATGTATTGCAGTTAATCTGCACGGCATCTCCACGGTGCAGACAGTATCTCGTGTTCGCATCGAGTAAAGAGTAGGAAATTAACAGACCGGCTGGTAAGATGGGCTGACCTTGTATATCGCTGAGGTTCTGGTTGTCAGCGTCTTCAACTCGCCCGCTAACATGAAGTAACGACCAAATATGCGGCAAAGGAGAGACCAGAATGTGACTTGACGATAAATTGGTGTTCTTTGTACTTTCATATCCGCCCTCTCGCTAAGAACCTCAACGGAACATCCACGACCCTCGCTCTCAAATACTCCGCGCAATTCTTCCCCAGAAAGTCCACACTGGTTGTGCAGCTCACACCCCTGTCGAGATGGTCCTTCAATAAGAAATGAACTGCATTCAGACCAGGAAACTCGCACCTCTCGATCCTATTGCCTTTGTACTCATCGGCCAACAGCTGCTTCACAAATTCTGTCGACAACAGACTCTGCAGCCATGCGAACTCATCGTGATGGCGCACCCAAAATCCTATGTTGCAGTCCGATCCTTTGTCGCCTGAGCGTGCGTGTACTATAGTGCCAAGAGGTGCTCGAACGGTTGCGCCAAAGTTGCTCAGGTCTCTTGGAGTGACTGTGGTATCTTGCGTGGGGTGCTGTTTTGGCCAGGTTTTGGTATTTGAAGGTGGTGGAATGTCGATTGCCGCTCTGGATGCGAGGTGAACTCTGTGCATAATGGCGGATTGCGGCAAGAGAGTAACATAATACTCAAACACTTCCTTTGGCAATGCTTGTCGAAGGTCAAGGTGAGGCGTGGCTCCGGGGTAAGCACACATTATGGGATCGATACATGGCCGCACGAACTTCGCAGGACCAAGGTCTTCGGCTCTACGCGCCTGAGCGATCACGCGAAAGTCGACAGTAGCGGCGTTCTGAGTTGTGGGATTCTCTGCGCAGGATCCAATTATTTGAAAGGAAAGATATGTAAGCTTCTCAGCATGAGAACCCATCTGCGCACGGATGAGCTGCTCCATCATGCGTGCTTTAGAAGGTATGTCTAGCCCTGTCAAGAACCAGTGCATCTCGGCTTGGTAGATGGGCTTCGCAGTGATACCCACTTTTGTTGTCGGTGGTGGCAGCGCACCTTTGACTCCTCTAAGAGCGATGCGGTTCTCTGAGATGTACTCAAATGAGATGTCGTTTAGCATCGCGGTCACGTCAGAGTTGAAGTACCAAGGACCTTGGATCTCGTATAAAAACTGAGATGTAAGTGTATTGACTGACACCTCGCCTGCAGAGGTCTTGTTTTTCGTGACGACGACGTCGCCAGGCTGTGATATTTCGACGATGGGGTAGCCAATGTTATCCCAGCCAAGGCACTCGAGGTCCTTGAACCCAGTGTAGTTGCCGCCAGTGCTATACGAAGAGCACTCAGACAAATGGCCTGCAACGAAGGCATTAGCGAGCTTGTCGAGATCTGATCGCTGCCACTTGTGCCACCAATATGCCGCGCTAATGACCGGACTTGCGTCTGAGACTTGCCCACAGACAACGATGTCTGCGCCGTTCTCGAAAGCTTTAGCAATGCCCAGTCCTCCCAGATATGCCTGCGCGTATATAGGTTCAAATTGCCAGTCCTCCAAGTGCTGCCCGGTGCAGATGTTTTCAAAGAGTGATTCGCCGCGCTTCTGTGCTTCGAGCAACTGTGGTAATACCTCATCGCCAGAGATCCACGCGACGCTGAGGTTCAGCCCTTTTGCTGCAACTAGATTCGTGACGACTTTGTGAAGTTTCCTTGTGTCTGAGGCGCCAGCGTTGACCGCGACTTTGATTCTGTATCTGGCGATGTGTGGTAGAGCAGGTTCAAGAGCTTCGAGGAAGGTAGGTTCGTATGCTTCTGTCTGGCCTGAAACATATTAATGGCCATCCATGTAATTACATGGAGTGATTCCATACCATTCAACTTGACGTTCGCACGTGCAGTCATATTGGCCTCGCTCATCCAGTCGCCCACGAGCACGTCAATGGGGTCGTTCTCATAATTTGAGGCCAGTAATGTCATGGCATTGCGGCGGTCTGTTGTCGAGCCAGAGCACCCTGGGCACTCCGTCAGTCTTCTCAACCTTCTACATTATCCATGTGACCTGTACCTGCGATGCGTATAGTGCGTTTTGGCGTCATATTGTTGTTCAAGGAGGCTGAGCTATTACTGCGAAGGATTTTCGTGCGCTACTTGCACGCGCGAATGTGACAGCTTCGAGAGAAGAAAGAAGCGGCATGGTGACGTTTGGGGGCACTGCAGCTTTGTTGATGCATGGCGTGGGAGTCGAATTGGAGCTGTCAGCGCGAGACCGAGGCGTCTGAGCGCGGGGAAGGCGCTAGGCCATTTCCCTCTTAGCGTGTTAGAGCGAGCAGATAATCGCACAGCTTTCCGGAAATAACAAGATGCATCAGAATCGCTCAATCTTGCGTAGGATTTAAGATCCGTCCACGATTATTAAGAATGCTGCAAAAGATCCTGTGTCTCTCAAAGTCGCGAAGAAACCACAAATCCAACTTCACGAGTATGTCGAGTCCAGACATGCTGAATAGTCAACAATAATGTACGTTATTAGGTGCATTTTAAGATCAAGTTCTAAGAATCTTCTTATTCTTAGTCTATTAATATTATAACTATCGTATCGCTCTAGCAATACTCACAATGCTACAGTCCTCCCGTATCGAGCATACGTCTAGTATGCGTTTGAGGAACTTACACCGCGCTGAGCGCCTGGGCGGCCTTGGTAACTCGCGCCCCTGATAACACTGCCTCTCCTCGAGGTAGGCCCATTGCTGGCGGCAGAGATCGAGTTGACTCTCGAGCCGTACATGCCAGGCAAGTGACTAGCCCTTCTGCCACCCGTCTCCTCACGGGCGCCAGCCAACTGTTGAGCAAACGGACTCTTCTTCCTGAGAGCTGGACCTTTCCAGTAAATGACGTAGACCGACACGACGAGCAACAACGAGATGCCGAACAGGATGGTCGATGCATACGCTAACGGATTGGAGCCAATGTTCTGGAAGAACGGAGTCGCCGGCAGGGTGAGCACACCAGCCAGGAAGTCACGAGCCCAGCCATTACCTCCAGTTGCCGAAGCACTGTATGGTCCGTAGGCGCAGATCATGTAGTCGATGGTGGCCATGTAGATAGCGTAGTTTGCGATACCAATGATGGCGGATGCGACCATGGAGCCGATCCAGTGGAGTGGTGGTCCAGTCGATGTCCACGCAAAGATGATGAGGCCGATGGGAAGGCAGGGAGCAGTGAACAGCAACCACCAGAGTCGAGCTTCGTACTGCGCAATCTCATCACCAGGGCGCTCTTTTCGCAGCCTTTCGTTGCGCTTGATTGCTGGGAAGAAAGAAAACCATGCCAGAAGGTAGCCAATACCAATGGGGACGAATGCGAGGCCGATGGCAAACGTTGCAAAGTCCCACTGCGCATACACGAGTGCGTATGACTGCAGGAACATGAAGATAATGGCATCGGAGAAACCAGAGAGTAGGGAGAGCACAAGCACAATCGGCTCGGTCAAGAACATGCGGAACGGACGAATCCACGTGGTGATAATCTCATGGGCGCTGAAGCGCTCTCTCCAGGGGGTGAGCTCGTTGGGTCCCCAGACGTTGACTGGCTTTCCGTTCTTCTCGCCCTCTGCGCGGCGCTTCTTTGCAATGCGGTCCATCAGTACTGTTGTACGGGTCTCGGGGACGAGGCAGGCGTGGGCAAGCTGGACAGCACCGCCGAAGATGAGCTGGATCCAGATGTTCCATCGCCAGGCGAGGAATTGTTCGACGAAGCCACCGACAATGGGGCCCAGCACAGACCCTCCGACGGAAGAGAATACGATGAAAGCTACAGCATATTGCTGATTGTCAGGTTCCTAAAGACCTGTTAGTAGCTTTCACTGGATTTGGACGTTGCAATACATACCCACATATCGGCCACCATGGCCAGTGTGACGGAGCCACCAGCGGTGGAGAGACCACCAAGCGTACGGAAGGCGATGATGGTCGCGTAGTTGGGTGCAATGCCCACTGGGATTTGGAACACGTTCACGAAGAACAGACTGAGCTGGAGCACAGGAAAACGCCCTAGCTCCTCGGACCATGGTGCCCACAGCTCGCATCCGAATGCATACGCGACCAGGAAAGCAGCTGCACCGACACGCGCTGCTTGAGCGCTGACACCGAACTCCTCTGAGATGCCACCGACAGCGTTGCTGTACAGAGAAGTGTTGAAATTCATAGAGACCTGGACCATGAAGACGACAGACAAGATCATCCATTTCTTCCACTCTGGGAATGAGAAGCCAAGCTCATCATAGCAATCTTCCTCGGTCATCTCGTAGCGGTCGTATGTGCCGAACTTCTCATAATGAGCGCGGTCATCGTCGTTTGTTGCAATGCGGCCGGGGTTCTCGCGCAGCTCGTTACCGGGTTCTGACGAGTCTTTTTTCTCGTGAAAGGCAGTTTCATTATTGCGGACGGTCTCCGAGTCGTGGATTTCCGGCTTGACTTCTCCGGCGGAGGCCATGTTGGATGAGACTCAACCTCGTTGGGTTAAGAATTGTCGCGAGTTGCTCTGATATTGCAAGGCTGCACGCGACTGTGGGGGAGACAGAGATCGAGAACCTTACCCACGGTTCCCCAGTTTATCTGTACCGATCTTCGACTGCGGGGTGCGTTGGATAGCGTCGAAGGGTATGAATATGACGGAAATCATACGGCAGCCGGCTGCGTTCTTATAAATGGAGCATACGAACGCAGCGCGTTAGACTTTGCGCATCAGGTGTCGCAAGCTAGTAGACGTCATGTCGCTGCAGCTTGCTGACCGGCTGTCGCGTTACGTTGGAACGCGGGTGAAAGAGGCTTTCAACAACGGCGGGTTAGCCTCTCACGGCATAGTGATGCAATGATTATTGTGGGCCTAACCTGACGGAGCGGTGCAGGATGTGCGCATCTTGTTGTGCTGCAGATGAGGAGGCTACTTGCGTGATATATCACCGGAGGCCCAAGCAGAAACCCGCTGCGACTTTATCGATTTTGCCTTTGATATCAACACCTACAGCGGGCATACAACACCAAGCACTCTGGAGCCTCATGCTCACATCTCAAGCCTTTCTGCAGCCGCCACCAAGCACAACCGATCGCTTATGCCAAGCACGCCCAAACTCTTGGTTTCGTCGATCAATTCGACGAGGCGCCCCTGACGTCACCTTTCTAACTATCACGAAAAAAGAGCTGGCATGCCACCTGACCATGGGCACGCCAAGAGGTGGCATAGCCTAACGTATCTTAGTAATTTAGCTACCCCCCCCTATATAGTCTATGCTATATTAAGACCTTAGCACACTCTAGTAGATTTTAGCTCCTATAGTATAAATTTATTTTAAATTAAATATAAAATAATCATACTTCCTTTAAAATTAGTTTAGAATCTATTTATATTTATACTCTATAGATATTTAATTCCTAACTATTAGTAACAATATAGATCTCTTTAATCTTAATATCTTTAATTCTAATATTAAGGAGGATAATATATACTCTACTCTAGGAGATAGAGAGAGTAAAGATAAGGCTTCTACTACTTGCAAAATTGTATATAGTATGCAGAATAACTTCTAAATTAATTCTAAACTAATTTAGTAGAAACTATCTGTTTTTACTGTTAGAAATAACTACAGTAGTAGTTTACAGGCTATAGTAATAGAACATACTATAGTAGTCCTATAGTACCTAAAGACATTAGTAATAAAGTATGCCTATATTATATAACTAGGTAACTAACGCTTATAAGAGGCTAATAAAGTAACCTCATTAAAAAGGTTAAAGAGGGTAAGCGCCTAAATAGCTTCTAAATTAATTTAGTACTAATTCTGCACTATAGTTCTAATACTCTAAGGCAAGTAAAGTTAGTAAGAAACTAATATTTAGCTTTTACCTAAATATATCTATAAATTACTAGATACTTTAGTGCTCTAGTATTAAGCACTGTAAGTTTATCTAGAATAAATTAAGAATACTTTTATATACAGAAGTAGATAAAGAGCTTATTTTAAAGATTAAGCAGATTAAGAGGTTATTATCTTAAATTAAGATAAGTAATAAAAAGAAGAAGGCAAAGATATACTATACTAGCCTTAAACATTAGTTTTAAGGTGCCTATACTCCTAGGAATTTAAACTATAGGTTAGTAATTTAAATATTTTAAAATTAGGTAAGTTTAGTATAAAATAATTTTAAACTAGTTCTAAATTAATTCTAGCTGCTTACTAGCAACCTACTCTAGTATGCCTAGTGCAAAGGTTAGAGACTAGGAACAATAAAGCATTACTTTATCTAAAGTGTTCTACTTAAGATAGATATCTAATATCTTCTATCCCTATATTTAGGTACTGCAAATCTAAGGTAGAAGTATTACACTATTATAGAACTACAGTATTTAAGGCTTATATTATATAGTAAGTTAGATATTCTTCTCTAAATTAATTTTAAATCTATTTTAAATTAATTATTGCTAAAGTTTGTCTAGATTAATTCTAAACCTATTTAGGCACAGATTATATGTAAGGCTATAGAGCTCTTATAAAATAAGAGTGTAGTGTAGTCTTTAACCTCCTTCTGTCTACTAATACTATATATACTCTTTATATAGTACTTATCTTAACAGGTATATATATATATATACTACCTCCTCCTTAGCTTATAGATCTAGACTATTAGAAGGAGCTTATTAATGTGTTGCAGCTAATCCTATACCTAGGTATAATAAGAAGTAAGTTAAGACAGCCTAAATAGCTTCTAAATTAATTCTAAAATAATTTAGCTAAGTTTCTTAAATTACTAGCACTTCTTACTTATCTTTAGAAGTATAACTACTAAAGTATTAATCAGCTATATACTGCCTTTCCAAATAAGGATAGACTTATAAGACTTATATATAAAGGAAGACTTCTTATGTTCCTTTATAGAGAGGAGCTTAAAGGAGTAATATTTAAGTAGAAAACAAACTATTAAGAACTAAGTATAGTAAGTATAAACAGAACTTATACACAAATTAGTTCTAAATTAATTAGGTATATATTTAACAAGTCTTGCCTACCTACTTAGGAGATATTATTATCTGCATGTTTAAGGAGCAGGCTATACTTCTTATAAAGCAGAACACTTTCTAAGTAGATATATTATTTAAACGCTTTAGAGATAGCTAGGCAGAAGTACTCTTTATAAGTTTTAATGCATAATATAGTAAGAGTAAGTTTTATTATTTAAATTAATTCTAAACTAATTTAGAGCTAATTTATATAGTTCTTACGTTTAGTAATATTATTATAAATACACAAATATCTGCTATATATAAGAGAGCCTTTATAGAGTTTTTTATAATTTATAAGAGACTTACTAGCTCTATATTTAAGTAGATATATCTTTATAGTAAGGGAACTCTTAGAATTACTATTAATATAGACACTAAGCAGATAGCTAGTAAGCAGAATTAGTTCTAAATTAATTTAGTACTAATTTAGTAGAGTTTAGCTAATATTTCTTTAAACTAGACACCTCTTACTACAGGCCTTAGCAGTATTAGTTAAGCTCCTATCTTAGGTTCTGTGCTATCTACTTTCTTTATAGTAGATAGAGCTGCTCTAACTTTATTATATATAGAGGATTTCGACTAGAGTTAAATACACTTACTTCTAACTACCTTAACAATAACAGAGTATATAGATTTATATAAGTTAATTAACGGTAGGTTTCTAGTATAAATTAATTCTGTATTAATTCTAATATAATTATAGAGATAACTGTATTATAGCTAATTAAGAACTAGGTAAAGAATAAGAGAAACCTAGTTATTACTTTAGGTATTAATTGTGCCTATAGTAATATAGGTATCTTTATTTAGAATTTACTTAAATCTTATTTAAATGCAGTAGAGTAAGCTGCTTTAAAAAGGTATAGAATAGGCACACATTAGGAGCTTCTTTAAGGTATTAAGATATAAGTAGAATTAGTTCTAAATTATTCCTAAGCTAATTTGTTCTAGGGGGATGTATATAGACAGATAAGATCTTAAGGAATATAAGAATTAAAATAAGCTAGGAGTAAGATATAAGTCCTGTTAGACTCTTAGCCTAACAGCTTAGTTCTACAAGAATATTAGGTAAGAGTAAAGTGTAATAGGCTAAGCCCTAAGTGTACGAGACTACGCACTAAACTCACGCACGTGATTATAGAGCACAGCTTGGCATCTTGCTATATCTTGTACAAGAAGAGGTAATCTGTCTTTCTTTCTTATCTTTCTGCTTCTGTAGTATAGGACAAATGCATACTTGTTAGAAGGCTACTTTAACCCTTAACATAAGCAGAAAGATTAAAACTAACTAAACCCCCTAAGCTCACAACAATAGAAGGAGACAGCCTTTACAACTAACAGCTGCCTAGCAGCTAGCTAACGTACAAACAGCAGATACAATCGCAGCATCTGTATAAGCAACAGCAAGACCTGTTGCGCAACCTATTAGTAGATAATCTAATAGCAACAATACAATCTCTAAAAGCTAACCTAGATAAACTAGCAAGTAAGCAAGAGAGACAACTATACAAGCAGCTACAATCCTAAATAAACAAACTTAGGGAGATGCTAAGCAACAACGCTCGTCTAGAAACCTTAGAAAGAAGTAAACAAAATTTTTCCTCTAGTCCTACTCCTTTAAGTAACTACTAAGATTACACTATCTAATAGGCTAAAAAGCCTAGGCTTCCTAATGTAGAAGTATTTAACAAAGGATTATATAAACAATATCTTTAATAGAAGATAAAGGTACAGGCTAAGCTGTACAGGGACTAGCTAGCGTACCCTACTAAGAAGGACTAAGTTAACTACGTAATTACTCGTACAACTAGTTAAGCGTTTAATGCTCTATCTCTAATAATAATAAGCCTTATAAACAGCACTACCCTGCTAACGCTTAAGAAGGCCTAGGCATACCTTAACAGGTTCTTTAAGGACCCTACTGCCTAGAAGAAAGCCCTTAAGTACCTCTGTACGACAAAACAAGGCAAAAACAACTTTAATCTATATGTCTAGAAGTTTAACTTAAAGCTGCAAGAGGCAGCCTTAGACAGAGCAAGCTACGCTTAGAAGATTAACTATCTTAAGAACAGTTTAAACAGTAAGCTATTAAGAGCTTAAGCTAGATACTAACTACCTAGACTTAAGACGTACAAACAGTTTGTACAGCGTGCTAGGATAACCTAGGAAAACCTTAAGGCTGTAGACAGGATTATAAGTAACAGCTACTCTACCTAGACGTATAACAGCTCTAGTTCCTAGGAAAACCTACGTAGGAACAGCAATAAAATAGACTAGCAGCCTACAGTAGGCGCTTACTAGCCCTATACAAGAAAAAGAGAATACTAGAGAACAGATAAAGAAATCTGTAAAAGAAGGACTACAGAAGCCTGTCTTAAATGTGGCAACAAAGGCTATATAGTACGTAATTGTAAGAAGAACATTCTATCTAAATTACCTGCTTGTACAAACAAACAAAAGTTAACCTTAAGAATCTCTAAGGTAGCAGCTATACAACTAGCTAAAGAGACCTCTTTATTAGAAGACAAGGGAAAAGAACAGCCTTAGCTAAAAGTCGTACGCTAGGGCCTCTTTAATAAGTTCCTAAGCCTGTACAGTTAACACGTTTACTACTCTATTAACTAGCTGCAACTAAACTAATGTTAATTTATACAGTTATTAACTCTACTACGCTAGCTACTACTATAGTTAATAATAGTTGTTGTACCTATTACCTAGTGAACGAACAGTCTGTACGGAAGATAAACTTACTACGCATCCCGATTACACCTATAACTATAGAAGGAGTTAATAGTTAAAGAAGCACTATTACTGCTATTACAGAATTTACCCTTAATGTTAGAGGCGTACAGCAACACTGTGTTGCAGCGTATATTACCCCTTTAACGTATAACTACGACATAATTCTTAGAAAGACATAGTTAGAAGATGTTAGTAGTGTAATCAGCACTAAGGACAAGCTCCTATCTATAGAACAGTATAACGTTACCGTACAAAGCACTAAAGTGCTTACCCTACTAGACTGTTGCCTAGTATTAGCAGTAGCCTTCTAGTACTACGTATAA
The DNA here is from genome assembly GCA_004011705.1 of Ascochyta lentis. Lineage (NCBI taxonomy): Eukaryota > Fungi > Ascomycota > Dothideomycetes > Pleosporales > Didymellaceae > Ascochyta > Ascochyta lentis. The sequence goes on from RZGK01000002.1 coordinate 3,673,413, forward strand.
AAGAGCCGTAAGGAAAACTTAGGAATCTAAGTCTTTGCTGCTAGTATAAAGGATATCTAGAAGGCCTTAAAACTAAAGACCTAGATAACTATACAGGAGGTTAAAGCAGCGCTACCTGCGTACCTTTAGTTGTACGTTAAGTTGTTTGTCCTAGAAGAAGGTAATAAACTGCCTCTCTACTATAGCCTAATAGTAGACTATACAATTAAGCTAAATAAAGTAGATAGCAAGACCCTAGAGGTTCCGTACAGTCCCCTCTACGCTATGTCTTAGGATAAGCTCTTAGTCCTACGCTGTACGTTACTAGATTTGTTAGAAAAAGGGTTTATTAGGGCTAGCAACTCCCTAGCTGCATTACTAGTACTGTTTGTACAGAAGCTAGGAGGCAGGTTACGGTTCTGTGTAGACTACAGAGCACTAAATACCCTAACTAAGAAGGACTAGTATCTTCTTCCTCTAATTAAGGAGACCCTAAATATAATTAGATAAGCTACCTAGTACACTAAACTAGACGTTACAGCTACCTTCTATAAGATTAGGATAGTAGAAGGACAGGAATAGATAACTGCCTTCTGTACGCAATTTAGTTTGTATAAGTAGCTAGTAACACCTTTTAGATTAGCTAACACTCCTAGTACCTTTTAGAGGTATATTAACTAGGCCCTTAGAGAGTTTCTAGACGACTTTGCCTTAGCGTACTTAGACAATGTATTGATTTTTACTAAGGGTTCTCTACACAAATACTATAAGCACGTATAACAGGTAATTAAACGCCTACAAGAAGCTAGGTTAAACTTAGAACTTAGCAAATGCGAATTTAACATACAGCGTACAAAGTACCTAGGATTTATCCTAGAAGCAGGGAAGAGTATATTAATAGACCCTAAAAAAGTACAAGCTATTTAGGAATAGTAAGCACCTACTATAGTTAAAGGCGTATAAGGGTTCCTTAGGTTTGCAAACTTCTATTAGAAGTTTATTAAAGACTTTACTATACTGTTAGAACTACTTATATAACTTACTAAGAAGGATCTCTCTTTTAAATAGACAGAGGAACAAGATTAAGCTTTCTAGGCCTTAAAAGAAGCCTTTCTGTTAGACAAGGTCCTTGCTACCCTTAACCCTAAGCAGAGAGCTGTAGTAGAATGTAATTCTTCTAGCTTTGCTATAGGAGCTACTCTTTTACAAGAAGACGCATCTAGCAATCTTTATACAGTAGCATACCTCTCTTAGAAATTCCTGCCTTATAAAGTAAACTACCCTATCTATAATAAAGAACTCCTTGCAGTAATATTCTGCTTACAGGAATAGAACGCTGAATTACGAAGCGTATAGGAGTTTAAAGTTGTTACTAACTACAAAAACCTAGAGTACTTTACAAAGAAACAGAAGCTTACTAAAAGACACGTACGATAGGCTTAGATTATATTACAGTTTAGTAACATAAAGATATAATACTAACCTAGCAAGGACAATATATAAGCAGATGCCCTCTTAAGAAGAGATTAAGACATGCCTAAAGGAGAGGACAATAAAAGACTTACTAGTAGAGAGTTTATAATGCTTATCCTATCTAATTAACAAGACCTAACGTATACTGTACCTGTACAGGCGCCAACACTTACGCTAGAAGGCTCTATCCTACTAAATTATCTGCCTTAACTACTATCCTTAGACGACCTAATAACCTAGCACTAGAACTAAGTAGTAGAACAAGATAAAACTTACTAAGCTGTACAACAGGCTGTATAAAGTAGTGTAAGGTCTCTTAACACTATTACAAAGAAGCTTACAGTCTCTCTAGGCAACTGTATAGTAACAGGCAATAACAAGCTTTAATAGAGAAACTAGACATAGGTACCTAATAGCAAGCTAATCTATACAGGGATTATACAGTAAGTACACCTTACTGTCTAGACAGGACACTCTAGAAGAGAAGAGACATACTGCATAATTGTAAGAATGTAGTACTAGCTAGGGATAAGCAAAGATAACTGCTGTTTCGTACAGAATTGTAACATCTGCTAACAAAGTACCCCTTAGAGAGATAGGAAACATAGCTACCTACAACTATTACTAGTGCTAAGCTGTATATAGCAAGACCTTACTATTAACTTTATTACAGGTCTTCTACTCTCTTTAGGCTGTGTAAACCTTATAGTTATAAAAGACTAACTAAGTAAGGGTATAATCTTAGTCCCCCTAGAGAAGATTAAGGCAGATAATGTTGCCTAGGTATTTGTACAAGAAGTATACTAGCTACACAGACTCCTAAGATTAATTACATTAGACAGAGGTACTTAGTTTATTAGTAAACTCTAGAGAAGAGTGTGCAAACTTCTAGGCGTATAACAGAACCTTTCTACCGTATTCTACCTACAAACAGATAGACTTACTAAGAGAGCTAATAGCGATATTAAAGTAGTAGCACGTATATACGCAAACTAAGCGCAAGACAACTAGGCTATACTTACTCTAATACTAGAACTAATGCTTAACACCTGTACAAGCTTAATAACTAGAGTCTTACCCTTCTTCCTTTAACACAGGTTTAAGAACACTCTGTTCTCTCTAGACCTGCTAGATAACCTAGCTAAAGGCAACCTAATAGATCGTACGACAGATCTAAAAAAGCAGGCTAAAACAATTAGACAGACCTTACGCTAAGCAGCAGACTAGGCAATCTTAGCAATAATATACGCCTAACAACAACAGGAAGCTTAGGCTAACTATACAAGACAACTAGCGCCTAAATACTAAGTTAGAGACTAGGTCTAGCTAAACCTAAAGAATGTTCAGACTAACAGACCTAGTAAAAAGCTAGATTGGAAAAATAGGAAGTTCTAAGTAGCCTGCGTACGAGACCTCTACTAGGTTGAACTTAATGTCCTATAGCAGACTAAGTCCTACTATATTAACTTACTACAACCTGCTGCAACTAATCTGCTACTCTTACAATATAATAATTAAGCACTAGAAGCAGTTGTTATACGAGATAAAGACTAAGAGGAACACCTAGAATACCTTGTTAAAGGCATTGTTAACAAACGCGTACAGAATAATCAACTATAATATTAAGTTAAGTAGGCAGGCTATAAAGCTCTAACTTAGGAGCTAAGAGCTAATATTATTAACACTAAAGCCTATAGAAGTTAGATAGCTTGTATAAGAGATGTACGGCTACCTACAGGAAGACTAGCTAGAAACTAGAGGAAGAACCTTACCTATGTTGCAAACAGCAACTGTACAGAAGGACCTTACACACTACTAAGAGCCTACTTAGTATTGCTAAAGTGTCCCTCCTCTACTAGAGCAGCAACAGCCTTGTCTATAATGTACTACACAGTGTAGTGCTAGTTAAAGTTAGCAGAACCTTAAGGAATGTTAATGTTGGCTAGGATAACGCTTCTAGCAGTTGTATAAGTAACAAGCTAGTAAGCAACGTTAATAAGGTAGTTAAAGGCAGCAGAGTAAGTGCTGTTTACAGAGCTACTAGTAGAACCTTAAAGATAGTTAAGGCTACTACCTAGCTAGCTACTAGGACCCTACATACTGCAAGCGGGAGCAGACATAACAACGTACAGGAGTAGAAGATTGCTAAAGAGAAAGACTTCTAAAAAAGCGTACAAAACCTGTAGAACAACTAACAAGTTAAGTGCAAGGTATAGAAAGAGAAGAGCCTCTAGAGAGGGGTCTGTACAGTTTATATAGAAGACTTAGACCTATATACCCCTGCTAAGGCTACAGAGGTCTTAAGGTAAAGTTAACAGACTAATAGTTACTGTACAGGAGAGTAATCGCGAGTTAAGTTACAAGACAAGGCAACACAACTATTTAGGACTGCTGTTAGTGCTAAAGCTGTACGTAAACAGACTGTAATTAGCTAGTGCTGTATAAGTGCAAGTAAAGAAGCACGCACACAATAAGATCACGGCCCTACAGCAAAATCTAGATTACCTAATTTAGACGCTGTGCCTTGTTTTAAGAACAGTAGGCTCTAGGCAACTGTTTTGCTGTTACGTTACTGCTCTAAGTTTTACATACGAGCAAACGCGTTAAAGTAAAGGAGAGGGGTATTGTAATAGGCTAAGCCCTAAGTGTACGAGACTACGCACTAAACTTACGCACGTGATTATAGAGTACAGCTTAGCATCTTGCTATATCTTGTACAAGAAGAGGCAATCTGTCTTTCTTTCTTATCTTTCTGCTTCTGTAGTATAGGACAAATATATACTCGTTAGAAGGCTACTTTAACCCTTAACATAAAGTCAGTTAAATATAATTATTATTAAATTAATTCTAAATTAATTAGAGCAAAGAAACTCTAAGAGAAACCCTATTATTATTAATAATAAGGACAAAGATCTAGGCTATAGTCTAAGTAACTATAGCTTAAGTAGAGTAAAGTAGACTCTTAGAAAGAAGAAGAAAGACTTAAACCTTCTTTAGATATAGGCTTATTAGTTATTACCTCTTAGAAGCTCTCCTATACAATCTTCTCTACTAATTCCTACTAAATCTATCTTAAATTAATTCTAAATCAATTTATCTCTAGCACCTTTCTAAGGCTAGTTCTAAATTAATTCTACTCTAGCATTGTTATAAGACTAGATTCTTTAACAGGAAAGAGAGATGTTTAAAGTAGAAAAGAAAAGAGCACTCTTAGAGTAAGAAAAACACGAGTTTAAACTTACTTAAGAAGAGGTTATAATTATATTTCTAGAGAGAGAGGCTAGGTTAAAGGCTTTAAGGGAATAACTTTAAGCTACTTAGCAGAATATAACCTAAATTAAATTAGAATTAATTTAGACCTCTTTTCTAAAATAAGTATAGTAAAGTAAAAAAAATTTTGCACTAGGTTTAAATAAAGTATATTCTTACTTTCCTCTTTATACCTCCTTTACTACACTCTGTACTAGTATAATATAGCTAGTAAAACCCTACTTCTTATAGTATATTGTCTAAATTAATTCTAAATTATTTCTAAATAAATTTAGCTAGCTTACTAAGAGTATGTTACTCTTTCTACCTTTCTAGCAGGGTCTACTTCTTTTAAGCTTAAAGATAATAATAGGTACTATATTATCTACGCTAGTAAGCTCTTCTACAGAGCTATATATTAAGAAAGTAGTATACTTTATCAGGTATATTTTTAATTTACTAGAATTAATTTAGAATTAATTTATAACTTATTCTATATAAAATTCTATAAAAGAGGTGCTCTTACACACTACTTTTATATCTTTTACCCTTAGTATATAGTAGCTTCTGTTCCTACTAGAAAGGTATTAACTTAGCAGTTATATACTGCTATTACCTACTTTTAGAGGGTAATAAGTCTTTATTATATATAAGAAGACCTAGTTTTAAATAATTAAACCTAAGTTAATTTAGAATTAATTCCTCCTTAAGTTAATTTAGAATTAATTAAGCTACTATAGTAGTCTCTACTTCTACCCCTATAGCCTATACCTTACTTCTTTCCGGCCCTCGGCTGTTTTGTGTCTCGATTTTGTAGCTGGATTTTAGGAGGAAACTTGTCTAATACATTTGCAACAGTGCTATAAACAACAGCGATTACAGCAACAGTATTGCCTTACACTCCCTAGTCGATTCCTCTAAACAACAACGTCTATTTATTATTATTCTACAGACCCTAGACTTGCGGCAGTGCTATTTATTTACACTTACAATAACTCTGTTGTTAATAACTAACTATTAACTACCTTACAAGCAACAACCTAAGCTACTCTATACCTTGCGCGGTTTCTACTTCCCTAAAGACTAGCAAACCTACTCCTTTAAAGAAGCCTATAAAAAGAATACCTAGAATAGTCCTGTTCTGTCTTGCAGCTTAGGTAGCCTGCTCTAGTGTTGTTAAAGCAAGCGCTGACAAGACGCGCTAACTAAACATATATACTCTTATTGCTTTATTAATGTTAAACTAGCAGCAGAGGACGCTACTAACAAGGAGAGGTTGTATGTAATTAATGCTACATTTATAACGTAGGGCCTTGTTGTTAATAGGCGCAATAGTACTAAGCAGGCATACTTAGGGCATGCTTTTACGCTGCTGGTATTAGAGAAGTCTAGGTCTTAGCGTTATTCTAGGGCTTAGGGCATGTAAAGGAAGCTAGTATCTCTTGTTAGGAATTCTTTTAAATAACATGTTGCTTAGAGCAGTTAAAGAGGTAGATGTGTACGATGTTGTAGGCGCAGGATTAAGGTCTTATAGCTAGGTTATTAGGCCCCTCTTACAAAATAGGCTAGTGTTTTCTAGTTAAGGGGTTGTTGCCTATAGTTAGTAGACGCTGACCCCTTAACCTACTAACCTACAAATCTAGAGATTCTAGTCCCTAACTAGTAGGTAGATGTTAAGTCTTACCTGCCTACTAAGGTACGCTGTTAACTCTTAGATTAAGTCACTCGACGTTTAACTTACTAAGTTACTCTAGCTTCGGCGTTACATAGAATGCGTTTACTAGGTTCTTAATAAACTTTTATTGCAATATATATGTTACGATTTTAGTGCTACAGGCAGAGGGATTAGGCTTATTTTAGTTAGTGCTTTTTGCTGTATACCCCTCTTTGTTGTGTCTTTCTAAACTAAATAAATTATACCTTACTTCTTAATATTAAATAAGAAGAAGAAGTAGAAGAAAGGGTGTATAAACTATTAAAAAACCTAATAAATTCTTTTAGCACTAAATGTTAGTACTCCTTATACTTATTATAGAAAAAAGAAAGTAAAAAGTAAGTATTTATATCTAACATTAATTCTAAACTAATTCTTATACTATTAGGGTGTTTACTTAAAAGTTAATATATAAGCAAAGCATATTTTAAGTAGAAAGAAGTAGAGTATAATTATTTATCTATTTATATAGTAGCCTAAAGCTATATTACTTTGTGCTTATAGCTAAATTAATTCTAAACCTATTTAGTTTTAATCTAAGCGTGTCTAGGTAAAACTAATAAAGAACTAATTCTTAATTAATTTTACTTATTATCCTTATTCTTATCCTTATCTATATTGTTATCCTCCTTAGTCTCTTAACCTCTAGCCTTATCCTCCTTAAGGAACTTAATCTAGAGGTTATAGTTCTTATACTTCTAGTAGTTAGAGTTCTAGAAAAAGAAGTAATCTATAAATTTATTAGAAATCTAGTAGAATTAATTTAGAATTAATTCTAAAATAATTCTGTTAATAAGGAACCTTTAGAGGGAATCTTATAGTTAAGAGTAGTAGTAGAAGCCTAGTAGGTTAGGCAGAAGGTAGTATAGTTAGAGAGGAGGCTAGAGATCTGTGCTACGCGCCTAGAATTAGCCTAGTAGAATCAATTAGTAATTAATCTTTAATTGCTTTAAGCTAAATTAATCTAGAATTAATTTAGAACTAATTCTACTTATACAAAGGTCTAGGCTCTAAATTACAGAGAAGAGAAGAGTCTAAGGGGTAGCAGCAGCTATAGCCTGCGCGTAGAGGATGTTCTGCTGCTAGTAAGTAGCCTAAAGAAGGTTATAGCAGTCTATTATATATTAAAAGAAGCCTAAATTAATTAGCAATTAATTTAGAATTAATTCTACTAAAATTCTACTTACGCTTAATAGTAATAACATAGTAGCTGCTTAGCTAGCTAACTCTATAACTAGAGCTAGTAATGCTACTAATACTATAGTTTTAGTAAAGGTAGTTAATTAGGTTGCTACGCTTAGAGAACCTCTTCTGTTAAATTATTAGAATTAGTTTAGAATTAATTAGGAATTAATTCTTACTCTATAGAGCTTATAGCAGTTAATCTCCTTATAGCAGTAAAGCTTGCCTAGGTAGATAATAATATTACTGTTGTTATTAGTATTATAGAAGGTTGCACCTAGCAGCAGAGTTAGGCTAGTAAATAGGTACAGTCTAGGTAGGGGTTAGGTACGTTATGTAAGGTACTCTACCTCTACCTAGTACCTACCTACGCTAACCTCCTGCTAAGAGGGTTAGGGCTAGGCAGGGTCTATATATAGTAGAGGTAGGTGTAGAGCAGGCTCTATATATAGTAGGAGTAGAGGCAGGAGAGAAGCTGTACAAACTAGTAGTAGGTGTTAGGTATATTAGGTAACAGCCTTGTAGTAGGTGTTAGGTATATTATGTAATATAAGATCCTCTAAGGATCTAACTTATCTAAGAGATCTAAGAGATCTAAGAGATCTAAGAGAGATCTAGCTAGTTAGATTAGATTAATTCTTATCTTATCTAAGAGATCTAAGAGATCTAAGTAATATTACGTATAATTATTATAGTTAGGTGCTCCTTAGGTACCCCCTATCCTACCTAACATCTACTACTAGTTAATACAGCCCCTATTCTGCTCCTACTCCTAGTTAATACAGCCTCTATCCTGCCCCTACTCCTAGTTAATACAGCTTCTCCTCTATACCTACTACTAGTCTGTGTAGCTCCTCTTCTACACCTACTACTAGTCTATACAGCCTCTCCTCTACCCCTACTATACCCTGTAGTACGCTGTACCTATTTACCAGCGTAAGCAGAGTAGGCAAGGCTAGGTAGTAGGTATATACTTACTAGAATTAATTTAGAATTAATTTAGAAATAATTTTACTAGCTTACTTACACTTCTAGCTAAGACAGAGATAGTCTAGCTAGTTATAGTAGTAGTAGTAGTAGTAGTAGTAGTAGTAGTAGTAGTAGTAGTAGTAGTAGTAGTAGTAGTAGTAGTAGTAGTAGTAGTAGTAGTAGTAGTAGTGTTAGTACTAGTATTAGTGTTAGTAATAGTTGCTAGAATTAATTTTAAATTAATTTAAAAGTAATTTTAGCTTACTTATCTAGTGTGCGCACAGATAGCTTGGCATGCCACCTCTTGGCACGCCCATGGTCATGTGGCCTGCCGCCTGACGAAAAAATCCACAATTGCCCACGGGCCCCCGGCATCTCACCCACAAACCAGCTCTCCTCACTTCAAGCGTCGCGACGAATCAGAATAGTGGTATCTCTTCGGGAAGTCGGACCTAGACGCGCGATGTCACGGTATCGTGGCGGTCGGCATCCTGCATTCGGACAGTCCGAAAATGGGCCGCAGAGCCGCACCAGACTGTCTCCACTTTCAGAGTCGTTGGAGACGCGGTTTCTGGCCGTGGTGGAGACAACAAACCTCGTTTCGAAGCAAATTTTGTCTTCACGCGTACATGTTGGTTTTTCTTTACACGCCTTGTAATGGACACAAAGTTTGGGATGGCGATACCGATCTTGGATAAATGCTTCGAGCTCAACTTGGAATTGTCACCATCATATTGAAAGCCTCCCACTGGGGCTCGTATAACGCCCAAATGGCTCTCCGCGGGGGCTACCATTGGCTCTCTGACTCGAGGTCACAAGGATACAACAGCAGCCCGGATATAAGCCTCCTCGGATCACAACATCACGCCTAGAACTAGACTCTGTCGTTTATGATACAAGGTCCAGCCTGTGTGATTAACACTACGTATCCGTCCCTTCGGTGGAGCGACATGGCCACCACCGAACCATGTTCTGTTCCGAGCAACCTCACCCCGTTGCACTACTTCTGACGAGATACTTGGGCCTTGGCCGCAAGACTTTGGACCAGTCCTTCTACTTAACGGCCCCAATGTTCATCAAATTCGTCCCACTGTCGCTCCGCTTCCGTCTGAATGATTGCGAAAAGTATTTGCTAAGATTTGAGGAGGCCAAACCCACTGCAAAACATCTAGACAATGATCTGTGATCAGCATGTCAGACCAAAGCCACAACTTAGTGTGCAACGGAACCGTGAAGGTATTGAGCCTTTCACTCAATGCTTTGTAGAGGCCCCTTTTCAACAAAACGTTACAATCGATCGAGGCACGCGGCCGGAGAAAAAGTAGGGATATGAATGTCGGCAGAGCAGGCTCACCAAACAATGAACCGATGGCACCAGCAATTTCGGTATCTTCCTCTTCGACACGTGAGCTACGTCAAACCCGAATGCTTCAAAAGGAAGTCTGATTGCCGGAGGTGATATGCTTCCTGATCGGTGCTCAGGGAACAGTACGAAAAACCCCTTCTTCATCAAGCTTTCGTAACTCACAGCTCTGTACCCGGAACCCTTCATATGGCCACTAGCCTAGAAGCTCGCCAGGCCCACCAAATGTGCAGCATTGAAAATCACAAAGTCTTCAAGCTGGTAGGTATCGATGACCGCGACCCAAGCCTCGGTGTCTTGCGCTAGTTAAGCAGCATAGCACAAAACGGCATGAAGACTTGCCGCCCAGGATGTATATTTGATTAGCGGATACGTGCGTCCACGAGTATAACTTTCAACTGATGCAAAGAGTCCAGCTTCCGATTTGGTGTAGAAGTCCAGCTCCTTGCCATCCAGGAGACCACGAGGAATTATCTCCATTTCGTTACTGATCGCAAAGCGTTGGCCGTCTCCGGTCGAAGAAGTAGAAGCTCGGAGGAGGTACAAAGAAACCCGTGTTTTGCGAAGCGCCAACAGCTTTGTCTGTCACTGCAATCTCGATCAAGCTAAGCACTACCTATTCTCGAAGAATTTGGTATATTCTGGTAACATCGTCAATCCTGTGGAAAGGCTTGAACGTCAAGTTTGCTTACTGACTACTTAGGGAGCCCAGGTATCGACTTTTATATATTCTCAGTACAAGGCCCAAGATTATATGTCTCATACTCTGCGGCTACTTCTGAGTCATTCGAGATGACCATGCTGTTTCTCATGCGATTCTGCGACACATTAGACGCTGGGATGCTACGAACAATAAGCGTATACACTATATCGCTCGTCAATGCAGTTCGTCGACACTGTGTTATAGCCGCATGCACTGGCTGACGCGCGATGGGCCATTTGGAATTACTTGACAACATCAGACCGAGGATGCATTTTCTGACCAGTGAAAGTGTATCTAGCTGGTTTTCTCAGGCTTTCACTTCTTGTCTTATCGTAACATGCATTGGTCAAAACCATCACTTTCTCCTCTTGGGGGTGATTCGAAGAGCAACTTTCACTGCACGCCCTCTAGGCTTCCAGAAACAGTAAGCCCCCGTTGTACTTCAGAGTTTCTCTGTTCAATTAACGCTCAAACACTAAATCGTAACGTTCCACCACTGAGCTGGTGAAGTCGACCCACGATGGAGCATAGATCCTCCAGAACTTTACCTAAAGGAAGAAAAGCGAAACGCTCCATAAGAGACGCCTATCTCGCTCCATCTCGATCGGTACTTATCAAAGTGAGTCAAAACATCCACCCATTGGATACACTTGCTAACGTACCACAGCAGCCACTCTCCCAGTCCATGATCTTAAGTATAGGTAACGCAAGATTAAAAGACTACGTTCTACGCCTGCCTAACGAACTACTCGAACGTATCGTATTTTTCTTACGACCGACAACGACCATGCATACCCTTGAGGGTGCGGGGGTGCTGAGTATCTCCAAAAAGCTCAACTCTGGCATCTTAGGTAGGACAATAGAGATGACGCAATACTTGAGTGAGCTGTCCAGCCTTGCAAGTATAACGAGGACTTGTAGACAGTTCCGGCCCGTAGCCGAGCGTATCCTCTACCAGGAGATTCATTTGCCGCAACTTACGGTGGAAGACGGAAACGGCTTCTTGCAATCACTCGTTCCGCTGTTGGCCCGAACGCTGTTCGATAGACCTGATCTTGCAAGTTATGTCAACTCCCTCGAAATTTGGGTGCGGAATCGGCGGCTTGTGCGTAGTGGTGATCTGAGATACAGGCTGGTGCCGCGGGACAGCCCATACTTGGCGGCATTTTTCAAAGCGGCTGCCAAAGTGGCCTCCTCGCCAATCACCGCCGACCAGAAGTCCCGATGGCTTTACGCACTGTCTAATAGTGATGAGCTGGCATTGCAGGCTGCTCTCATTGCTACGCTCCCGAGGCTCCAGCGCCTAACCATCTCCGGAACCTTCTGGTGTATATCATCTCCAGACCCTCGGATTCGCGATGACGAAGAAGACTACGATCGCTCTTTTCTGGATATCGCTATTCGTCACAGCTCCTTGACGAAGCTTCGGATCGCCAAGTATGTGCCTGTGAATGCTTTCCCTGTCTCGAGTCTGACTCAGCTGGAGCTAGACATCAACTTCTTCACAAACCGTGCTACGTGGCTTGGCGCTCCACTACGGCTTCCCAACGTGACGAAGATGTCGGTTATTGCCAGTCACATAGGGCCACTGGCCAACTTTGTACCGCTCACTGTTCGGACGCTATCCCCACAGCAAGGCCTCATCGTCTTCATGCGTGAGTCGGTCCCCAACGTGAAGAGCTTCACCATACAATCCCAAACTGGCACTGTACCTTTCCACGGTACTACATATGATAGCTGGGACCAGGAGCTTACTCCTTACGTGCTTGATAGTCCACAAGACATCGAATCTAATTTCTTGGACAATCTAGAGGATGACAAGAATGCCTGGGACTGGCTAATGAACGCTCTCCAACCAGTTGAGGAGCAGTTGATCCACTTAGGGCTGCCACTGAACTGGTACTCTTCGACAGGCACTCTGGCAAACGCACTCCCATCTCTGGAAGGCTTTGTAAGCTTGAAAATCCTCTCTCTTCCTCTCGTCGCGATCATACCCAACCGATACAGTCTCGAGTACGTTGAAGAAAGAGACGAAATTGATTGCATCAACTTCTTGCCGTCATCAATCAGATGTCTGGAGGTCTCGCAGGTCGATGTTGAGGTGCTTGAGTGGATTCAAGATATGCTGCGAGACACTCCATATCGTGAGCAATGGCTTCCGCTTTTGTCGCATGTGCGTTTGATCTTTAGGGAAGACTACGCGCCAGTGTTGCCTGAGGGTATGGTGGAGGATGTCCAGAAGTCGGGATTAAAGCTGACGGGCGTGTGGCGGGATAGAAAGGAAGACATCGGCACTGGAACGCCAGTCTGAGGGTACAATGGGGATGGTTCATGATTGCAATCAGGTGTAGATATGGGTTTCCATGTTGACGCTCTCTTAAGTGAAGGCACCATGAGAACAAAGGAAAGTTAAAGTGAGTCTCACAATGTAAGCCACCTCTCAGAAAAAAAATCCAATGACAGTATGCCACATTTTAACTTTCTAGAGTTTGACTTATCAGTTCGAGCAATTGCATGACTCACTTACAAGGGTCGAACGGTAGCGTTCGGGGATACGAGCTTTCTCGTACCATCTGGAGATCTCGACAGCGAGGACACAACCGCGACAGCGTTCCGTTTTCAATATTCTTACCATGTCAACAGCTGAAACCGACGTCCGGCTTCTCTCCTGGGACCATCCGGACAGCATTCACCTTCGCCGTCTGCAACGCGCCGAGATAACATCGCTTGGTGGCACAGATCCTGGAGTTCCACCAACCGCCTCCGATGTCCCTATCTTCTTTGTCGCGTACAAAGCCAGCGTACCGGTTGGGTGTGGCGGACTACGACCACTTCCTTCGTCAAATGATACTGCGGAGATTAAGCGCATGTTCGTCGATGCGGCCTATCGTGGGCGGTCTGGCAGAGACAACGATATGGGCAAGTCGGTTGCTGGACTCGTGCTTGATGCACTGGAAATCGAGGCGCGAAGGAGATCATGGACGGTGCTACTACTAGAAACGGGGACATTCTTAGTGCAGGCAAGGAAATTCTACGAGAAGTGTGGGTTCACAGAGTGTGGCATGTTCGGTGATTATAGGGAAGCCGACAACAGCGTCTGCTATAGAAAGTACGTTGGTTGAGAAAGCATGATCACCAACATCGAGGTTCCGCTCAGGGTTAACAGGGGTCACCGTGAATGCATGATGGTCGCTTAATTAGGAAATCACGTCGAAGCACGTCGAAGCACGTCATTTTTTAGGCTCGCCCCACCAAAACCAGCCCCGACGCGACTGCCCGAACGCTCGCCGATGAGCCTTTCAATGCTTTGCCTGCGAACGACCCCTTTCCTACACAGCGACGAGCCGAACGCTATCATAGCCAATGGCAGACATTCCTGCATTACCAGATTCGGGAGCTAAGAAGCAGCGTAGACGTCCAGTGAATGGTAAAACACTGCGCGACTGTTTGTGGCGAAGGTCGGCTAACGCGGACCATCAGCTTGTGCGACTTGTCGAGCGAGAAAGGTACGTTGCACAAAACTTCTCTGATCGAACTCATGTGGTATTGTGTGCTTGTACTGGCACGGAATAGCTGCTCGAAATTATTTCTGGGGGGAGCACCAGAAGATTTGAATCCTGACAGTATCACAGGTCAAGTGTGATGAGCGACCAGATGGCTGTCTCAATTGCGAAAGACTGCAGCTAAACTGTGTCCAAAATGGTGCACTTGCAACTGGAGTCAAGAGATCCAGTGCAGCACTGGAGCCTCTCGGCATCAAGCGGAAGCGCACGTTCCGGTCGTGTGTAGCCTGTCGAGATTCGAAGGTCAAATGTTCCGGCGAGCGACCGACATGTACGCGGTGCGCGCAGCGGACGACCGCCTGTATATACGACGCAGAGACTAACGAGCCTGCTTGGGTACAAAGCATATCGAATACCGTCTCAGCGGTGACTAGTCCAGATGCAAGCGTAACCACTCAGGTCCCTCAGATACCAAGGAATGCTTTTTCGTCCGCACCAACAGATCTCGCTGCGGTCAACTGTCCGCCCGGGTTGACTTGGTACGTCGTCAAATTCGTTATATATATTGTTCTGACCATCTATTTACAGGCTGTTCGCGCAAGAGCTGCCTCCAAGAGTTCGACTGCATACCCTCCTTGAGGCGTATTTCAACAACGTTCAGCCCATCAGGGTGTTTGCATTCGAGCATAAGCCAACATTCATGCGCATGCTTGACGAAGGCCAACTCACCGATACATCAGGACAAGCACTCCTACACATCATGTGCGCTCTTGGCGCAAGGTTTTACGCCTTAGAGTACAGCGAATCATTTGCACCCTTACCAAAAGAGCTGATACAGAATGCGGGTACACAGTGGGCCAAGATTGCCGAAGAAATGTTCTTTGCCGACTACAGCACTATTTCGACGACTAAGTTGAAAGTCCTTATTCTTCTTCACGACCAAGAAGCTAGAACAGGGAACTACGCCGGGTCGTTCTTGCTTACTGGTCTGGTAATACGCATGGCACACGCGCTACAGCTGAACAACGAGTCTTCTACCGACATTCTTTGCAAGAAGGAAGGTCCTAATGAAGCATCAGTAAAAGAGTGCCAGAGAAGACTCATGTGGGCCTGCTACATGCTTGACGTATGGGCAGGTAGCGGTGTTGATCATCTGACTATCCTGAACGAGAAGGATATAAAGATACAGTTGCCGTGCAACGAACGTCAGTTTCTCCTCCAGATACCTGTAGTAACGGAACGCCTTGAGGAAGGCCAGACCTTGGACTTTATACCCAAAGCTGACCTGCCTGAGAAACCTCGAGACAACCTCGGCATGGCGGCTTACTATGTCCGTATTGTCAGTATTTGGCGTCGAGTCCTGAGGTAAGTAGTTCTTTCTGACTGAATCCGCTCAAGTACTTACCAAATAGATTTTCAAAACACATGAACGAGGAGCAGCCGCCATGGGAGTCGGGCTCTGAATTCTCGCAGCTGATCGACGAAGTCCAAGCTTGGAAAGCCAGCTTACCATCATGGCTGGACTTCTCCGCCGATAACATCTACATCCGCCGAGAATCTCATCAACTCGGTGCTTTGTTTTTGAATCATTGCATGTACCACCATGTTCTGTGCGACATACACCGGATTGCACTACCCGAACTGTACAGGAACCAACAGCCGTACGAGTTCCCTCCTGCACAGCATGCCTTCATGTCGAGGCTGCGGATGATCTGTTTTGAGCATGCTCAACTTATGTCTGTGCTGGTAGCGACCGTCTTACAACACGGAATCAAACACTTCGCGGATCCCATCTTACCATCGTTCGTGTACAATAGCAACCGCATTATGCTTTACCACATTGCTCGGATTTTGGATCATTCGAAGCCCGATTCAAGAACGGTTATATCGCGAACAGTTGAGCTGGTGCAGCAAAATAATAAAGCGCTGCGAGAAATGTCCTTGATGTATCCATTAGCGGAGCCATTGTACATCACGACCGAACGCTGGCTAGATACGGTTCGGAATGGCCTCGCACGAGGTCAATCGAGCACATACATTGCTCCTCAGGATCCATCGGAGGTGCGAACGGAGGTGCAGCAAGCTATTGAGGCTTCCAGCCCCAACCTGAACGACATCCAATCAGCTCAGCGAAATGTAGAAGTGGCTTTACTCCCGCCAGCTACGAACAACCTAGAGCCCTCGCCATCCTCAGCCAGCGACTTTACCTACTCGACGCCGTCAAACGATCCAATGAACTCCAGCCTCGCAACGCTAGCAGATGTAGCTACACAGCCTGGACAGCTCGGGCCTGCGATACATGGCGATGTGTCAACTGGAGACTTCGGACAACCTGTTTTCAATCTGGACGATCTACAGAATTTCTTCGAATGGGAGACGAACAATGGCGAATATGCTCAAATGACTGGATTCGAAGGTTTTGGTCCATTAGGCTGGGCCAACAACTTCTCAAGCATGTGATGACAGTCAACGGGGTACCTTGATCTGGAGGCGTGACTCACTTCTACAGTTCGAGCGAAAAACTCTTCCCTTCCCAACCACCCACTCTAGGATTACCCCGCGTTCAAACTGAGGTTCTTCAGGTGAGGAAAAACGGTGCGGTCGTGGCCCAGGATCGTGATGTGTGCTCATCGAAGCCAAAGGACCGGGACAACGTGCCACCAGACTTCTGGCTGTTTTATTGCAGAGACCGCCCGATTTCTCTATCTGAGGATTCATGTCAACATCGTCTGGTTTCAGGACAGCCCCCAAGCTAGAATAAGAGCCAGTCACGTTGTTCCACGCACTTACCTCAGCTGATCGATGTCACCCTTGAGTGCGAAGCGCTGGGAGACTCCACCCGCGGGACTTTGGAGATGAGCCAGAGCAGGATGTCTACACTATTCGACACTCTTTGACTCTCGGATGAGCTGGCCCTTTGAGGGTGCCAGTTTCCACAACAAACACCATCATGAAGACTTGTTCTTCAACATACACTTTATCCGGCTTTCATGTTCAACTCTGTTGTATAGATTGCGCTCAAATAGAATGCTTCTTTGCGCTTTTCGCTTTGCTCTTCTCCGGCTTTTCCTCTGGAATCAGTCATGCTTTCAAACTTGCTTCAGCCACAAAGCGTTATGTACAAAATACATCTTGGATAGGTTTCGATGAACTTTGGTAGATGGGAGTGTGGATGTGAGGGGTGGTGCCTGTACAACCGGTGGTAAAGCTTGAGTTATTGGGTCTCACTTTCAATTAGATAGAGGGCCGTTGTGGGATGTGCAGTGTCTACATGCACTGCCAATACCTCCACGTCTCTTCGCTATTATCAGCACACTAAGAGCATAAGAATCGGAAAACCAAATAGACCAGGGGACAATCAACATGGTAAGATGTTTACATTTATCTAAAATGTACCAAACATCTACAGTCATTCCTGCAGCGATCCTCCAAGCAAATGGACTAATCAACACAAGGAAAACAAGTCATCTTATCCACTCATAACAGAGCAGATTTAAACGACAGCGCGCTTGGCAGCAGCAGCCTGGCGGCGCTGCACAACGCCAGCACGCTTGCTGTAGCCGTATCCATCACCGGCGCCGTAGCTGTTGTCCTTGGACTCCTCTGGGTAGGAGGGGGTCGCGGAGGGTGCGGGCGCGTAGCTGGGCTCGCTGTCGGTGTACTTGGCCGGGGTGGGGGTAGGGTAGGCGTCGTAGGCGGGGGCGCTGGAAGACGCTACGGGGTAGTAGGCAGGGGCGGAGCTCGACGCCTCAGGGTAGTAGGCGGGAGCAGAGCTGGATGCCTCGGGGTAGTAAGCGGGGGCAGAGCTCGAGGCAGCCGGGTAGTAGGCAGGGGCGGAGCTGGATGCAACGGGGTACTCGGGGTGAGCGATGCTGGAGCTCTTGTAGGCGTCAACGGGCTTGGTGGAGGAAGGGCAGGGAGTGGACGATGAGCCCTCGTAGTGGGGAACGGTGGTTGTGGCTGGGTAGGCCGGGTATTCAGTGCTGCTCTTATGCTCATCGTAGGCAGGGAAGGAGCTGGATGCCGGGTAGGCCGGGTACTCAGTGCTGCTCTTGTGCTCGTCGTAGGCAGGAACGGAGCTGGAAGCCGGGTAGGATGGGTATTCGGAGCTTGACTTGGTCTCAACAGCAGGCTTGGAGGAGCTTGCGCAGGGAGTGCTGCTGCTCTTCTTGTCGCCGTAGACAGGAGTAGAATCGGGGTACGCAGGCGCGCTGGAAGTAACGGGGTACTTGTTGCCAGGCCTGCTGCTCGACTTGGCGACGGAAGGCGTGGAAGCAGGGTACTCAGGCTTGTACTCGGTCGAGGTCTTGGTCTCTACAGAGGGCTTGGAAGAGCTCTTGCCGCCGTGGGGGTATTCATCGCCGTGGGTGGGGGTCTTCTTGGGCTCAGCAGGGTAGGTTTTGGTCTGCTTGTAGTCGCAAGAGTAAGTGTCACCAGACTTGGTGATTGTGACAGTCTGAGCGTCCTTGTGGTAGACACCGGGCTGGTAGACGCTGACAGTGGGGTACTTGACCTCGGCGTCGTGGTCGTAGACGGTAGTAGTAGGTTTCGCAACCTCGTACTTTCCAGTGGTGGAGACGGTGACAGTGACAGTCTTGACAACAGTGGAGGTGACATCCTTGCCGTTGTTGTCCTTACCGGTCTCGTATGCGCCGTAAGCGCAGGTTTTGACACCAGTCTCGTGAAACTCGGTGGTAACGCCTCCGTAGGTGACGGGGACACCAGCCTCGGCGGTGGTGGTAGCCTCAGAAGGCTTGGTCATGGTGTAGGAAACGGTAACATCCTTGGCCGGCTCTGTGTAAACACCGGGCTTCTCGTAGGTTTTGGTCTCAGGAGTAGGAGCCTTGTACACGGCAGTGGTGTCGTACTCAGACCACTTTCCGTCCTTGTACTCCTTCACCTTGTAGGGCTGCTCATCATCACAGCTCTTGCAGAGACCTGAGCCTCCGTAGCCCGGGAGACCGTGAGCACCGAGGTCCTTGTACTTGACCTCGTGGACCTTCTCGTACATCTCGTACCAGGCCTTGGTGCCGTTCTTCTTGTCATCGTAGCCGTAGCTGCCAGTGGGGTAGGGTTTTCCATCCTTACCACCAACTGAAGAAGCGGTAGGGTAGTGTGTGATGGTGGTCTTGGTGTGGTAGACAGTGATGGGCTTTTCCACGTAGGTGACAGTGACCTTCTTGGAGTCGTAGTCGTTGATGACAGTAGAAACATACTTGTCCTCGGTCCACTTGTCGCAAGACTTGCCATCGGAGCCAGCGGCGCCGCAAGTGGGGTAAGGCTGGTACTGGGAAGTGACAGTCACGGGTTGCTTTCCATAACCGGGGGTGATGGTGGTGTAGCCGATCTTGGAGCTGGATGACGCCTTGCTGGGAGCAGGTGCGGAGAAGGTCTTGTACTCGTCTCCGTAGCCTCCGTAGGCGGGGGTGGAGCTGGCCTTGCTGTCGCCGTAGCCCTCGTAGCCGTAAGTGTCGTAGGCGGCTGCGACACCGACGAAGATGAGTGCGTAACGCATGTTGATTAGGTATTAGATTAACGAATGACTTTGGTAAGATAAAAACGAATGTGGTCAACGCTCAAAGATGAGTGTGAAAGAGTGATCGGTCCAAGAAATGACTGTGGATGAAGAACAGCATCAAGCAAGAGATACAGGCTCATATATGTTCCTGGGATACGAGCTTGTACAGATGCGAATAGTGCTACCCCTGACCTCTGGCAGTAGCTACCCGTTCGCTGGGAACATGACATCTGGGCCAGAGCATGTTCGGCCGTTAAGCCTAAGGTCCACATTTGGCGGAAAGTTTGATAAGGTGAGCCGCATTTAGCAAGCAGTCCAGTTCAGCTGCCGGTGAGGAGGTGCAGTCGAGGTGGATGTTCCCAGCACTTTGATTGCATGCTCGTTGTGGTCATTCTTCCAGCTTTACCTTTCGAGAACTGAGTTCAAAAGCTTCATCGTCAAACTCGACACAGAGTTGAGTGTTCCCCGTTCGACGTGGAGAGGCGTCCCAAGACTGCCAGGCGATCTGATCCGTTCAGGTACCCGCACTGGCGCATCGCTATGTTGGACTTAGTGCGAAGCCGTAAGCGGGCTTGTGGCGTTCTGGGGACGCGTAGAAGTGATCCCGGGCCTCGAACTTCCGAGAACACCCAGGCGGCCACGCTTCTGACGGTGCCAGATTCGTCAAGCGTCGCCACTTCCAGACGTCCTGGCTTCAGGGCGGCCAGAATCGATAGCTTGCAAGAATACGGCGGCCATCAAATGCAAGCCACACTGTCGCTTTGTGCGTCGATGCAATTGCTGTGCCATTGCCGCTGTTGACTGGTGGGTGATGGCATTGCACTCAGCTTACAAGCAGAGACACGGCTTCGCCCTCGTGTTTCTCCACCACGCTCTTGTAGGACGCTGATTGGGCTCTTCTCGTATGGGGATGACAGCACCCCGCTGAAGTTATGAACTGGATGCGCGCCCAGGAATGACAGATCTGTCAATGGATGTGCAAAAACATGGGGAATGAGCGCTACGTGCCGTGTGCTCCAGAGTGGGGTGAGTGGATACGAAAGGGGAAGTGTCGCCCCTGTAACGCTTGGTGCAGCTCTGCATTTGGCGTGCTGTAGCGCGTGCACGAGCTTGGCATGGAAAGCTTAGCGGGCTCGACGTGGCTGGTGCCCACTCCAGCTTGCACATCATTCCAACGTGCACAGTGGCATCATCTCGTTTAGTGGACTGCTTACTCGACCAATCTGTGGGATTTGGAGGTTGGAAATAACTGTCCCAGAGAGATCTGCCCCCTGATGGCTAAGCTCGGTTTTCTATTGTTCTGAATGAATATCACAAGAGCGAGATGTCCAAGATTGAGCGCCGAGCATGTCGTTTCTCCAAGAAAAACATCGAGCCTTGACAATATAATTTCGCCATTGAAGTGAGAGGAAGCGCGTCTAAAGACCGCTTGACATGTTTTCATCTCCGCACAACCGAGTCATCACATTGAGACGCTAAACACCACCCGAAGCTTTTGCGCTATCGCCTTCCACCTTAGCAAGATGCCCAAAGACTAAAAATGAAGACCTAAGGAGTTAGGGAATTGATTCCTCTCCTCGAAGCTGCTATCCGGCAACAAGATTTTAAAAACCTACTTCTTCCCAATTTCAAGCCACTCCAACTTACCTCACCTTGTGACGACGTCATCGTCCAAACACACCTGCACAAGATCCTTACCATACTTTTCGTACGGTGTGAGAACGATGGCTCAACTTACTCAGCCATCAGCATCCAACATGTCTCACTAAGCTGCACAGTCGTGTACTGAAACTCGAAGCGCTTAAAACTGTCCCGCGCTGCTGTGGCTTATTGATAAGGTGATGCAGTAGTGATCCAAAGTGCAGGAGATGGCGATCACTAAGATGCCGATGCCCGGATTGACAGATACATGTGAAGTGGACATTCACTCTCAAAAAATACGTGAGCTAGGCCGGCGCGCTGCCGATTTAGGTCAAACAGTCGCCGCACTGAAATCTTCTACGGTCGAATGCTGCAGCAGATGCGAACTCAGAGCTGCATATTAGAGCCTGATTGTTTTGGGTTCAAGTGTCCTATCTTTGTTCAACGATGATCTTCAAAGCAAAGAACTACGACACGTCCTGGTGTCCCAGTATGATGCTCAATTGCGCACTAGGAACAACAACAAACAATGTACTAAAAACGAGATTTGCTTGGTCTTTCTGAGACACTTTGTCGAATAAATAAAGGGCTAGCGGGTGACCACATGATGCTCATCATTGACGACCACGAGAGCCACAAGTCGCTCATCTTCCATGATCTCTGCGAGAAGAACAACCCAACAACTCTCTATGTCTTTATTCCATTTCGCGCATGCTGCAGGATGTTTCGCTTCTTTGAAGCGGACATCTAACAATACCATAGTAACACAATAGCCTATGCTTTCATCTTTTGCTCAAGCTACTGAAACAGCTCTCTTAAACGCAAGCGTTCGATTGAGCTTTAGAGCAATTGGCTAGTTGCCTGATAACCTAATAATAGTGCCATCGAAGCTCGTCTCTGCCAGGAATTGCGCCAGAACACCACGCAACGCCGCAAACGTGAAGGACCAGCCGCTTCAAGATTGCATTTTAAAACGTCAGGGTTCATTACCAAGACGAAACTGCACATACAGGCGTTACTGCTTGCCAGATTGCCGCTGCTTGGAGCTTCAAACATAGCAGGCTCTATACATGACTTGCACAAAAGACGACTGACCTAGCCTATTTACTTGGCATCCACGTTTTAGCTTGTCTTCTATGCTTTAAAATATTGCAGACATGTGAGTAAGTAGAGATGTATTGCATATACCTCATGCCTAAGCAAAGGCTTTTGAGTGGCTGCATGTCTGACTTACACAATTAACAGTTTGATAAACGTCCTGCAGAGCAAATACATATTTTCCAGCCACTTATACAGCTACTTATCCATCGGTGCTACGGTATGTAACCGCCTCATATCTCACTCTTCCACAGTTGTGAAATTTGCATATCTACTAGCTGATTTCAAAAGACTTCGAACAAATGCAGAGGTAGATTTTTATATTCTATGTCTGCTCTATTCTATAGGTTGGAAGTGCCGAGGCAAACGAGCAACAAGAGTTTGACTTCCAACATTATATTAGACGCTCCCATTGAGCCATCCGCACCGGGCCATCTGATCTTCAATAAAAGAGTGACTGA
This sequence comes from Ascochyta lentis, assembly GCA_004011705.1. Classification (NCBI taxonomy): domain Eukaryota; kingdom Fungi; phylum Ascomycota; class Dothideomycetes; order Pleosporales; family Didymellaceae; genus Ascochyta; species Ascochyta lentis. Next base: position 3,696,266 of record RZGK01000002.1, read on the forward strand.
TGGACTGTTCTCCGCTCATAGTGCCTCACTGAAGGCAAAAGAGTGACTGACGAACGGATGGACCGCCCTCCACCTGCTGCACCTAAAAGAAGGAAACAGAGCGAGAAGAGCCGCAGTTGGTAGAACCAACCACGCTCCAGGCGGAACAAATGCAAGCCGGGACGACGGTCAAGACGCAGCTCGTGCCGGGGAGGAGGTTGCGAATATCCGAGTTGCGGCCACGGTTGGCAGGTACGTTAACAGCGATGCCGCCAAAGTTGATGCTTTTGCCGTTCACAATGGCAAAGCTGTGGTCAGGCTGTCAGAGGGAACTCTCAATCGTTATGGCGGAGAAACAGGGCACCTTACCCTTTCACAGTGCAGGTGCTCGCACACTGGCGCTTGTCAACAGAGGCACCTTCCGGTGCGCCAACCTCCAGGGGCTCCAGTTCGACTGGGCTGGCGGCCACGAAGGCAGTCATGGAAATGAGAGTGGCAATGAGGGTGGAGGCACGCATTCTGGCGGTTGATTTGAGACTATTGTAGAAAGTTGAGAGCTTTGGAAGCGATGGTGAGAGGTTTGGACTGAAGGGATGAGCTGATGATGGAATGAGGTATTTGGAGTGCTGGATAGACTGCCTTTTATATTCTTCCATCGGGCTACGGGAGGTGTCTGCCAAACCTCGACTCTTCATCTAACCTCTTGGGAAACTAATGGTCTTGGGGCTCAACATTGTGTCCCTCGAGGTACTCTGTGATGGATGCTTCCGGAGAGAGTCTACCCAACCTCGCAAGACCCAATAACAAGGCCGAATCATGCTTGTACAGCCTTGGAGCTTGAGCCGTCATGCCATGAAGAGGTTCTAGATTTAGGAGGAGATAGATCAATTCAAACCGACTCTTGCAAACGGTCCTATAATTGATACATGTTAACTAACGCGGACTAGATGGTGCTACGCGACGAGATTTGGTTCGGACTTGTGTAGTCTCTGGACGGTTGAACGTATACAGAAAGCTGTCTTATGCTCCCTGCATTCTAACTGGGCAAATGGAAGATCGATTGAGGAAGCACACTTCGCAATTTTTGGATCGCTCTCGAACTAGCGCTGACCATGCGCAGTTTTTCCCTGATTGGGCAATAAGCTAGTGTACAGGACATTGCATGGGCGGTGTAAGCAAACTTAAGGTGTTTGCGGTAGCGCTTGCTTTGGGGTGATCTGTAGGAATATGTAGACTGTAGTCGCTGTTGTTGTTTTTTGATTTTCCGTAAGTTAATGGAATAATTGCAATTAGAACTTTGCAGACTTAGAGGAGACATAGATAGGTAGATGATGATATGTGAGTTAGTAAGCACTAAGTACGGGCTTACTCAAGTCTACAATTAAACGGACTGTTAGCGTTTCTTTAGCATGACTAGAATTCGCAGCTAACTGCATTCCTGCATTGACCTAAAATCCTGGTAACTGCTTAGGCACCACAACGCAGGTGTAAAGTCTATTGATAGAAAAGACTACATAGTTTTTCGAGGAAAATCAAGATTGTCAGGCACCTTTAGAATAATTAGATAGTAGACCTTTTTCATATTCCTCACGACCACCCCAACGCGATGGTACATTTGATCAAAGACTAGCTTTAGGAGATTCTTTGATTGTCCACAAGTCAAGTGATTCTGCTGCTCCCAGTTTTTCAGAGCGCAGCACAACGTAGCTAGACAACATACCAAGACTACGATTAAAATCCCGACTCTCTCCCAAAACTGTGTGATTCACCTTCACAGAGCTAAATAAGGAGAGGAGAGCATGTGACAGCCTGCCAAGCGCTTATACGAGGAAAGGACAACCGAGATAAACTGTCCGGTACGCTTCCATGGGTACACCAGGACTAAAATTCACGGATTGAAGATTAAAACGAGGCTCATACAAAACACTTCCATCCACCCGAAATAGCATTTGGCAGAATCATACGATCATCTCCGGCGCTGACTGTAAGACAAATAGAGCCGAATACGAGGACATCCAGAATCAAGACGGCATGCAGATGCAACTGATTGCCTAGACTCACGGCTGCGGGGAGCGGACATTTGTCTGACGCAGGGAGCGGAGATTTATCTGACACGGGAATAGTCTACTACCTACTACGGTGTGGCGTTGGATCTGTCTCCAACCTCACATTGTACACTTGGTTTTTGATAACACGAGAATCGAACAAAAGCACACTTCCTTCCTCCCTCCGGCTCTAAGCCCCTCTTGAAATAAGACACTATCATATCAGCCCTGTTAAATAGCGCACAAAGATGGATACTCACTCACTTGCACCATTGTATTCAATATCTCTTATTTGGGAGACGGCTCCAACGCGTCCGAGAATATCCGATATCACTCACCACAAGGCACAGAACCAAGTAACCAACTCTCCTCTCAGTATCGCCTAAGCTAAGCTCAGATATATTCTCCGTCATCAACAGCAGAGCTAGTTCCACAAACTCACGCTATCTACCCGAGCAGCAGTAGCTGCAAACACCAAACTGCAGAAGCGTTTCCTTGTCTGATAACGTCATGCGCTGTAATTGTCTCTGTTGCTTGAGAATAAAAGAACCTCTAATGCAAGTCAGCGCTGTCTCTATCCAGCACGTCAAAGCGTTCCAAGGCTGATGTTAAGCACCGATGTATTAGATGAAGATCAGGATTCAGATTAAGTCCACCCCTGAATACAAACAAGAGTCGTACACCTACCAAACACGCACGCCTCATGCTATCATCTATTGAGCTAACGCATTGTATCGACACGACTACTTCCACCGCTCCTTCCGCTTCCGAACAGCCAAATAACAATGAACCAGTCTAACCATCGATCCGTGCAAGCCGTCTCCTCTCCTCTAACATACGGAATCCCAGCCTGATTAGCCTCCTGATGCTAAGACGCTTTGACTATCTTTCTATCCAATAATCCCCCGGCGTCATCGTTGATCGAGCTAACGAATCGCATCGCGTTATATAAACATAGACATTCCCCTCTCTCACCACTCCCAACCGCCAATCAGTCTATCTATTCATCTTTCGCCCATGTAAACCGGCTCCTCTCCTACGATGCGCAGCCCAGTTAGCTTCGCGAGACGAAAAATGCATCGAGTAATTATTGAGCTAGCTGTCTGTATGATGCGCTCCTCGTTCCGCTCTTATAAACACTTTTCAAACAACCAAGGAATAAGTTATCTTTCTGTCTATTTATTAATTTATCTACGCACACTTCTAAACTGTGCTATTGTTAATATAAAAACACTTTGTCTTTTTATCTACTAGTACTATAGTATTATTAGCTTTCTACTATGTAAACGCACTAACTAATGTATATTAGTAATTTTCTTTCTCTTCTTTCTCTCTGTATCTATACAACAACCTTTCTATCTATCTATCTATCTACGTAAGCCTGCTACGTAGAGTACAACAAGCCTAATACAAAACTAAATAATAAAAAGATAGAAGGTTAACTAGTATATGTAAAAGTACTAAAAAGTATAAAACTAGTATAGTCTTCTATATAGTAGGATACGTAGGTATTTAACTAAGTAAGTAGAAATAATAAGAGTAGAGAAGTAAGTAAGTAAGTAACTACGTAACTAACTACCTACCTATCTACCTACCTAATAAATAAAATAAGATGCTTATTTAAAAGTACTATATAAATAGCTATATATATATAGAAAGGTGGTTGTAAGTAGATAACTAAACAAATAAAAAAACAAGGACGTAATAGAGAAAAGACAGATAAATAGACAGGTAGATAGACAGTTAGTTAGTTAGTTAGTTAATAGTTGGTTAGTAGGTAAGTAATAGTGAAAACGAGTTATGATATTTCGACTTTTTAGATGCCTGGATTACGCCACGCTACGCCACGCATCGCATGGCAACGCATGGCAACGCATCGCACTACCCCCAGCTAAAAACGATGCACATCTACATCGCGAACGGCCCAAAAACGCCAACCGACTATGCTACCGTGTTACATACAAACAAACTCCGCAGAGAAAAAACGCAGTCGTGCCAACTAGTGATTCCTGACATCATCGTGATCAAGCATCCGTCATGTCGACATCCTCCTCCTCCTCGATACCCGGCAGAACATCGCTCTTCAATGGATCGACAACCTGCACAGGGGCCAGGACGTCGAAGGCGCCCGTCCCAATACCACCGAGACGGCCGACCACGATCCTCGCAGAGGGGTTCTTGAGATCATCCCAATCGCGCTCGAGAACAGCATCTTTGAGGAAGCCGACGGTGGTTTCGAAACTCATCTTCATGAATGGGCTGACGTTGCCGCGCAGACCAATGCGGTTGAAGGGTGTGAAGCCGCCGCCTTTGGTCATGGTGTCGGCGATGAGGTTGAGGTGGCGTTGGTCGACCGAGATGCCGTGCCCCCTGAATACGGCGTGCATTTCGCGCACGATGGTCGCGCGGCAGGCTTCGACGCCGTAGAGTTGCAGCATCGCGACGATGTCGTTGGTGAAGACGCGGTTGACGTCGATAATGTCATGGAATTCGCGGATGGCGAGGAGGTTGGAACCTTCGGTCATGATAACGGGGACGTCGATTTTCTTGCCGTTTGCGTCTTTGCCGTCCTCCTTGGAAATCATGGCGGATGTGATGCCAGGGATGACGTGGATGGTAGCAAATTCAGCCGCGGCTTCGACGTGGTGGAGGACGAGGAGCTTGGGCGCGGCGAGCGGGAACTCGAATGTAATCTCGCAGTACTCGCCCTTCTTATCGTCGAACTTGAAGTCAAAGACATCAGCGTTCTTGTTGATGATGCGGTCTTTGCGGATGTCGGAGGCTTCGTCCGTAGGGATGAGCAGTTGCTCGTCATCGGGTGAATCGTCGTCAGGGTTGGGGGAGCTGGCGCGGGATGGCTTGGGGCTTCCCCCGTAGGCCTCATCCTCGTCAGACACTGCCTCATCGCGGTCAAGCGCATCGTTAAAGGCCTGCTCCTCCTCCTCTGGCTCTTCATAGCCGACGCTATCCTCGCGGCGGCCGCGCTGCTTGGCGTGTGTGGTGTCGCCGTCGCCTTCACCGTCGTCGCTGTCATCGTCTTCTGGGCCACCTTCACGGCCGGCACGCTCGTCAGATTCGCGGACGGCGTGCTCTTCGACGCGGCCGCTAGACTGTCCAACCTGAGGTATCGAAGCGTTAGCAGTCGAAAGCGACTTGTTCTCGCCCTTCTTTTTCAGATCCGCACGCATGATCTTCTGCAGGCGGGGGCAGAACTTCTGCTCAATCGACTCAGCAACATCGCGGACCTTGATGGCATATTCTTGTGTGTACTCCTTGGCCGGGTAAAGGTCGAGGCGGACCTTGTATGTTCTTGCCTGGCTGAACTGTGTGCCGGCGCCCGAAGACTCGGTGACAGTGACTTGGTCCAGCACGGCTGAAAGCGGGAGGCGAGTAATACTCTTGGCGAACCTCTCCTGGTGGTCCTTGGGAAGCTCTTCGTGAGGATACATGGTCATGCCAGGGGTGGAAATCTTGGCACTGGCAGTCATGACGATTTCACGGAGACGAGGAATACCGAGAGTGACGTTCTTCGCGGAGTGGCCAGCCAAATGGAAGGTGTTGAGCGTCATCTGTGTGGAAGGCTCACCGATAGACTGACCAGCGACGACACCGACGGCCTCGCCAGGCTCGACAAGGGAGCGGAGGTACTTGAGGTCAAGCATCTGTTCGAAACTCTTCTTGAGGATCTCGCCCTCAGGGTCCTTCTTCTTGTTCTTGAGTAGCTTGTCTTTGTTCTCGTCGACGTACTGGGAACAGTTAGTATGTGAAAGAGAGGTACTGTGTGAGTCTGCTTACCTCCTTCTTCGCTTGGAAGAACTTTTCGGATGTACTACCGCTGTGACGGCCAGGGGCATAGACTGCTGTGGCCGGATCCATAGCGCCGACGTCCTTCTTGGCCTTCTTGACAGCCTTCTTATTGTGGTCAGCAGCCTCCTGGCTGTGCACCTTACCAAAGGCTTCTTGAGTGTTGAGGCTCTGCGCAAGCGATAGGAAGTTCTGCGCCTGGAACTTGAAGTCGTTTAGGTACTTCTGCTTGGTGATGTCGAGGCCATCCTCACCGTACAGGAACTGCACCATGCTGCCGTCTGAGTCACGCACCGACGTATCGTACTCCACCTTAAGGCCTTCCATGCCCTTGACGATACATCGCTGTAAATAGCCAGAACGCGATGTCTTGACAGCAGTATCAATAAGACCCTCACGACCAGCCATCATATGGAAGTAGTACTCCTGCGGTCGAACGCCCGTCAAGAAACGGTTGACAATATACCCACCCGCGCGCACGCTCGTCTCGTACGGCTTGAAGCAGGGCAGTGTCTTGCCGCTGACCATGACCGGGACACGGCGACCTTCCAGAACCTGCTGACCCAGATTACACGAGATCTGGTTGGCGTTGACCAAACTACCCTTCGCACCAGAGCCTGTCATGGCTTGCATCTGGTTCTTGGGGAAGAGCTTGATGAGCTTGTGTGGCAGGCATGCTTGGGTGACTGCAGATGAAACATTCGCAGTGGCGCTGTTGGCCAGCAGATCGAGGCCATGCTGCTTGCCGTCGTCTCGCAGCACACGCTCTAAGCGGGTCTGCAACTCTCCAGCGGTGGGTGTGATCTTGGTCGCGTCCAAGCTGACGTACTTGGAAGCCACTTCAAACCCAACTCTCTCCGCGGCCTTGAGCTGATCTAGACGTGCCTGGTCACCCTCTGCTGTCAGAATCAAATCCTCAACGCCACAGGAGAAGGCGCGCATGTGCAGCAGCTTGGTAAGCATACGACCGATGATACTGAGAGCACGGCCAGCAATGGTCTCGCCGTAGGCCTCGTAGATACCGTTGATGAGACCACCAGCAGCAGGACCAATCTGGCTCTTGTCGATGACTCCGCACAACAGCTGACCGTCCTTGACGATAACCTGCTGCTCTTCGCTGTCGGCACCCCAGAGCTTGCCGTTGGTGGAGGACTTTGACTCGAGCGTCAGGTCCTGGTACTCGGCAGGCTTGATGTTCTTGAGGATGCTCGAGAAGATCTGCTTGCCAGTCCACAAAGGCTGCGGCTTCCAGATGGTGGGCTCGACCGTCTCGAGTCTACCAGAGGTGGTGTGGCCATCCTCGGGCCGTAGGGCGGCGTACATCAACTGCTGGTACTCCTCGCGTGTGAAGAAGGTGTCTTTGTTGGACAACCAAACACCCATGGAGATATGATCCTGGATGAGACCACGCAGCGGTTTTCCGGCGGTTGCTGAGAGATACTGGTGGTCTGTGTCGGCGACTGTCATGGCCTCGGCGCGCGCCAGCTCGTTCTGGGGGAAATGCATGTTCATCTCGTCACCGTCGAAATCGGCGTTGTAGGTGTTGCAATTGGCGTAGTGCATGCGAATCGTCTTCTCTCCAGGCAGCACGCGGGCTCGATGCGCCATCATGGAAGGCTTGTGGAGTGTCGGCTGTCGGTTCATGATGACCACATCGCCGTTGTTCAGATGGCGATGTACTTTTTTGTTTTTGGAGCCGTTGGAGAAGGTGCTCGAGGGCGCAAGCAGCTGGTTTGCCAGAGCGAGACGCTCCTCGTAGTTCTTCTTCTTTAATGTCACAACCTGGCCAAACTCGTTTTCGATGGCAACCGCTCCGGGCCACTTGTCTGGGCCGTTCAGAACTGCCTCCTTCATGTCGTAGAAGTTGTGGTTGGTCACAGGCTCGGGGAAGGTGAGCTTCTTGGCGAAGACGGGCGGTACACCAATTTCATTGGTCTCGATATTGGGGTCTGGCGAGATGACGGATCGGGCGGCGAAGTTGACACGCTTTCCCATCATGTTCTTACGGAACAGACCTTCCTTCTTCTCGAGGTGCTGCTTGATACCGTCGGCGTTGGTCAGACCGGCCTTGCCCTGGATGGGATTCGCGTCGCGGTCAATGACGGCGTTGACGGCGCCCTGCAGGTTCACCCAGGTGTTCTGCAGGTCGTCAAAGTTGCGCCGCCTGTAGCCAGCCTCGTTTTCGTGGCCCTTCATTTCGTTGCTGATCTGGCGCATCGAGTCGCATGCATTGAGGATGCCCTTGTACAAGCTGTTCTTGGGCGATTCGGCGATGGAGTCGCCCGTCTTGTCCTCCATCCGGTAGCGGTTGGGCGGGACGATGATGGCCTCCATGAAGAACATGTCCGGGGTGACGGCGGAGGAGCCGTAGGGACTGTAGATGAGGCGCAGGATTTCGGCCTCCTGCTCGAAGAGTAAGATCATGGCGGCCTTGACCTCGGCGGCGGTGATGTACTCCTGTGAGCTGTCGGCTGCGTCTGTGGCGGTGCGTGTCTTTGTGGCGGTGCGTGCCTCGGTGGCGGTGAGCGAGCCATCGTCCATGTCGATATCCATACCCTCGTCCGAGTCCTCCTCGGACATGTCGGCCAGGCCCTCGTCGTCATGCACGGTCTGGTTCTTCGCTTTGGCGTCGCGGCGGGCGAGGATGTCGAGAGGATTCTGCAGACGCTTCTCGGACTGGGCCATGTGGGCCTTTTCCTTTGCGCTCAGGTTGCGGCGGAAGATCTTGATGCTCTTATCCTTGCGGAAGGTGGGGTTGATGGCCTGGCAGTTCCTGCACTTCTTCCCGGCGACAATGGCGGCGTAGAAGTCCTTGAGGACGAGGCGGCGGGCCTCTGCGATGGTGTCGTTCTTCTCCCTGACGGAGCGGGCGTGGTGCTTGGAGATGCCGGCGCGCTTCATGCAGCGCTTGACGTAGTTGTTGCGCTGGCCGACGATGTCCTCGTTGTCGTCATCGTCGCCGTCCGACTCGGAGTCGGCGACGTCCTTTTTCTTCTTCTTGCCCTTGGTCGCGTCGACAAACTCGTGCATCTCGTTGGCCTCCTTGACCAGGCCGCAGCGGATCAGGCGCAGGCGCGAGACAAACTCGTTGATCTGCACGCGGGCCAGCTTGAGGTTGTGGCAGTAGGCGCACTTGCCGCGCAGCAGACGCAGCAGCTGGTCCATGAAGGTGAGGTGGTAGACGGGGACGGGCAGCTCGATGTGGCCGCAGTGGCCGGGGCAGCCGAGCATGGTGGTGAGGCCGCATGTCGCGCATCTGGCGGGGTTAGTGTGGGGTTGGGGAGGGGAGGGAAGGGAAGGAAGGAAGGAAGGAAGGAAGGAAGGAAGGAAGGAAGGAAGGAAGGAAGGAAGGAAGGAAGGAAGGAAGGAAGGAAGGAAGGAAGGAAGGAAGGAAGGAAGGAAGGAAGGAAGGAAGGAAGGAAGGAAGGAAGGAAAGGAAGGAAGGAAGGAAAGGAAGGAAGGAAGGAAAGGAAGGAAGGAAGGAAGGAAAGGGAGGGCGGGGGCAGGCTCACGGGTTGTCGAGGAAGGCGCCCAGAGCGGCATCGTGCAGACCGCCGGCGACGGGGTGCAGCAGCGAGTCGAAGGTGGTCGGGTTGGTGATGCGCTTGACGGAGAGGGCGCGGACGTCGGGGGCAGAGAGGAAGCCGAACTCGACGCCCTCGATGGCCGACGACGTGGGCTGGGCCGTGTTCATGGTTGGGTTCTTGTCTTTTACCTGCGCCGGGGGCAGCAGAGCGCGACGGAGAGCGTCCAGGTGAGGCGGGCAGTGAAGCTGCAAAAGATTATCTCGAAAAAGAGTGGGTCCGCCCCGCTAGCGTGCATCGACGGCCAAGAGAGATGCGCTTGTTTTCGACTTTCATCGCGCATTCCTACAAAGTAGTGTACGACGAGGGCTGGACATTGCCCACGGCGCATTCTCCCACGTGACTGTACACAGCGCCGCCATCACTGCACGCCGACTGAACTGCACTGCCACCAACAGCCAACCCACGTCTGGACCTGGCGACACCCCGGCCCTCCCTCGTCGACGCCCACCACCCCCGAGAGCTCCGCACACGACCACGACGTCCACCACCACGACCACGACGTCCACCACGACGCCCACCACTACAACCACCTCCACCACCGCCAACATGGTCGAGAAGCGCCCCGCCGCCGAGGGTGCGGCCGGCGATGCGAAGCGCACCAAAGGATCAGACGCCATTGCTGCCGCCAAAGCAAAAGCCGCAGAGATCGCTGCCCGCTTTGCCGCAAAGAAGGCCGGCGCATCTGCAACGCCCGCACCCGCACCCGCTGCAGCCCCGAGCGACTCCCAGGCCAAGCTCGAAGCCCTCAAGGCACGCATGGCCGCCATGAGGGGAGGCAACAACGCTCCCGCCAAGCCCACCACACCCACCACACTCACCCCCGAGCCCTCAGCACCCCGGTTCGCGACCACCCTGGGCAACCGCCGCGCAGAGACACCCACCGTCGACGCCAAACCAAAGGCCGCCGCTCCCAAGCAGAAGCAGCAGCACGACGACGACTTCGAGAACCCCTACTTCGACCCCAAGGCCGCCACCCTGCCCGGCGTGCGCACAAGAGTCTCGCGCGGCCTGCAGTTCAACGAGCATGGCAAGTACCTCGACCAGGCCTCCAAGCTGCGCGCCCAGGGCCGCCTCGAGCAGATCAAGAAGATGCTCGCCAAGCAGGCCCGGCGCGCTGGCCTCGACGAGAACAGCGAGCGCGGCTTCCTGGTCCAACAGCCGCCAGACATCGAGTGGTGGGACGAGGGCGTCCTCAAAGACAAGACGTACGACTGCATCGACGAGCCCGAAAAGGTCATGATCGACACCGACGACTCCATCATCACCCTCTACGTCCAGCACCCCCCGCTGCTCAAAGCACCCCAAGACCAGCGCCTCGTCCAAGTCAAGCCCATGTACCTCACAGCCAAAGAGCAGGCCAAGCTGCGGCGAATGCGCCGTGCCGCCGACCTCAAAGAGCACCAGGCCAAGATCCGTCTGGGACTGGAACCGCCACCGCCGCCCAAGGTCAAGCGTGGAAACATGATGCGCGTCATGGGCGAGCAGGCCATTGCCGACCCCACCGCCGTCGAGATGCTCGTCGAGACCCAGATCGCACAGCGCCAGCACGACCACGAGCAAGCGAATGAAGAGCGCAAACTCGACGACGACCAACGGCACGCCAAACTGCAAACAAACCAGGACAAAGACGCCCAGAAGGGCCTCTACCTCTGCGTCTTCAAGGTCAACACACTCGCCTTCGGCAAGCATCGCTACCAGATCGACCTCAACGCAAAACAACACGCCCTCACAGGCCTCACCCTCTTCAACCCAGAACTCAACCTCGTCATCGTCGAAGGCGGCCTGCACTCGATCGACAAGTACAAAAAACTCATGCTACAGCGCATCAAATGGTCCGACAACGCCGAGCCCACAGAGATCCAAATGGAGAAGCAGGCCAACGACCCACAATGGATGAAGAGCCTCGACGCCAACGGCAACCTCAAAGACCACTCGCAAAACAAATGCATCCTGCTCTTCGAAGGCGAAGTCAAGAACCGCGCCTTCCGCAAATGGGGCTCTAAAATGTGCGAGACAGCCGGCGAGGCCCGCGAGGTGCTCAGCAGGAGCAAGCTCGACAGCCTGTGGGCGCTGGCCAAGAGCATGGACTAAGATGCCACCAACCATCCACCGGCTTTCCGCTTTCCATTCACGATATAGGAGCTGCCGTGCTCGTACGATGATGTAAGTGTACACACTCAATTCTGTAGCTGGATATCAATATGTTAATACCCGTTTGGTTGCGCAGCTTCGACGTGAGTCCGTCTTCTTTCCCTTTGCTTTCCACGATACCACACTTGCACGTATGCTGTGACGTCGTGATGTCGTATATCGTGACCACCTACCCCTCTCTCACGCCCTGAACCGCGGATATAAACCTTGCTATCAAAGCTTGCTCATACTCAAACAACACAAACATGGGTAATTTCAACGCAGTATCTTCACACGATGATGTTGTCCATGATCCAGAAAATCCCGCTAACAAAGCTATGCGATGACAAGAGTAGGTGGCTATATTGGATATCATGGGTTAGCTCTTCCACATATGACCATAGGACGTTGAAAACAAGGCTTCCCGTTCGCTCAGCCCTATTTAAGCAACGTACCGGCGGATTAGTAGTTAGGTGGGTGACCACTAGCGAATACCCGCTGTTGTATGTTCTTACCCATTTATTCTTTTTGCTTGAGTAAACTCTGAGTTGGTGTCCAAACTCTAAATTGGTATTCAAGAAAGGCAAAAATGAGAGCGGGTTAGAAAATATTAGTTGGAAAGACTACAGCGCACTGCATGTGTCAAGTGGTTATGCTGGCGAGTCGACAGAGGGGTTCCTGAGGCGTTTGTATGCTAGGCCTTGGTTTTTTCGGGTTTGGTGTATCCAGGCGATGACCCTAGCTCAAGACGCAGTAATGCCAGCCAAAACAAAGGTGTCAGGCGATTACTACACGATGAATCGGACTTGAGCGCATGCCGAAAAAGGATGGTGGAAACAACAGATGCTCTGCATCTGAATTCGCAGTATCTTCGCCTGCTAATTAGTGGTTAAAAGGTTTTATTACATATATAATTGCTAGCTATGACATCTGCTTATAAGACGCTTAGCACTTAAAGGCCCTACGCATAGAAAGGACAAGCGCTTAGTAACAAGAGTAGCAAATTCTCGTTTTAGAAAACAACAAGCTATGGTTTCATTCTACTCTGCTTAGTATCTTAGCATTTATCTAGTATAGTGTGACGAGCTAGTAAGAGGTAACGTATTCAACGGGTGAGTCGGCCACACGGGCGAGTTGGCCACTCTGCTAAGACTACACCAACATTCTACCTTATAACGCGATAACTTAACAATAACATAAACCTACGCCCTTAAAAGAGGCTGTAATACAGCTTGCGCTCTAGGCACTTAAACAAGACGCAAACCTTACTATACAACGCGCTGCAGCTATATATAACGCGCCTTGCAGCACACTACGCGATTAATACACAGGACAACCTGCATAAGCTAATTGTACGCCAAATTAACAGAATATAGATTAGACTAAGAAGAATGTAATTGCTAAGTATATTCTTAAGCTAGATGCACAAGGATTTGCCTCTTAGCTAGCTGCTGTAGCTAATATAGCTAATTCTTTGCGTGCTAAGCGCAATATAGGCTATGTTAGCATAAACTAGCCTAATATATTTGTTAAGCGCTGCTCTAACCTTAAAGTAAAGTTTAATTGCAAGTACAACTATAAGAGAGCTCTCTATAAGGATCTAGAGATTATATAAGGCTAGTTTAGGCTTGTAGCAAATGTTAAAGCTAAGTATAGCATCTAGGATAATAACACGTACAACTTTAATAAGACAGGCTTTATAATAGGCTAGATATCTGTAGAAGCAGTTATTACAGGTTTAGAGTGTTAAGGACAGCTAAAGGCAGTGCAGTAAGGTAATTAAGAGTAGATAACAGTTATATAGAGTATTAATAGTATAGAGTAGGCTATTCTACCCTTTATTATCTTTAAAGGCTGTAACTACCTCTCTGCCTAGTATAAAGAGGACAACCTGCCCTATAACTAGGTTATTAGAGTCTCTAAGAACAGATAGACTACTAATAAGCTTAGTCTAGACTAGTTAAAGCACTTTAATGCCTATACAAAGACGCGTACCTAAGAAGTACACTAGCTGCTTCTTATTAATAGCTACAAGAGCTACAACTCCCTTAACTTCTAATAATACTATAAGGAAGCAAATATTATTACACTGTATATACCTCTATACTTATCTTACCTCTTACAACTACTAGATGTAGGTTGTTTTGCCCCTCTAAAGAAGGTATATAGGCGCTAAGCTAAGAATCTTATACGCAACTATATTACTTATATTACTAAAACTAAGTTTCTACTATACTTTATAGACGCCTATAAGAAGATATTTACTTTTAGCAATATCTAAGAAGGCTTCTAAGGCGCTAGAATAGTCCCCTTTAACCTAGAATAGGTTATAATAGGTCTTAATATCTGCCTACGTACTCTACTACTACCTACTGTAGAAGATAAGCCTTAGCAGTCCTAAACCCTAAGCACTACCCTACAATTAGGGTTGCAATTAACGCTAGTTTAAGAGAGAATTTAAAGGCATATAAGTAGCTTACTAACTTTAATAGTTAAGGCCTTTAAAAAGCTTACTAAAGGCATAGCTATAGTAGTGTATAAGCTAGTGTTTGCTTAAAGGGAGATTACTAAGCTTTAAGCAGTAAATAAGGCTACTACGCAATGTAAATTGTATAAAAGAAAGCAGTTGCAGCAGGAGGGAGTTCTAACAGCTAAGGAAGGCCTTTAATTAACTACTCTAACTAAGTTTAGGGTGCGTAGTAATAGTAAGAAGGCAAGGAAGTAAGTACGTGTTAAAGGAGGTAAAGCAACCTAAAGACGCTGTAAAAAGTGCTATAATATAGGGTATAACTCGCGCACGTGTAAAAAGCCTAAAGAAGGTGTTACTAAATAATATTATATACTGTACTACTATATACAATGCTAATATAGGCTAATGCAAGCTATAATAGGGTAGAATGTTAGTATAGTCTTAGCAGAGTAGCTAACTTGCTTGTGTAGCCGACTTACCTGTTAAATACGTTAACTTAGTTAATTAATGTATTTAATTAGTGTCTATCTGCTTTGTGTATATAAAGCCTACTTATATACAAAGGAAATTTAGAGATAATATAATCTTACTAAATTAAGTTTATAGGTAGTTGTAGATACGCTTATTTTATAAGTGCTAAATACCTAAGTAACTAGTAGTAAGCCTACATGCTCTATCCTGCGCAACACACTTCCTAGATAGTTTAGTATAGATTATCTGTCTTCTAAGCGTATAGTATATAACCTAAGTAATTGTTCTATAGTTATATCTTGCCTTCTTACTACTTTAAGCTCTTAGTTATTAACTAGTTGCTTATAGATAGGTTTTCTCTCTATTTAGCATATGTAGGTATTAATTTTTAGAGAGTAAAAGTAAGAGTAAGGTTTATAACTAACTATGTAGTTCTGTTGTTATATAACACTTAATTATTAAGAGAAATTAAGCGTTACTCTTACTTTTACTAGGCTTAGAGTATTCTATATAAACTGTTAACTTTCTTAATTTCTTTATATAACAGGCTAGGCCTAGGTGTTAGCTTCTTAGCATACACTGCCTTAGCACTACTCTAGCTTACGCCTTCTAGCATAGACTAGAGCTCTGCTATAGAGCTAATATGTCTAAACTAGAGTTATAAAAACTCTGCAACCTCTATCCTAGAAGTTATTCTCTATTAAATCTATCTTGTATTCTACTAGCAAATTCCCTTAGAGGTTAGCTTCTTATAATTAGATTTAATTACTAAATAAGGATTAATAAGTAAGTTGTTTAGCAACACTACTAGGCGTCTAGAGGAGTATAGTATTAAGCTGTGTACTAGCAACAACAATTAATTAGATGTTAGGACTAAACTCTAGAACCTTACTGCCTTATTAGTACCTAAGAAATAGTAGAAGGAGCTACTTACTTACGTACTAGAACGCCTAACTACCTACCTATTATAGGCAGCTCTACCTAAGGCTGCAGTTACTATTACTAATGCTAAAGCCTACCCTACTATAGACTCTAATCTAGAACTATAATAAGAGGATATAGGTAAGACTATACAAAGGCTAGTTAAAGCCTAGGTCTACGCCTACATTGCATCTATAAGAGTGCTAACCTAGGGTATAACACCCCCTACCTCTATATAGATAATTAACAATAAGCTAAGTAAGGCTATAAAGTTACCTAACGTAGGCAAGTTTAGTAGCAACTAACGCGCGTATAGGACGTTTAAGTTCTAGATAAAGGACAAGCTAAAGTCTATAGGGAACTAAGAAGCTGTCCTAAGAGTTGCCTATATATTTAATAAGCTTAAAGAATAGGCTGCGTAGGTTAGCTTATTATAGAAGAACTATAACCTAATAGGTATAACTACTTAGTTCTAGAACTTTCTAAATAAGTAGTATAAAGACTCTCTATTTAAGGAACGCTCTTAGCAGAAACTCTAGACTATTACTATAAAAAAGAGTAACTAGAGTGTTAAGTCTTTTAATATAGAGTTTATCTAGCTAGCCTATAACGCTGCTAAAGAGAACAATATAAAGAACCTTAAGACTAGGTACATATCTACACTCTAACTAGACTTCTAGGACAAGATAGTGTTAGTAGACATTCTAGATAACTAGGACCTCTAGAGCCTTATAGCTAGAGTCTTAGTAGTAGAGGTTAACCTCTATAGGTCTAAGGCACTAATAAATAGCACTTTTAGACAATATATACAAAGAGCAAACCTAGATAGCATAGACTAAGAACCTACTAAGGTCTACTCTAGGAAGATTAAGTCTAATAACTAACTATAAGCAGAGTAGTAGACTTAAGAAGTTATAAACTAACAGAGAGCTGCTAATATCTGTTTAAGATGTAGAAAGAAGAGGCACTATGTAAGTAGATATAATCTAGCTCTAGCTAAGAGACTAGAGAAGGTCTAGGTTAAGAGCATAATTACTAAGATTTCTAAAACTAATAATTTAACTAATAAAGGTTTAGAAAACTAGAAACTCCTGTTTAAAGGTATAAATAGAAGTTAGGAAGAGAAGTTATAAAGAGGAAAGAACTGTTTTAGAAGTTCTACTAGCAGTAGCTAGATAGTAAGCCTATATTACTGCATGTTATAGTATAAGACAATACTATAGCATATATATTAATTAATACTAGGTGTTTAATATACAGTATAGTCTCCTCTAAGTTTGTATTACAAAACAACTTCTAGCACACCCCTATAAATAGACGTAAGGTATTAGGCATAGCTAGGAAAGTAACCTAGGTAACTGTAACGGGCTAGGCCTATGTGCTGGCTCCTTGGCGTACACCGCCTCGGCACTACTCCGGCTCGCGCTTCCCAGCATGGACCAGAGCTCCGCCACGGAGCTGACGCGTCCGAAACAGAGTTATAAAAACTCTGCAACCTCCGTCCCGGAGGTTGCTCTCTATCAAATCTATCTTGTATCTTACTAGCAAATTCCCTCAGAGGTCAGCTCCTTACAATTGGATTTGATTACCAAATAAGGATTAATGAGCGAGACGTACAACGACGCCGCCAGGCGTCTAGGAGAATACGGCATTGAGCTGTGCACTAGTAACAACAATCGATCGGACGTCAGGACTGAACTCTAGAACCTCGCTACTACGTCAGTACCTGAAGAATGGCGGGAGGAGCTTCTGGCTCACGTACTGGAACGCCTGACTACCTACCTATTATGGGCAACCCTACCTAAGGCCGCAGTAGCTATTACCAACAATGAGGCCTACCCTACGACGGACTCCAACCAGGACCTACAACAGGAAGATATGGGCGAAACCATACAAAGGCTGGTTGAAGCCTAGGTCTAAGCCTACGTCGCATCTATAGGATTGCCGAACCATGGTGCAACACCCTCCACCTCTGTACAAACAGTTGACGACAGACCAAGCAAGACTATAAAGTTACCTAACGTGGGTAAGTTTAGTGGCAACCGACGAGCGTACCAGACGTTTAAGTCTTAGATGAAGGACAAGCTGAGGTCTATGGGGGACTAGGAGGCTGTCCTAGGAGTTGCCTATATGTTTAACAGGCTAGAAGGACAGGCTGCGCAGGTTGGGTTATTGTGGAAGGACTGTAACCTAATAGGTACAACTGCCCAGTTCTGGGACTTTCTAGACGAGCTGTACAAAGACTTACTGTTTAAGGAGCGCTCTTAGCAGAAACTCTAAACCATTACTATAAAGAAGAGCAACCAGAGTGTCGAGTCTTTCAATGCGGAGTTTATCCAGCTAGCCTACAACGCCGCCGAAGAGGATAACACGAAGAACCTTAAGACTAGGTACATGTCCGCACTCTAACCGGACCTCTAGGACAAGATGGTGTCAGTAGACATTCTAGACGACTGGGACCTCTAAAGCCTCATGGCCAGGGTCTTAGCAGTGGAGGTTAACCTCCGTAGGTCTAAAGCACTGACAAACGGCACCTTCAGACAACACACACGCAGGACGAACCCGGATAGTATGGACTGGGAACCCACCAGGGTCTACTCCGGGAAGATTGAGTCTGACAACCGACCACAAGCGGAGTGGCAGACTTAGGAAGTTATAAACTAGCGGAGAGCTGCTAACGTCTGTCTGAGATGTGGAAAGAAGGGTTACTACGTGAGCAGATGCAATCTGGCCCCAGCTAAGAGACCAGAGAAAGTCTAGGTTCAGAGTGCAATTGCTGAGGTTTCTAAAACTGATAATTCTACTAACAAAGGTTCGGAAAACTAGAAACTCCTGTTTAAAGGCGTGAACAGAGGTTAAGAAAAGAAGTTGTAAAGAGGAGAGAACTGTTCTAGGAGTTCTACTAGCAGTGGCTGGATAGCAAGCCTATATTACTGCATGTGATAGTACAAGACGACACTGTAGCATATACATTAATTGATACTGGGTGTTTAGTATACAGCATAGTCTCCTCTAAGTTCGCATTACGAAACAACTTCTAACGCACTCCTATGTATAGACGTAAGGTATTAGGCATAGCTAGGAAAGTGACCTAGGTAACTAATGTCGTAAGAATGAAGATTGACATAGATGGCCACAGAGAGACCCTCTAGGCATATGTGCTGGACAGGGAAAGAGAGTACGACCTTATCCTAGGGAGACTATGGATAGACAAGAACAAGGTTACTATAGCACCGGCCAAGAAATTGCTGTTTATCTACTCCTTGCAGACGCAAGTCAGAAGCAGAGAGGGCGCCTGTCCTAACTAACTGCCTAAGCCTGTTAGCCTAGAGCTGTATTAGGCGCTAAGGAAGAGGTCTAAGACGGACCGGAACATAGAGCTATTCTCTGCATTAATGGCAGATATCTAGAAGGCCCTAAAGAAGAAGGAGCTAACAGATCCTTAAGACCTTCTCCTAGAGTTCCTGAAAGATAAGTTTAGAACGTTTATAAAGGAAGAAGCAGACAAGCTAGCACCTTACCGCAGACCTGACATAGATTATGCTATTGAGCTGATTGAGCAAGACGGAAAACCTGCAACAGTACTATAGGGACTACTATACAACATGTCCCGCAAGGAGCTCCTGGTGCTCTAACAGCAACTTACCAGCTACTTAGACAAGGGCTTTATCTAAGTCAGCAAGTCCAGTGCTTCCGCCCTAGTGCTGTTCGTTAAGAAACCTAGTAGGGGTCTCTGGTTCTGTGTTGATTATCGGGCACTAAATGCGATCACTAAGAAGGACTAGTACCTACTGCCTCTGATCCATAAGACTCTCTTACAGATCTTGAAAGCAACATAGTTTACTAAGGTAGACGTCATCCAAGCCTTCCACAAGATCAGGATCGCTAAGGGGGATAAATGGAAGACGGCCTTCTAGACAAGATTCAGACTCTATAAGTAGCTGGTAACGCTATTCAGGTTAGCCAACGCCCTAAGTACGTTCCAGCAGTACATCAACTAGGTCTTAAGGGAGTACTTAGACAAATAGTGCTCTGCCTACGTAGACGATGTGTTGATCTACTCTAGCAGCACCTAAGAGGAGCATAAGGCTAAGGTCAAGGAAATTGTCTAGAAGCTGGGAGCTGCAGGGTTGCACCTCAACGTAGGAAAGAGCGAGTTTTCTGTTAAGAGCACCAAGTATTTAGGATTTATTATTAAGGCCGGTAAGGGCATCTAGATAGACCCTGCAAAGGTTGCCGCTATAAAGTTATAGGAACCCCTAAAGACAGTGAAAGGAATCTAGAGCTTCCTAGGGTTTGCAAACTTCTATTAACAGTTTATCAGCTAGTTTTCTAGTATAGCGGAACCTCTTACTTGCTTGACAGGAAAGAACGCGACCTTTAAGTAGGGGGAACTCTAGCAGCATACCTTTAATGCTATAAAAGCCGCATTTACTAGAGAACCGGCACTTGCAAACTTTGACCTAGACCTAGAGACAGTACTAGAGTGTAACGCGTCGGGATGGGCAACGGGAGGAGTACTATCCTAATATAGAAAAGACAAGGTACTCTGTACGGTAGCATACTTCTTAGCTAAGAATTCTAAGGCGGAAGTAAACTATACTATTTATGACAAGGAAATGCTTGCAGTGATTAAATGCCTCTAAGAATAGAGCACAGAGCTGAAACAAGTGAAGAGATTTACAGTTGTTACTAATCACAAAAACTTAGAGTACTTCTGCAAGGCCTAACTCCTTTCTAAAAGACACGTCTGTTAGTCTAGCCTCCTTAGCCAGTTTAACCTTACCTTTGCCTACAGACCCGGCAAGGTCAATAACTAAGCAGATGCACTCTTAAGGAAAGAGGAAGACGTCCCCCTATCTACAGGAGACGAGAGGACTAAGACTAGACAGTTTTAACTGTTAAAACCATTTGCGCAAGTAGTAAAGACTGGCCCAGAAGATAACTCTGCTAACAACATACAGGTTTTCTCCTCAGGACTACGTAGAGCGGACTGACTCCTCCCTGTAACCCCTCTGAACGAAGAGCTACGGGAGAACCGCTACGAGAAACCAGAACAAACGCGTGAGGAGACGCCTCTAGCCGGGAACTCGGAACCATACGACAGCATTGAAGAATTTGAAACACTTTGGAAAAACGCCGCTAAGAATAATAAGACTTACTAGCTTGCTAAGTCTTCTATCTCTTTAGGAGCCTGGAAGTTTCCTGTGCAGCTTAACCTTAAAGTTTCCCTCTCTGAGTGCTCTGTGGATGACAGAGACCGACTGTGCTACTGCAGAAGAGTATAGGTTCTAAACTCTGATGCCCTCAGGACTAAGATCATTGACAACGCCTATTATTCTCTAATTGCAGGTTATCTGGGACGGGGAAACATGTATGCAATCCTCTCCTGAGCCTACTTCTGGCTAGGGATGTCGACTGCCTTACGACGGTACGTGGAGAACTGCGACATCTGCGGAAGGACGAAGCTATGGAGGGAACTGAAGCAGGGACTCCTTAAACCCCTCCCTTTACCTAATAGGATTTGGAAGGAAATCTCTATAGACTTTATAACAGACCTACCTGAGAGTGAGGGTAACTATAACCTTATAGTTGTTATAGACAGACTCTCTAAGGACATTATCCTGGTTCCCCTGCCGGACCTGTTAGTAAAGACGGTTACCCGTGCTTTCATATCCAATGTGGTGGGCTATTACTGGTTGCCTAACGCAATTGTCTCTGATTAAGGGACGCAGTTCCTTAGCGACTTCTGGCAGACGATGTGCTAACTGCTGAAAATCACGCGGAGACTCTCTACGGCCTTTTACCCCTAAACAGACGGGAGCACTGAACGTATAAACTCTGTAGTGGAAGCCTACTTAAGAGCCTATATTAACTGGGCTCAGGATGATTGGTCTGCTTAGGTGCCTATGGCCCAGATTGCGATTAAAGGACGGGTGGCTACATCTACAGGGTTTAGCCCTTTCTTCCTCTAGCACGGTTACGACGTAGATCTAGTCTAGATAGACCTAGACTTAGCAGCGGAGTTGTTGCACTGACACGCAAGGGAACCTACTAGAGCTGCAGCAAGCATGGTGCAGAAGTTTGCTGAAACAATCAACTTTGTTAAAGCCTAGATAGCGGAGGCTTAGCAGGTACAAGAACGGCAAGCTAATGCACACTGAAGGGAAGCCCCCTAGCTAAAGGTCGGGGACAAAGTCTGGCTGAAGCTAGGAAATCAGTTCTTAAACGGCCGAGCAAGCAGGAAACTGGACTAGAAGAACTGAAAGTTTACAGTTGTGGAAGTTATCTCCCTGCACAACGTTAAACTGGACGTTGATAGTAAAGTCTATCCTGTTTTCTACGTCGACCGGCTCAAGTTGTGCCTACAGGACCCTCTCCACGGACAATCAAACGACGACCCCTAGCCTAGCCCCCTGGTTATTACTAACGACAATGGTACATCCTCTGAAGAATGGAAAGTCGACTCTATCTGTAGGGAAAGACGATCTGGAAGGGGGGGTAAGAGACGTGAATACCTAGTATAATGGGAAGGCTATGTTAGCAAAACATGGGAAAGGGAGGACGTTTGCAAGGACCTAGAAGCCCTAGACAGATAGCTGTCTGCAATAAGGGACAGGAGAGATAGGAATAGGAACTTGCCCCCGGGCTTCTAATTAGAACCCCTAGAGGGGCGTAACTAACTTTCTTACTCCTGATGGAGGAAGGAGGAGAGGAGCAGGAAGTGGAGACAAGCACAGGCAAGAGGAGGAGCACCAGTTGGTTGGGGAGACCATTCGTTGCATTGGTCCATCCCGAAGGATGGGCCGCCCCAGAGGGGGACCATATTGTTATGAAGGAAAAGAGCCAGGAGCCCGGGTATCATCCAGCCAAGAAAATCCTGAACGCCGAAGACAAGAGAAGACCTAAGCACCACCCTCGGCGGAACCTCCGTCACCACCGTTGTCCTTGTTACCTGCGGCAGCGTCGGTGACGTCCTTGACGAGCATTCGAACGAAGTCATCGTGTCCGGCGGCGGGGGGGATCTCGAGACGTGTGCGGAGGTCAGCCTCGAAGCGGGTGAAACGCGCGAGCAGCGTCGAGTTGACGGTAAGCTATGTCGAGCAAGGAATTAGCGAATACTCTAGAAAATAGGTGAGGAAAGAGAGAAATAACTCACCAGAGTCTTGATCTGGACCACTGCCTCCTCAGCAGCGACAGCAGTGCGCTCCGCGAGAACCACAGCAGCAGAGGGATGAGCCTCAACCTCATCGACCTCGTCCTCGTACTCAGACCACTCGGTCTCGTAACCAGTGGCAGGCGAGCGGGCGTTGGGCTAGGACGCAAGGTCAGTGTGACGCGGAAGGTTCTTGCGCTTCTCGAGGTCCGCCCGGATGGGCTTGACGACGTGCAGGAGCTTCGCGGAGTTGCCCTTGGCGAACTGCGAGAACACGCGGTACTTGTTCAGAGTCTTCTAAGTCTTGCGCGGGGCCTAGCAGACAGTCAGCCGGGAAAAAGAACACCGAGAAGCGAGAAGCGGAAACTTACCTTGTGGCAGCGAGAATGGCTGAGGATGCAGGGAGCGCAGCTGGTCGAGCGGTTGCTGGCGGTAAAGGTGCAGACCTGACCAGACAACGCACAGTTGACGCAGACCTCGGGATCCACGAAGCCGCCAGCGCGTTGAGTACGCGGGGACCACTCACCCGGAGCCCCAGCCTGATCGTCAACTGGAACCTCGTCGAAGGCTTCCTCGATCTCCTCGTCCTCCAGCTCGACGTCTTCCGTCGTGAGCTTCGCCTTCTTGGCCGAGCGAGTGGTGGGAGGTGCGGGGTCTGCAGGAGCAGCGCTGCGGGCCTAGGCAAGGTAAAAGAGTCAGTAAATGGGCAAACCACAGGAAGGGGTGGAGCAACTTACTTGCTTGCCTTGCGCCTTCTTGTTGGGCGAACGCGACGCGGTCGGCGATCTGGGAGGTGCCATTGTCGAAATCGAGCGGGGCGGGGCGGCTGGACGATTGGATAGTAGTGGGGATTGTGAGAGGAAGGCGCGCGGACTTGAAACGTGGTACGACAGAGAATGCGGAAAGTGGGGAGTGGACGATGGAGTTGTTTTGGCCGAGGCGCGCGCTGATAAACAAAGGATAAGTGGGGGGGTACTGTAACGGGCTAGGCCCATGTGCTGGCTCCTTGGCGTACACCGCCTCGGCACTACTCCGGCTCGCGCTTCCCAGCATGGACCAGAGCTCCGCCACGGAGCTGACGCGTCCGAAACGGAGTTATAAAAACTCTGCAACCTCCGTCCCGGAGGTTGCTCTCTATCAAATCCATCTTGTATCTTACTAGCAAATTCCCTCAGAGGTCAGCTCCTTACATATACTAAGCAATTAGCTAATAGGAGCACAGAACGCTTAATAAGCATATAAATAGTAACCTAAGTAGACTCCTATATATAAATTAATAATCTATCTCTTAGTTATTCCTAAGCTCGTTATCTAACAACAGTTATAAGCCTAGCATTTTAAGACTAGGATAATCTCCCTCTGTGTACTTAGCTAGGATACACTGCTTAGTAACTACTCCTCTTATATCTTTACAACTCTAATTAATCTATATAATAACTAATACCCTAATCTCTAAGAGAGCTTATACGCTTACTAATTAATCCTAATAGCTAGAATAGTACATCTAACTTAAATTCTATGCTATAAGCAAAGGAATATAGGAGTAGATTAATCTATTAGCTAAGAACACAATTCTAATCTACAAAGCTAAGCCTAAGCAGCTAGAGCTACCTAGCTTAATAACCTCTAATAATGCTAACCTATATAAGATACAGATTGCTAAGTACAGAGCAAAATTAAGTAACTAAGCCTCTTAGTCTACGCGCTTACAGAACCTATAGACCTAGGTTAACTCTATAGTAGACCTAGCAATTATAACTCTAGCTATAATAACGCTTGTTAAAGAAAAGAAGTTAACTCTCTAAGCTCTAATTAGGGTGCTAAAGAAGGAGCTAGCTCTATCTAATGCTAGTAAAAAGAACTTAGTACGTGTATAGTACTAAGCTTATCTCTAAAAGGCTAGGTAGAGTTAGCAGAATTCTAAGAAGTAGTACTAAGAGTAGAACCTTCTGTACAGTAAGGCTAAAGCTCTTAAGATTACTAATGTAGAAGGTAAGCTTATAGTATATAACTTCTTAGACTTGTTAATAAAGATTGCACTAGACTAGTCTAGAGCTATACAACAGTCTATTATCTAGAACTTAGTACTAGGTAACAAGACGCTTACTCTAGATAAAGTTAGTAGAGTGTATTTAGGTCTTCTCTAGAAGTACTCTGTTTAAGCTCTCTATAGCTTAGGCAGAGTGTTTACTACTATAGGTTAACTAGCTTAGACACAGTTATTATTAAACAACTAATCTAACTAAGAGAAGATTAACTGCCTATGCAGATAATTATACTTCTAGAAGCTAATTAACTATAACTTATTAGACAGAGCTCTTACAGGTAAACTATTTACCCCTAGTAATTAAGTTAAGAAAGAGATTCTAAAACGCCTTAACAAACCTAAGTATAAGGATTAGAGAGCTGAGGTTATTAAGAAGGAATAGATAAAGGATAATAATACTACGACAAGCAGTAAAGACTACCCTAGGTTAATTGCAGCAGCACTAATAGACTCTACTCTAATAGTACCTTAATCTATAGAGCACAGGATCTATTTAACTATAGATTTTAACGCTTATCCCTTATTAGACAGCACTATTCTTAACAACAGAGCAGCTCTCTACTTAGTTAATAAGCTTAATCTTATTAACTCTACTACTTTCTAGAAAGCTAAGAAACTTACTTATGTAGAGGCTAGCACCTAATCTTTCCTAATCTTAGGTACTAGCACCTAAGTAATTAAGAAAATACTACATAGAAAGAGCAGAGAACGTATAAAAGATCTAATCCTTTATAATATTGCTGTAGTAGAAGGATTTCACGTTAATATTATATTAGAAGCTTAATTAAAGAAGGCAGGTGTATAGTACTTAGGATTAGATTTAATACTGCGTATTAGCTTACTACAAAAGAGCGTTGTACTAGCTACTTTAACACGCTATTATAACCTTACTTTTATAGAATATAAGATACTATTAATCTATCTAGCTGTAATAAGCGTAACTCTATCTACCTAGAAGCTTAGATTATAGACTACCTACCCTAGATCTAATAACAAGGATCTATAGCATGCCTAAGCTAGGCATCTAGAACCTATAGTGCTCTAAGCACTTATAAAGAACGCCTAAAACGTAAGAATTAACAGAACCTTATATTAGCAGTACAAGTACTGTGCTATAACCTATACTAGTTAAGTTATATCTAGGAGGCTAAAAGAGCAATCTCTCTAGCTATACTAGCAAATTGCGTAGAATCTCTTTAATATGCCTAAGGGTTGCCTAAGAGAGGTATAGATATTACTAATTAAAGATAAGTACAGTAGAAAGATTTACACCTATCTAATCTATGCTAAGTTATTAGATAAGATTATAAGAGTATTTAAAAAGTTTATAAACGTTCTTTATACACGTTATAAGCTCTATATATTAGTAATTCTCTAGGACAACAACGTTGCTACACTACTCTAGCGTAGCTAATTAAGATTTAGTATATAGGCAGAGGATTATAGTATAGAAATCTAAAGTACTCTAACGTATACACACAAGCTAAATAGAGAAGCAGAAAGAGCTAAGTAGGAAATTATTACTAAATCTATTAAGATAAGGAGTAGGGCTAACCTACTAGCAAAGCTCTAGCTAGAAGTAGTGTAAGCAGCTACGTAGCTATATAATATAAGCCCCTCTTATAGCTATAGGATAAGCGCTCCTAACATAGTATTAGATAACTAGTTTAGGCAGTACTTTAAGTACTATTAACTAGAGCAAATCTGTTACTACTTAGCAGATCTCTAGCTAGATTAGAGTAGAATTTTTGTCTATAGATGCTAAGCATATCCTCTAAACAGGGAATAAGCACCTAGGTGTAACAAGCAGGTATTTAAAGTAACCCTAAGAGGCTATATTAGATATCTAGTAGGATATAGAGCGTCTAATATATACAGGATATAGATCTCTAAGCTTAATTAGGTTATAACTATACGCAATGTTACTTTTAATAAGAGCCTATTCTATAAAGATAAGAAAGTAGTAGAGTACCTATAAGAGGAGCTTAAGTTAATTATAGATCTATTATATAAGAATAAGGTTAGAGATGCAAGAGAAGCGTTTAAAAGTATTTTTAATTAGCTCTACGCAGCAGCCTATAAGCAGGTAGGCACTAACAATCTAGGTTACTCTTAGCAGTAGCTAGGATATAAGAATCTAAGAGATAATAATTAACTGCCTAGCTAGCTAGTAGATTATACTAAATAAGGAACATCTCCTGTATAAGTAATAAATAAGGCTAGGAAGTTACAGAAAATCTACATAGGGAATCTAGAGTATTTAGGCCTAAGAATACTAGAACTTATACCTAAGCCTAGCCTTGCACACCCTAGCAGCTTCTAGAAAGAGCACTTACCTAGAGGAGCAAGCCTACTAAGAGGAGTAAGATTAGAGAGATTTAGGTAATATAACGCTGTACCTATGCACTCTAGGAGTGCTGCTTCTGCAGCTCTAGGTGTTAAGAGCAACGTAGCTACTATAGAAGACTTAAATTAATTAGAGGCAGTACTAATTCTAAGCTTACAACTAGTAAGAAGAAGCAGAAGAATACGCTATCTAGATCTAGAGGATTCTAGAAGTAATACACTAGGGGCTTACTTTCTGTTATATAACTACAGGGCAGATTATAGAGAGAGCTACCTATTAGATAAGTTAATCCTATTAGGATTAACTAGCACTAAGCTTAAAACAGTATATGCTATAATATAAGTATTAGTAGAAAAGAAGAAGTAACTGCTAGTTTTAAATAAAGCTTAACAGCTATACAGAGACTAACTTCTAAACTTACTACAAAGATAGAGAGATCTACTCTCTTACCTATATAGGCATCTATTTAAGGAAGCTATAGGTAAAGAGATCAACACTCTATATAACGCAAGTACCTAGAAAGTAATTAATTTACTTACTAGAGATAACAAACTACTACTACTTAAATAGGTGTTTACGTACAAACTAGATTAGAATAGCTACTTTCTTAAGTGCAAAGCTAGGATAGTAGTACGTAGAGATCTCTAAGTTATTAATATAATCTAGTCTACCTATACAGCAACGCTTACTGCTAGGTCTTTTAGAACTGCTATAGCAATTACAGCTAAATTTAACTTAGAAATTATGCAGTATAACATTGTTAGAGCCTTCTTACACGCCCACAGGGATTACTAGCTAGTAGTAACCTATAAGCTACTAGATAGGTATAAGATACCTAGGAAATGCGTTTAGCTTAAATAAGCACTATATAGGTTAAAAGACTCTCCCCTTCTATAGTATAAGGAGCTCTCTTAGACACTTAAAGCAACTAGGCTTATAGCATCTAAAGAAGAGCCTTACTTGTTCTTTAGCAATAATTATTAGATACTACTACTCTTCTATGTTAATAATATACTAGTAATATACTACTCTACTTAAATTACTAAGGTAAAGCATATTATAGATATAATTACAGCAGCCTATTGTAAAGAAAGTAGGGGGGAAATAGGAGGACAGACTACTTTCTTCCCTAATCTAGAAGACCTAGACTAACTAGACTAGGTAATTCCAAAATAGGAAGCGTATAGCCTAAAGAGGCAAGAGGAGTAAATATAGTAACAAGATAAGATAATATAATAGACAAGTTATTATATTAAATGCTAGGTACAGAACTAAGAGAGGGGGAAAGCAAGTAGTATTTATACTCTACTTCCGTTCTCTCTATTACAAATCAGAAGGATCTAGAATAGTTATTACAAATAGATGCTTAGAAATTAAGAGTAGATTTCTAAGCAGATTGCGTAGGCAATTACGCAACTTACTAGCAGATTGCGTAGACAATTACGCAACCTACTAGCAGATTACGTAGGTGTACACGTAACCTACTAGTAAAGGCAACGTGTTCTTAAGCTATTTATAGTAAGAAAGCTAACTCTAGATCTAGTAAAGCTATAGCTATAATAAGCACAGCTTTCTAACGCTCTCTAGTTAGGCATTCTTCAGATAGTACTTTACTAGATTAGGTAAGAGCTAAACCTAATTAGGAAAGTACCTGTATTTAGGCCTAATATATATATATTTAGGCTAAATAGCTTAAGTTACCTTTTTAGGTAATAACTATTCCTAAAAAGGAAACTATCTAATAAAGATTATAAGAAGAAAGTCTTATAACTTTACACACCCCCTTAATCTTTATTAGATAAGATATAGGTTGTAGAAACAATTTAGAAACTCTATATCTTTAATAGCAATTTAGACTTATTATACTAAATTCCAGAGTAAAGCAATTTAGATTCTCTTAGAATTTAAGTATAGCTTAGAATAAGCTTTTAGCAATTTAGGTGCTTTATTCTAAGTCTTTCTAATTAGAAGCTTAATTAATTTAATTAAGTCTTCTTAAATTAATCTTACTAGTAAACTCTTTAAACTTAGGAATACTAGTAGATTTAGTTAGATTATCTGCAAGTATAGTACTAGTATTTTCGTATACTCAGTCTCTATTTTACTTAGCAGATTTTCTCTAACAAAGTGATAAGTTATATCTACGTGCTTAGTTCTGGCATGATAAATAGGGTTCTTTGCTAGTTCTATAGCACTAAGACTATCTGTTTTAATAGTATTTAACTTATTAAAAATAGAATAGTCTTTAAGAGAGCTTGTATTGTTAAAAAGCTCTTTAATTACGTTTTGTAGATATAAACTTTCTTTAGTAGCTTCTTTTAAAGACATATATTCTGCTTCTGCAGAACTTAAAGCTACTGTTTTTTGCAATTTAGAAATCCAGCTTATAGCTACAGATCTATTGCAATTGAAATTGTCTTTAATATTCCTTAATAGGAATATATTGCCTATAGTTGATTTTCTAGAATCTATATCGCCCCCCCAATCTGCATCTGATACTCCTACTAAATCTATACTATTTTCAATAGATAGATTATTATCTATAGTAGGATAGATCTTATTTAGATCTATAGTAGATTGGTTGGATTCTAGAGTTAAATCTAATCCAAGGTCTTTAGTTTTAATTAAGTAACTAAAGATATAGTCTAGATACTTTAAGTGTTCTAAACTAGGATTAGACATATACCGAGCAAGGTAATTAATACTATATACTAAGTCAGGCCTAGTAAATATAGTAAGGTAGATAAGGCTACCTATTTGTTGCTGGTATTCTGTTTTAACAGTACTTTCTTCTAAGTTTTTACTTAGTTTTGTACCTATAGGCAAAGGTAGATCTTTAGGCTTATTATTAAGCTTATTAAATCTACTTAAGAGTTTAGAGATAAAGTTTCTTTGTGTAATTACTAAGGATTTCTTAGATCTATCCCTAATAATTTCTACACCTAAGAATTCTTTAATCTCTCCTAAATTAGTTACCTCTAATTTAGAAGTTGTAACTAATTCATTATATAGGTTGTTTACTAGAGTGATATCTTTTGCAAATACTAGTATATCGTCTACATGTGTAGCTAATAAAATAGGCTTAGTTTTATGTATAAATATACTAGTATCTATTCTTAAGCTTTGAAATCCTATGTTTTCTAGGATTTTAGTTAAGAATAATTGCCACTGCCTACTAGCTTGTTTTAGGCCGTATAGTGCTTTATTTAATTTACAGACTAGTTTAGAATAGTCTTTATTTTCTATAGCACTATTAATAATACTATTAAGATTAGAGTCTTTACTTTCTTCTAAAGCTTTTTTTAGAATAAAGTCTTCTAATCCTATAGGCAATTGCATATAGATATTTTCTATATCTATTTCTGCATTAGGAAAAGCTTGTTTAACATCCCAAGTATATATTTCCCAATCTAGATATGCAAAAATAGATAGAAACAACCTAATTAAGCTAGGTTTAGAAGTAGAAGCAAAGGTTTCTTTATAGTTTATATTATATTGTTGTAGGAAACCTTTAGCAACCCACCTAGCTTTATACTTCTTAATAGTATTGTCTAGATTATATTTCTTACTAAGAACCCATCGGCCTTTAATAATAGAGGCTTTAGTAGGTTTAGTAATAATATTCCAAGTATTACTTTTAATTAGATCTTGGATTTCTAGTTGCATTGCTTCTAGATAAAGATCTTTATCCTTTCTTAGTAATACTTCTTTAAAAGACTTTGGTTCTTCTAGACTATTACTATTAGAAGTAGCAAGAATGTTCTCTAATATTGACTGATTATATAGAGATTGCCAATCTTGCTTTATAGTATTAATACTATAATTTTCAGTAGTAGTATCCTCTATAATAGTAGGATTTGCTAGTACTTTACTAGAATTATCTAATAGCTCTGTTATCCTAGTACCGCTGCTAGGATTAGAAGGTTTATTAATAACAACTTTAGGATTTTTGTTTATAATTTTACTAGGATCTAGTCTAGTAAATATCTCCTGTATATTGTTGTTATTATTTGGCTTATAGAAATAACCTTCTATTATTCTACAATCTCTAGTAGTAATAGTTTTATTTGTACTAGGATTGTAAATCTTATATATATTAGACCCTATAAATCCTATTAGGTAATAGGGAGTTGCTTTAGAATCTAGCTTTTTAATTAAGCTAGTTGGTTCCTTATAGTATACTAAGGAACCAAAGATTCTTAGATTACTTAGATTAGGCAACTCTTTATATTTTAAATAGTAAGGGGTCTGAAAATTAATAGAGCTATTAGGTGTTCTATTATATAGATAGGTAGCAGTTAAGATAGTTTCTCTCCACATATTTTTAGGAAGATTACTAGTAATTAATAGAGCTCTTACTTTGTTTAATAGTACTCTATTAATAATTTCTGCTGCACCGTTTTGCTCAGGGGTATAAGGAGCAGAAAACCTAGTTTTAATTCCCTTGTTAACTAGATATCTTTCTAATTCTTTAGATTTAAATTCATTATCTAGTTGTAGAGCCTTAACTCTGTTGTTATTAAAGGGATAACTAGTGTTGTTAGAGTTATTAGAGTTATTGTTTTTAGCCTCTAATTCTAACTCTTCTATAGTAGTCCTTATAACGTCTATAATACCTTCTCTAGATCTAAGTAGTTTTACTTCTAAGTACTTAGTAAAACTATCTCTAAAGGTAATATAGTATCTATAGCCTGTAAGGGTTCTAGGCGTAATAGGACCTCCTATATCTATATACAATAGATCTAGGTAAGCATTAACCTTAGTACTAGGTTCTATACTTCTATTTTTAGTTAGTTTAGCTTGTATACAACTAATACAATTGTCTAAACTAATAGAAGCATGTGATGGGCTGAGCCCTAAGTGTACGAGACTACGCACTGAACTCACGCACGTGATTATAGAGCACAGCTTGGCATCTTGCTATATCTTGTACGAGAAGAGGCAATCTGTCTTTCTTTCTCATCTTTCTGCTTCTGTAGTATAGGACAAATGCATACTCGTTAGAAGGCCACTTTGACCCTTAACATAAGCAGAAAGATCAAAACCAACCAAACCCCCTAAGCGTACGACAATGGAAGGAGACAGCCTTCACAACCAACAGCTGCCTAGCAGCCAGCCAACGTACGAACAGCAGATGCAATCGCAGCATCTGTACGAGCAACAGCAAGACCCGTTGCGCAACCTATCAGTGGACGATCTGATAGCGACAATACGATCCCTAAAAGCCAACCTAGATGAACTGGCAAGCAAGCAAGAGAGACAACCGTACGAGCAGCTACAATCCCAAATGAACGAACTCAGGGGGATGCTGAGCAACAACGCTCGTCCGGAAACCTCGGAAAGAAGTGGACAAAATTTTTCCTCTGGTCCCACTCCTTTGAGTGACCACCGAGATTACACCGTCCAACGGGCCGAAAAGCCCAGGCTTCCTAATGTGGAAGTATTTGACAAAGGATCACATGAACAATATCTTCAATGGAAGATGAAGGTACAGGCTAAGCTGTACGGGGACCAGCCAGCGTACCCCACTGAGAAGGACCAAGTCAACTACGTGATTACTCGTACGACTGGTCAAGCGTTCAATGCTCTATCTCCAATGATAATGAGCCTTATGAACGGCACCACCCTGCCAACGCTTGAGAAGGCCTGGGCATACCTTGACGGGTTCTTTAAGGACCCTACTGCCCAGGAGAAAGCCCTTGAGTACCTCCGTACGACAAAACAAGGCAAAAACGACTTCAATCTACATGTCCAGAAGTTTAACTTGAAGCTGCAAGAGGCAGCCTTGGACGGAGCAAGCCACGCTCAGAAGATTGACTATCTTAAGAACAGTTTAAACAGTAAGCTGTTAAGAGCTCAAGCTGGATACCAACCACCTGGACTCGAGACGTACGAACAGTTCGTACAGCGTGCCAGGATAACCTGGGAAAACCTTAAGGCTGTAGACAGGATCACAAGTAACAGCTACTCCACCCGGACGTATGACAGCCCTAGTTCCCAGGAAAACCCACGTAGGAACAGCAATGAAATGGACTGGCAGCCTACGGTAGGCGCTCACCAGCCCCGTACAAGGAAAAGAGAATACTGGGGAACAGATAAAGAAATCCGTGAAAGAAGGACTACAGGAGCCTGTCTCAAATGTGGCAACAAAGGCCATATGGTACGTGATTGCAAGAAGAACGTTCTATCCAAATCACCTGCTCGTACGAACAAACGAAAGTCAACCTCAAGAATCCCTAAGGTAGCAGCCATACAACCAGCTGAAGAGACCTCTTCATCAGAAGACGAGGGAAAAGAACAGCCCTAGCCGAAAGTCGTACGCTAGGGCCTCTTCAACAAGTTCCTAAGCCCGTACGGTCAACACGTTCACTGCTCTATCAACTAGCTGCAACTAAACCAATGTCAATTCATACAGTTATCAACTCTACCACGCCAGCTACTGCCATGGTTGATAATGGTTGTTGTACCTATTGCCTGGTGAACGAACAGTCCGTACGGAAGATGAACTTACCACGCATCCCGATTACACCTATGACTATAGAAGGAGTCAACAGTCAAAGAAGCACTATTACTGCTATTACAGAATTTACCCTTGATGTTGGAGGCGTACAGCAACACCGTGTTGCAGCGTACATCACCCCTTCAACGTACGACTACGACATAATTCTTGGAAAGACATGGTTAGAAGATGTTGGTGGTGTAATCAGCACTAAGGACAAGCTCCTATCCATGGAACGGTATAACGTTACCGTACGAAGCACTGAAGTGCTTACCCCACTAGACTGTTGCCCAGTATCAGCAGTAGCCTTCCAGTACCACGTACGAAAGAGCCGCAAGGAAAACTCAGGAATCCAAGTCTTTGCTGCTAGCATGAAGGATATCCAGAAGGCCTTAAAACCGAAGACCCAGATGACTGTACAGGAGGTTAAAGCAGCGCTACCTGCGTACCTTCAGTCGTACGTTAAGTTGTTTGTCCCAGAAGAAGGTAACAAACTGCCTCCCCACCGTGGCCCAACAGTGGACCATACAATCGAGCTAAATGAAGTGGACGGCAAGACCCCGGAGGTTCCGTACGGTCCCCTCTACGCTATGTCTCGGGATGAGCTCTTAGTCCTACGCCGTACGTTACTAGATTTGTTAGAAAAAGGGTTTATTAGGGCCAGCAACTCCCCAGCTGCATCACCGGTACTGTTCGTACGGAAGCCAGGAGGCGGGTTACGGTTCTGTGTGGACTACAGAGCACTGAATGCCCTGACCAAGAAGGACCGGTATCCTCTTCCCCTGATCAAGGAGACCCTGAACATGATCGGACGAGCCACCTGGTACACTAAACTAGACGTCACAGCTGCCTTCCACAAGATTAGGATAGCAGAAGGACAGGAATGGATGACTGCCTTCCGTACGCGATTTGGTTCGTACGAGTGGCTAGTAACACCTTTTGGATTAGCCAACGCTCCTAGTACCTTCCAGAGGTACATTAACTGGGCCCTCAGAGAGTTTCTGGACGACTTTGCCTCAGCGTACTTGGACGATGTATTGATTTTTACTGAGGGTTCTCTACACAAACACCACGAGCACGTACGACAGGTAATTAAACGCCTACAAGAAGCCGGGTTGAACTTAGAACTCAGCAAATGCGAATTTGACGTACAGCGTACGAAGTACCTAGGATTTATCCTAGAAGCAGGGAAGGGTATATCAATGGACCCTGAAAAAGTACAAGCTATTCGGGAATGGCAAGCACCTACTACAGTTAAAGGCGTACGAGGGTTCCTTGGGTTTGCGAACTTCTATCGGAAGTTTATTAAAGACTTTGCTACACTGTCAGAACCGCTCGTACGACTCACTAAGAAGGATCTCCCTTTCAAATGGACAGAGGAACAAGATCAAGCTTTCCAGGCCCTAAAAGAAGCCTTCCTGTCGGACGAGGTCCTTGCTACCCTTAACCCTGAGCAGAGAGCCGTAGTAGAATGTGATTCTTCTGGCTTTGCCATAGGAGCCACCCTTTCACAAGAAGACGCATCTGGCAATCTTCGTACGGTAGCATACCTCTCTCGGAAATTCCTGCCTCATGAAGCAAACTACCCTATCCACGATAAAGAACTCCTTGCAGTAATATTCTGCTTGCAGGAATGGGACGCTGAATTACGAAGCGTACGGGAGTTCGAAGTTGTTACCGACCACAAAAACCTGGAGTACTTCACGAAGAAACAGAAGCTTACCGAAAGACACGTACGATGGGCTCAGATTATGTCACAGTTTGGCAACATGAAGATACGATACCG
This sequence comes from Ascochyta lentis, assembly GCA_004011705.1. Classification (NCBI taxonomy): domain Eukaryota; kingdom Fungi; phylum Ascomycota; class Dothideomycetes; order Pleosporales; family Didymellaceae; genus Ascochyta; species Ascochyta lentis. The sequence continues at coordinate 3,731,508 of RZGK01000002.1, forward strand.
ACCTGGCAAGGACAACGTACGAGCGGATGCCCTCTCGAGAAGAGATCAAGACATGCCTAAAGGAGAGGACGATGAAAGACTTGCTAGTAGAGAGTTTATAATGCTTGTCCCATCTGATCAACAAGACCCAACGTACGCTGCACCCGTACAGGCGCCAACACTTACGCCAGAAGGCTCCATCCTACCAAATTATCTGCCTCAACCACCATCCTTGGACGACCTAATAACCCAGCACTGGGACCAAGCAGTAGAACAAGATGAAACTTACCAAGCCGTACGACAGGCTGTACAAAGTGGCGCAAGGTCTCTTAACACCATTACAAAGAAGCTTGCAGTCTCTCTAGGCGACTGTACAGTAACAGGCAACAACAAGCTTCAATGGAGAAACCGGACATGGGTACCTGATAGCGAGCCAATCCGTACGGGGATTATACAGCAAGCACACCTTGCTGTCCAGACAGGACACCCTGGAAGAGAAGAGACATACCGCACAATCGCGAGAATGTGGTACTGGCCAGGGATGAGCGAAGATAACCGCCGTTTCGTACGGAATTGTAACATCTGCCGACAAAGTACCCCTTGGAGAGATGGGAAACATGGCTACCTGCGACCATTACCAGTGCCAAGCCGTACGTGGCAAGACCTTACTGTTGACTTCATTACAGGTCTTCCACTCTCCTCAGGCTGTGTGAACCTTATGGTTACAAAAGACCGACTAAGTAAGGGTACAATCTTAGTCCCCCTAGAGAAGATTGAGGCAGACGATGTTGCCTGGGCATTCGTACGAGAAGTATACCGGCTACACGGACTCCCAAGATCAATCACATCAGACAGAGGTACTCAGTTTGTTAGTGAACTCTGGGGAAGAGTGTGCAAACTTCTAGGCGTACAACGGAACCTTTCCACCGCATTCCACCCACAAACAGATGGACTTACTGAGAGAGCTAATAGCGACATTGAAGTAGTGGCACGTACGTACGCAAACCAAGCGCAAGACAACTGGGCTACACTTACTCCAATACTGGAACTAATGCTTAACACCCGTACGAGCTCAACAACTGGAGTCTCACCCTTCTTCCTTCAACACGGGTTTGAGAACACTCCGTTCCCTCCAGACCTGCCGGATAACCTAGCTGAAGGCGACCCAATGGATCGTACGACAGATCCAAAAAAGCGGGCTGAAACAATCGGACGGACCTTACGCCAAGCAGCAGACTGGGCAATCTCAGCAATGACATACGCCCAACAACAACAGGAAGCTCAGGCCAACCGTACGAGACAACCAGCGCCTAAATACCAAGTTGGAGACTGGGTCTGGCTGAACCTAAAGAATGTTCAGACTAACAGACCTAGTAAAAAGCTAGATTGGAAAAATGGGAAGTTCCAAGTAGCCCGCGTACGAGACCCCTACTGGGTTGAACTTGATGTCCCATGGCAGACCAAGTCCTACCATGTTGACTTACTACGACCTGCTGCGACTGATCCGCTGCCCTCACAACACAACAATCAAGCACCAGGAGCAGTTGTCGTACGAGATGAAGACCAAGAGGAACACCTAGAATACCTTGTTGAAGGCATTGTTAACGAACGCGTACGGAATAATCAACCACAATATCAAGTCAAGTGGGCAGGCTATGAAGCTCTGACTTGGGAGCCAAGAGCTAATGTCATTGACACTGAAGCCTATGGAAGTTGGATGGCTCGTACAAGAGATGTACGGCTACCTACAGGAAGACTAGCCAGAAACTGGAGGAAGAACCTCACCCATGTTGCGAACAGCAACCGTACGGAAGGACCTCACACACTACTAAGAGCCTACTCAGCATCGCTGAAGTGTCCCTCCTCCACTGGAGCAGCGACAGCCCGTCCGCCGGAACGACCAAAGGCACCAGAAGTACCGTTGGTGGACTTAGAGGAACTACCCGTACGAGGGTTGGCGAAGCGGCATCGAGCACCACCATCACTCCACACACAGTTAGAGCAAGCCCCATTCCACTCTCCACCAATAGACACGCAGCCAAGGAAAGCCGTGAATGTCTTCTCACCTCGAACGGCAGCAGCGCAGTTGTTGGTACAACCAGTGAGGTTGACAGCACCACGGGAGTGAATGACGAAAGCCTTGAGGTAGGAGGGGCGCTGGGTGAGCAGCTGGCGAGCGTGAACGGTCGTACGAGCGACAACAGGGGAGTAATCGCGGACACCAGTACCGAAAACGGCGTCGTACGGGGACTGGTTGCGAGGACGGAGGAAGTAGTCAGCGACACGACGGATATCGATCTGCACAGAGTGTTAGCAAAGGAAAAGACTGTAAAAAGAAGAGCACTGTACAGGAGCAAACGCGAGAATCCGGCGGATCTCGTCAGCAACAGCCTCGTCCATGATGTACCACACAGTGTAGTGCTGGTTGAAGTTGGCAGGACCTTGAGGAATGTTGATGTTGGCTGGGATGACGCTTCCAGCAGTCGTACGAGTGACGAGCTGGTGAGCAACGTTGACAAGGTGGTCGAAGGCAGCAGAGTGAGTGCTGTTCACAGAGCCACCAGTGGAACCTTGAAGATGGTTGAGGCCACCACCTGGCTGGCCACCAGGACCCCACATACCGCGAGCGGGAGCAGACATGACGACGTACGGGAGTGGAAGATTGCTAAAGAGAAAGACTTCTGGAAAAGCGTACGAAACCTGTAGAACGATCAACAAGTTGAGTGCGAGGTACAGAAAGAGAAGAGCCTCTGGAGAGGGGTCTGTACAGTTTATATGGGAGACTTGGACCCACATACCCCCGCCAAGGCTACAGAGGTCTTAAGGTGAAGTTGACAGACTAACGGTCACCGTACGGGAGAGCAATCGCGAGTCGAGTCACAAGACAAGGCAACACAACTATTCGGGACTGCTGTCAGTGCCAAAGCTGTACGCAAACAGACTGTGATTGGCCAGTGCTGTACGAGTGCAAGTGAAGAAGCACGCACACGACAAGATCACGGCCCTACAGCAAAATCTGGATTACCTGATTTGGACGCTGTGCCTTGTTTTAAGAACAGTAGGCTCCAGGCAACTGTTTTGCTGTCACGTTACTGCTCTGAGTTTTACGTACGAGCAAACGCGTTAAAGTGAAGGAGAGGGGTATTGTGATGGGCTGAGCCCTAAGTGTACGAGACTACGCACTGAACTCACGCACGTGATTATAGAGCACAGCTTGGCATCTTGCTATATCTTGTACGAGAAGAGGCAATCTGTCTTTCTTTCTCATCTTTCTGCTTCTGTAGTATAGGACAAATGCATACTCGTTAGAAGGCCACTTTGACCCTTAACAAAGCAGAGCTTATATCTTCTAGATCTATATAGTCTACTCCTGTAGTAGCGTTCTTTAGATGTTTTAAAGAACTTAAACTTATATGTCCTAGTCTTCTATGTGCTAATTCTATAGTATTCTTATTAAGTACTATAGTTTCCTTAGAATTATTATCTTTATCTTCTAAGGTAGCTACTTCTTCTAAATTAGAAGATTCTTCTATAGAAGTATCTATAGAGTTAACTTGTTCTTCTTCTGTGTTAGAAGTATTAATAGTAGCTAGTGTTTTATAGTTAGATGTTATAGAACAATCTAAACTATTAGCACTAAAGACACTTACTCCGTCTTTATAATGACCTTTAGCTAGGACAGAGTTATTAGGCTTATTAATATAGCAGCTATCTTTATTAAAAGATAGGCTAAAGCCTTTAGAAGTAATTAATCCTAAGCTTAGTAGGTTTACTCCTAATTCAGGGACGTATAGCACATTAGTTAATCTAACTAACTGCTTAGTACTAGAAAATTCTAGTTTTACATCTCCTATACCTTGTGCTTTAATAGAACTATTAGTATTACCCCACTTAATAGATGTAGAAGTAGGTTTTAAGTTACTAAATAATTCTTTAATATAGCACGTGTGTATAGTAGCACCAGAGTCTAAAATAAAATCTATAGTATTATTACTTATAGATTTAGAAGCAGAAGAAATTAAAGCTGTTTCTTCTTTATTATTGCTATTATTATCCTGATTAGTAGTAGTACTATTAGTACTGTTACTAGGCTTTTGGCTAGGATTCTTATTATAGCAATTAGACTCTTTATGTCCCCTTCTATTACAATAGTTACAAAAAGGGATATTCTTTTTATCTCCTTTTTTACTATTGCTATTATTACTACCTCTAGTTTGCATAGACATTTCTACGTCATTGTTGCTATTACTAGATGAATTATTTCTATTAAAAGAACTATTGCCTTTAATAGATTTAAGTCTTCTATATTCATCTAGCAGTTGTGAGATAATTTCTTCTATATTAATCTCACTATTAGCAGTTCTAATAGACTGTGTAATAACTGCTACTATATATTCATAATCTTTATTTAGATTATTAAGTAATAGGGCAACAATAAACTTAGTAGGTAGATTAATGTTCCTAGATTCAAGACTATTTACAATCCTTTTAAAGGTATTAATATAGTCTTCTAAATTGCCTTTACAGCTATTTAAAGTAGTGCTAATTAATTCTTTACTTAGTAAGAATTCACTACTAAATCCTTTAGCCTCGTATAGATTTTTAAGAGTATTCCATAGAGTATAAGGATTATTAATAAATTGAGTTTGTAGTAGAGGTCCATCCTCTAATGCTAGTTTAATAATAGCTGTAGCTTTATAGGCATTTTCATCTAGGTTCTCTATATTATCTACTATAGTAGCAGGATTATTTAGTATATAGGCTAAATAACCTTTTTCTACTATAATTGCTTGCATTCTAATAGCCCAAATACTATAGTTTGCAGACCCTTTAAGCTTAGGTAGCTTAATAGAATCTAGCATCTTGTAATCTAGCTAAAATAATTCCTTTCTTTATAACGTCTTATAAGTACTAGGTTATTAAATAAGGCTAGATTACAGCAATTAATAGCAACAACGAGCTATTAATTTCAGCCGGACAGGTAGGGCTTAGAAGCTATTTAATACTAAGAGATATACTTAGTAACTATACTTAAGTTAATAGATAACTAGTCTCTAGTAGAGATTTCAACTAGTTAAGTAAGCCTTTAAAACTATATAGCCTATTTAAAACTTTCTTAGGTTATATAGAAGCTGCCTATTTTATTATAGGTCTTACTACTTTTTAAACTTAGGAATAATCTAGCTAGTTTCTATTACTAGTCTTTAGGGTCGCCTATTATTTTAGGTCTTAATACCCGAGATTTTCCTTTAACTTAGAGTAAATCTAGCTAGTTTCTATTACTAGTCTTTAGGGTCGCCTAAATAGGACTTAATACCCGAGATTTCTCTTTTTAAAAGTAGCTTACTATTTTATAGTATAGTTCTCTTAGTATATTACTACCTTTAATTCTTTTTAAGGTAGTAGCAACAGCTTAGCTTTTAATTAGCTTATTACTAGATATACTATAGATAGTTACTGTTTCTACTAAGTCCGAAGACTATATGAGAAACTCTGGCTATTATAGTATTATCCTAAGTAAGAGCTTTTAATAAAGCTAGCAAGAATAGTCTTTAATAGACCTTAAGAAAGCAGTATATTTTTGCGATAATATACTAAATTCTAGTAACTTATAAAAGGTTGCCAAGCTTTTATAAGACTAACTATAGGATACCTTATAAGTATAGGAATAAGCGTCTATGTTATAAGGTATTATAAGCCTATAGCTTATACTAGCACTTAGTATAGCCGCTGGCTAGTTTGCTCTTAGTTCTTAAGTCTACCCAGAGCCGTATACTAGTATTACTACTAGTACTCTCCCTCTGCCTTTCTTAGAGGTCTAATTAATTGCCTAAACAGGCAATAAATTAAAACTTAAGATAGTCTTACGTAGGGCTAACTTGGTTGGGAATTATTGCTTAAGTTTCCTAGGTTTATCTCTATTGCTAGAGGCCTAAGGAGCAGGGACTAATACCAGGATACTGCGCTATCTAGGCTTAGTAAGCACTAGATAAAATACTGCTGAGTAAGCAGTAAACAATGCTATATTTTAGGCGAGGAGCCTAGGTGAATATAGCAAGAATAGAAGAAGTTAGAAGTAGAAGTACTTTCTCTTCTTCTTTCTCCTCTTGCTTAGATAATCTGCTTATATAAGCAGTAGCTATATATATAGCTAGAACTAAGACTTATAGAGTATATAAAATTCTCTATAGGCTATAAAGAGCCGGGCTCATAACCTGTAAAGAAAGTAGGGGGAAATAGGAGGACAGACTACTTTCTTCCCTAATCTAGAAGACCTAGACTAACTAGACTAGGTAATTCCAAAATAGGAAGCGTATAGCCTAAAGAGGCAAGAGGAGTAAATATAGTAACAAGATAAGATAATATAATAGACAAGTTATTATATTAAATGCTAGGTACAGAACTAAGAGAGGGGGAAAGCAAGTAGTATTTATACTCTACTTCCGTTCTCTCTATTACAAATCAGAAGGATCTAGAATAGTTATTACAAATAGATGCTTAGAAATTAAGAGTAGATTTCTAAGCAGATTGCGTAGGCAATTACGCAACTTACTAGCAGATTGCGTAGACAATTACGCAACCTACTAGCAGATTACGTAGGTGTACACGTAACCTACTAGTAAAGGCAACGTGTTCTTAAGCTATTTATAGTAAGAAAGCTAACTCTAGATCTAGTAAAGCTATAGCTATAATAAGCACAGCTTTCTAACGCTCTCTAGTTAGGCATTCTTCAGATAGTACTTTACTAGATTAGGTAAGAGCTAAACCTAATTAGGAAAGTACCTGTATTTAGGCCTAATATATATATATTTAGGCTAAATAGCTTAAGTTACCTTTTTAGGTAATAACTATTCCTAAAAAGGAAACTATCTAATAAAGATTATAAGAAGAAAGTCTTATAACTTTACACCTATACAATTAAAAAGTGTAGTCTAGTCTAATAGTTTCTTAATATTAGAGTACTTAGGAACTAGAAGTAGTAAATAATAACACTTGTCTATAATAAGTATATTAACAAAATTGCTAAGAAGTTTAACCTTAATAAAACTAGACTCTTTCTATATACTCTGCTTGCTACTATAGATCTAGTAAAGAGCACTAGAAAAGCTACTAGGCAGGAGATTAAGAGCTATTAGGAAAAAGTTAGATTAGTGCTATACACTGTAATTATGCTGCAACTAGATATAGCGTTTGCAGCAGCTAAACTATCCCTATACCTTACTAATCTAAGCAAAGAGCACTTTAAAGCAGTATACTAGACAATTATCTACTTATACTAGACTAGGTATTAGTTAATCTAATACAGCAGGCATAGTAGAGCTAAGCTGCTTATTTGCAGTAACGTGTTGTTTGCTAATAATGCTAAAACATAGCAATCTTCCTATAGATACCTTATTATGCTCTTTAGTAGGCTAATAGTATAGAAGGCATCTTAGCAAGCTACTATTACTACCTCTACTACTAAGGCAGAGCTCTTAGCACTTAAGTACGTTGCTAAAGAGACTATAGCGCTTAAACAGCTATTTAATAAACTTACACTAATTCTTAGAGCTGCCTAAACAATCTTCTATAACAACTAGTAAATAATTAGGCTAGTAGTTAAAAAGAATAAGTAGATAACAACGCGGCTGCGCTATATAGATATATAAAATATGTAGTTATAACAAGAGTACGCTATAGGTACGTTTAAAGTACTCTATCTCCCTACTAATAGTATGCTAGCAGATAGATTAATAAAAAATCTATTAAGGCAGTAGTTTAAGAGGTTTAGAGAGTAGCTTAACCTTAAGAATATAATTACAACAGTTATAAAAGAGCAAGATACAGGTATATATATAGATTAAAAGAGAGAATAAGGTATTATTAAGGAGCAAAGCTCTATAGCCTTAGGCCTAATCTAAACAAAGAGAAGTTTACTAACAAACTTATTAATAAGAGTATTAATAAGCTTAACAGCTCTTTTCTTATAGCACTTACCTAGAGCGTAGACCTTATCTTTAGCAGCTATAGTATTAGCGTTAGCAGAGAGAGCAACAGGTATAGGCAGAGGCAGCTTAAAGGAAGAGGTAAGTAGTAGAAGAGGTCTATAGGCAACAACTACTACCTTAGCTACTACTAACACTGTATAAAACTTGACCTTTAATCTCTTAAAAGCTAAGTCTGTAGGCCTAGGATTAGCTAGTAGGGCTGCTAGAAGCTTACAGGCTTTAGAGAAGGTAAGAAAGAAGCTATACATATTAGTAAGCAATTAACAGATAAAAAAGTAGGAAGATTACTTACTAGGAGTTGCAGTTGTGCCTAGAGGTGCAACACTAGCAGTAAAAGCTACTACCTAAGTAATTAAAGCACTGCCTGTCTAAATAACTAGCAACAGCACTATTAATACACTCTAGGCAGGACTTACTGCACTAGGTTGTTTTAGCGCTACAGGCGCTAGAGGTAAGAGTACTAGGTAAGAACAACAGCTGCTCTTTATTACCTAAAGGTGTATAAGGTAGTAAGAGTAAGTAGAGTAAGAGCAAGAGTAAGCGTAAGCGCAAGCAGAGCAGCGCAGAGGAGGAAGAGCTTAATAATAATAATAACTACAACAGCAACAGCTAACAGAGTAGTAAGCCTAAGAGAGAAGCTAGTAGTAAGCTTATAGAGCTTAGCATTAAGGAGATAGTAAGTAAGGCAGAGCACGCGCAGAAAGATTAGCTAGTAGACATAGCAGCAGTATACGTCTTCTACGCAGCAGAACGTTTCTATTAGTATTAGTGTAAGCAATAAATGTAGATATAGATTAATTAGAGAAGTACTAACCTTAACTATAGCGCAGAGTTATACTAAAACAGAAGGTAGAACAAGTACTAGATTAGTGTTATAGAAAGCTTACTTAATAATTTCTTAGTATATATAATACACGCCTTAATAAAAACAGCGTAGGATTCTAAATAGGCAAGTCTTATATGCTTAACTTGCCTAGAGAGTGTATTACAATGTTACTAAACGCTAGATCTACCTACTAGAAGCTTAGCTTACCTAGACCTACTCTATCTAAGGTTAGGCTAACTTACTAATAGATTTAAATCTCTCCTTGCTTATACTATGTATATAATAGGCTAATTACCTATATTAAGTATACTAAGCGATTAGCTAATAAGAGCATAGGACGCTTAATAAGTATATAAATAGTAACCTAAGTAGACTCCTACATATAAATTAATAATCTATCTCCTAGTTATTTCTAAGCTCGTTATCTAACAACAGTAAGTTATTAACAGCTATTATCTTAGGGTTAATTAGAGCAGCCTATACGTTGCCTAGGAACTCTGCTTTAACTAGCTAGGTTAATCCTATAATAGCTAAAGAAGCAGCTGCTGTCTACTTAGCTTGCTTAATTACCTTTCTAACCTTAGAGTACTTATTACTATTAAGCTAATTAAGTACCTCTTGTTAATAGGTTTAGCTTATCCTAACAGGTAGTAAGGAGCTCCCTTTAACTACTGTTTAAAGGTAATAGCATTAAGTTGCCTTCTACTTATACATAATATTAACCTTCTTATAGAAGCAGAGATAGCTATTAGAGCTTTTAGTGTTGCTAGAGGAAGAGCTTTTGTTATTTAAATCTAATTAATTTCTAAAAGTAGCAAATACTCTAGGATTGTTCTTGCTTAACCTAATAGTGTGCTTATGCATTAAACTACTAAACACCCTGCTTACTTACTCTAAAGTAAGCAGTTTAAGCTCTAGGATACTATTCTAGATAATCCTTTAGTGTATTAATTAAGCCTACTCTAAAGCAATTCTATAACTTAAGGCATCTAAGAAATTCTATATAGTAAGCGCCTCTTTAACCTCTATAAGCTTGTATAACTTAGCTTATATATAGAGGTATAACTACTTATAGTACTAGTTCTAAGGAGCTACTTATCTCTACCTAGTAGCTCTAAGATGTTGCCTGTACTTAGCATAGACCTAGTTCTAAGTACTAACATCTATAGAAGTAAGCTCCTTCTTTAGTAATTAAATAAGCAATTAAAGACTAGTAGAGTTGTTGTTAATAAGCTTAACTATTACTAGTAAGAGAATTGCTAGCAACACTGTAGCGTTAACCTAGTTCTAGAGCTTCTAGAGTTGTTCTGCCTGCATTGTCTACTTACTTGCCTTTACCTTGTACCTTGCAAGCTCCTAGTTATAGATCTTAATACTTAATAGCCTAATATAGACTGTAAGTGCTATATAAAGTATTTTAGCTATAGGCTACGCAGTTGCAGTTTAACTACAGGTAGATTAAGCAGGTAGTAGCTGCTTAGAGGTTTTAGTTTTAGACAACTTAGATTTAGATAACTTATCTTCTTATTAGGCTAATAGTGCTAGTGCTAGTAAAGGAGTTAGAGCAGGTATGTTTAAGCCTATTATAGGCAGCCTAGGTGCTCTATAGTGTAATCTACTAGCGTTAGCAGTGTCTAGGTTAATAATTTCCTACATATTACAGAGCTTAGCGTGCTAAGTAAACTAGATATACTAATTAGGCTAGTTAGCACGTAACTTAAGCTAGTAGAGTCTAGTTAGGATACCTAAAAGAGCTTGCGCGTTATAGCTAACTAGCTTAGCTATTATAGGTAGGTCTTAGAGTTTAAGAGAAAAAAGATAGGTAAATAATTAAAGCAGATAAGCTTAGTCTTACTAGCTCTTCTAAGTGCGTAGGGAGATCTACTACTTTAGGAAGCTAGGCTTATAACTGTAATAAGCTAGTAAGAGGTAACTTAGTTAATTAATGTATTTAATTAGTATCTATCTGCTTTATATATATAAAGCCTACTTATATACAAAGGAAATTTAGAGATAACGTAATCTTGCTAAATTAAGTTTGTAGGCAGTTGTGGATACGCTTATTTTATAAGTGCTAAACACCTAAGCGACTAGCAGTGAGCCTACATGCTCTATCCCGCGTGACATATAGTTAGTCCTTTACTGTGTTTGTTGCGGTTAAAACATCTGAATTTAATTTTGCCGAATGTCTTGTCTGCTATTGTTGCAGAGTAATTGCTGTATACTGCACTATGTCAGTTTAAAGCACTCTTACAAGTTGCGCTCTTAATAAAGCCTACTACTCCGCCTTGTTGTGCTATTCAAAGGTGTCTAGGAACGATGGGCAAGAGATGTAGGCAAAGGTTGCTATATAGTGCAACAATAACAGCTTTACCCTAACTTGCTTTTGCACCCTAGTCCCTCAACATTAAGTAATGTAGAAATGGCATTGGTGCTGCAGCTTTAGCAAAAGAAAACAGAAATGGCGTGACTTCTTCATTGGGACATGTCTGGAATCTGACATCAACGCGATCATGTAGCCAGCTCTAACCTTGGTCTCCAGCAATATCGTCGTCCTCGTAATCCTGACTGGTAGGTGCGAGTGGCAGACACGGCCGGTCTGGTATCACTTCATATTCTTGTGTAGCGCCCACTCCAGGTAGACCAGAGAAGTACCAAGAGCCTGAAGGGGTAGACATGTGGAACAAAACGCTGAGCGTTTCTAGATTCGCCCAGAGAGGTGCTGTGCCGTCTAGCGGCCAGAGCAAGGTCTTATCTGCGACCACTCGCAGACTCATAGTACGAAGCTGGTACAAAAGAAGACGCAAGTTGGAGCTAAACGGGTCGTATGGTGCTGGCGATGTAAGGTAGGGTAATGCCAAACGCTGGTCAATGCATTCAACCCAATTGAAAGGATAAAGAAGGTCCAAATTGACGCGTTGTAGAAGAGGGGACGCCTCTTTTATATCTTCCAGGCCTTTGCCAAAGTCGTGTCGCGAATCTCGTCGAGGTCCTATCCATTCTCTTGTGAAAGTCTTCAGCGCAGTATGCGCAAAGCCTTTGCGCCATTCGTCGTCCCCAAATTTACACTGCAGCAACCTCAGATTTCGGAACTTCTTGGCAATTTCAAGAAGGAGTCGAAGGTCTGGTTTCCGCAGCGCCACTTCAGATCCGTTGTCGTGAAGCTGACGTTCTGGAGACTTGATGGTCAAAGTGTGTAAGCAGTCGAGGCTGGACAACGCAGAAGGCGAAAGAATATGGACGTGCCAGCTAACGAACATTTGATGATAGCAATCCAGCTCTCCGTCGATTGCCTGTGTGGGCTCGTATATCGTGAGGTGGATCCCGAGTGAGGCACCCGAGCGCTCGTGGACCGCCTCCAAAACCTCAAACAGAGTTCGGACTTGATGTGTAAATTGTTCGTCTATATCCCTCAGATCGGCTGCACTGTCACGATGATTCCCTTCCGCGTAATCATCACGAGTAGAGATGGTAGTGACAAGATTAACCTCCTGGAGACAGTGAGCACGTCGGCAGCTTGAATTGACACAAACTTGAGTGCGTTCTCTAAAGTCAAAGTAGAGTCTACGAATCTTTCCAATGGTTTTTCGCTTGCACACTGGAATTTTCGAGAGAGGAGAAGCGTAGTCTTGAGGTCGTTGTAGTCCAGATAGCTGCTAATGTGCACAACCAGCTCTTGTGGGATTGAGTCCATTTCTTGTATTTTCGAGAGTCGAGAACTTCCAAAGGTAGTCTAGGAAGAGATTAGCAATGTGTTCGGTTCTTGGAAGAGAAACTTTTCGCAGGTTGAACAAATGTGGAAAAGAGGTTTTCAAGCGTGAGGGTGTGGAGTAGCAGTTCAAAGCAAATGAGAGATGTCAACGGCAGAACATATATTCGGTTCCCGCGGCAATCTGACAGTGCTTAATCAGGCTCAGATTGAGGTCGAGAAATTCGAGTGAAAGAGGGGCGCTTCGTATGTTCTTGATATACTCGAAGACCATCTGAACGGTACAATAAAACTTACATGACATTCATACTGAAGTCAGAACCGCTTTCGATTTTCATATAGAACAAACGTTGCCAGTCACTCCAATTTGATAAACACAAGATCCCTGTGACACATAGTCGGTTCTCAGGTCACCAAACTGGCTGGTGTGTAGTAAACCGAATTCCGATTTGTAGAGTACCGAACGTTCAGTGCTAGCTACATCAAATTCCAACGCATTACGCCGAACCCAAACCTCCCCTAATTGGCTAAGATATATATGCCAAAATATACCCTGTTCTAGATAAGTGCAGGGCAACTTCTCTACGTCTACCTCTATCTTCCTCTTGCCCTCTATGTCTTTCTCTTTTTGCTTTACTGCGTGCTACATCCATCTACGCGCGGGTATTCTTTGGCTAAACGTCGAAGAACTGACCCCACGATTATGTCCATGCGCTGGGCTATCGCGTGCTGGTGACATAAAATGCTTCGCCATAATTTGTTACATCTGATATCAGTCGCTTGCCCTCTTCATTCGGGTCAGCACCCCTCCCCATCGTTGTCCTCCCATAACAAGCAACGTGCTATTACTCAACGGTATACCAGTTGGTGTTATCTTGTGTCCTCATTCCACCATTCATCTTCTAGTAACTCTTCTGCTGTTGGGCGGTCTCTCCAATCGAGTTTCATTATCTTTGATATGAAGATGTTGTCTCTCCGGTTTACCTCGCTCTCAGTCGTTCGCGAAAAGGGCGTCATCTTCTCCTTGGGAATGTTTTGCATGATCAACATAATGGATTGAACCGTTTCTGGGTCCGCAATCTCAGCGATTTTGGCTGGGAAAGGACCAAAATATTTGAACTGCTCTTCGACCACCCCAAGCACATACTCTTCGTCGTCACGTTTCAGCCCTTTGGGTTGGAAAAGATTGAAGTGTCCGCCGTATATGAGACTTATGAGCTGTGAAGACATTAGCTTTCGTCCACACCAATGATTGCAGTAGGACTGTGACGCACCATAGCACCAAAAGACCATATGTCAGCCGCAGTGTTCCACGGAAGTTCCATGAGAATCTCTGGGCTCGTCCACATCGGTGCTCCCACTACGGTGCCAGATGCAGCCCACTCTGAGTTAACGTGGTAGCATCCACCCAAGTCGCCCAGTTGGACGTCGGAAAATCGAACGTCGCCTTCTTGCAGATTGACGAATACGTTATCTGGCTTAACATCTGAATTCTCTATTAGCCACACAGCATTTTTCTCACTAGCTGAAGGTAGCTTTGTACCTGTGTGCACAAAACCGTCCTCATGTAAGGTCTTCAATGCCCCCAGTACGCATCGCGACACATATTTGAGTTCTCTCCTGTTCAAAGTTTTCGCAACGGAGGCGTCTAAAAGGTCTCCTTCCAAGTACTTTAGGGCAATAGTCACAGGAACAGACGGTTCGTCGATCTCGTCGATCAAAGGTCGGAGGTACGGGGTGCGATGCTGAAATCTTCTAAGTACATTTCTTTCATTTTCTATCCGCGGATGATCCTGAACGCTCTTGATCACCACAGGCTCCTGCAAATGGTTTCTAGCAATTATAAGATTTTGTCCTGAAAATTGGGTGTATTCCGCTTACTTCGCAAACCACACAGTATCTTGAATTTCTTTTGTAATCGTATATTTGCTAGTACGCCCCTTCAGAACTTGACCGATTCGAAAGAGTGAAGACATGAGATAAAGCTCAGACTGTAAAACAAATTACAGATGGTTTTGTTAAGGATAAGGCAACAGTTGTGTTTTACACAAGAGGTGACAGGAAAGAGGATGGACAATGGTGATGGAGCGGGCCTTGATGCCAAGACGCTACCGTGTCCAAGCACGCGTGCGCCGATTCGCGCAATGTAGGCATTTTACTAGTAAAAATACAAAAATTCTAAACCTCTACAGCTAGACATCTTTACTAATAAGGGAGCTTTAATTTAATATACTAGTAGTATTTTATTAAATAAAAGCAATTTATAAATGCACTAAGGATTTTGTTTTAATGTATTTAGTTAGTGTTTTAGAAATTTATAAGAATAACTATAATAGCTATACTATTAATTTTTACTTCTAAAATTAAAACTCTAGATTCTTACTAAAGTTCTTAAATACTAACCTTTTTTTTTTAATTTCTTCTTAGAGTGTTTAAAACAGATATAACGTATTTAACAGGTGTAAGGAGCTAACCTCTAAGAGAATTTGCTAGTAAAATACAAGATAGATTTAATAGAGAACAACCTCTAGGACAGAGGTTACAGAGTTTTTATAACTCTGTTTTAGACATATTAGCTCTGTAGCAGAGCTTTAGTCTATGCTAGGAAGCGTAAGCTAGAGTAATACTAAGGCAGTGTACGCTAAAGAGCTAGCACCTAAGCCTAGCCTGTTATAGTACTCTTCTACTTATCCTTTGTTTATTAGCGCGCGCCTTAGTTAAAACAACTCTATTACCTACTCTCTACTTTCTGCATTCTCTATTGTACTATGTTTTAAGTCTACACGCCTTTCTCTTATAATTCTACTACTACCTAATTGTTTAGTTGCCCTGCTCTGCTTAATTTTAATAATAGCGCCTTCTAGATTACTAACTGCGTTGCGTTTGCCCTATAAGAAGGCGCTAGGCAAGCAAGTAAGTTACTCTATCTCTACCTGTAATATGCCTATTTACTAACTCTTTTACCTTACCTAGGCCTACAGCGCTGCTTCTGCAGATTCTGCCTCTTCTACTACTTACTTAACTAAGAGGGCAAGGCTTACAGCAGAAGATGTTAAGCTAGAGAATAAGGAGATTAAAGAAGCCTTTAACAATATTCCTGCTAACAATTAGTCTAAGGTTCTAGGTAAGTAGTCTCTGCGTACCTAACGCGCTAGCAGCTTTATAGATCCTAAGGTCTACGTTAGCTGTACGTTGTCTAGACAGGTCTGCACCTTTACTGCTAGCAGCTGCTTAACTAGCTGCGCTCTCTGTATTCTTAGCTATTCTTGCTGCTATAAGGTAAGTTTCTGCTTCTTGTTTCTTAGTATTCTCTTTCCTAGCTAACTGTCTGCTAGGCCCTGCGTAAGATATAGAAGACTCTAAACAAGTACTGCGTGTTCTTACAGTTTACTAAGAGCAACTCTGCAAAGCTCCTACAAGTTATTAAGCCTATCTAGGCAGACCTTAAGAAGTGTAAGGACCTTCTATGTTACACTAACCTTACGTCCTAGCCTAACGCCTGCTTACCTACTACTAGTTATAAGACTAAGTAGTCTAAGTATAAGGCTAAGGTTAATAAGATTAAGGCCTATCCCTCTGCTGCTGTAGTCCTTGTAGAGCGCACTGCTATTACTGCTAAGAAGGCAGTAGTCTAGATTAAGACTCTAGTAAGTTATTCTCTTCTTTTTACACCTATTTTCTAGAGTATTTGCTAATTCCTTACTTAATATAGCTTACTGTTAACTTAACGCTGCTTACGCGCTTTACCTACTTTAAGGCTAACTTCTATACACATCTTAAGATCCCCTCTACTGCTAAATATAAGGACTTTATCTAAATGCTTATTAAGAACGTTACTAACGCTGCTGCAGGTAATAAGGATAATAGTAGTAGCAGAGGTTCTACTAAGGGCAGTGCTTAGGTCTTCTCTTATCTACAGCATTTAGGATTTTCTTAGCTAGATAATACCTAGGCTTCTAGCTCTTTTTCTTTATAACAATATAGTCCCCCTCTAGGGCAGCCTATCCTTTAGGATAGACTAATACAACAAATAATCTCCCTAACTAACTAGTGCTCCTCCTCTTACCTATGCTTGTCTCTACTTTCTGCTCTTCTCTTCCTTTCTCTATTAGGAGTAAGAAAGTTAGTTATACCCCTCTAGGGGTTCTAATTAGAAGCCTAGAGGTAAGTTCCTATTCCTATCTCTCCTATCTCTTATTACAGACAGCTATCTGTCTAGGGCTTCTAGGTCCTTATAAACATCCTCCCTTTCCTATGTTTTACTAACATAGCCTTTCTATTATACTAGGTATTTACGTCTCTTACTTCCTCTTCTAGATTATCTTTCTCTACAGATAGAGTTAACTTTCTATTCTTTAGAGGATATACTATTATTATTAGTAATAACTAGGAGGCTAGGCTAGAGGTTATTATTTACTTGTCTGTAAAGAGGGTCCTATAGGCATAACTTAAGCTAGTTAACGTAGAAAACAGGATAGACTTTACTATTAACGTCTAGTTTAACGTTATATAGAGAGATAACTTCTACAACTATAAACTTTTAGTTTTTCTAGTCTAGTTTCCTGCTTACTTAGCTGTTTAAGAACTAGTTTCCTAGCTTTAGCTAGACTTTGTCCCTAACCTTTAGCTAGGGGGCTTCTCTTTAGTATGTATTAGCTTACTATTCTTATATCTACTAAGCCTCTACTATCTAGGCTTTAATAAAGTTAATTGTTTTAGCAAACTTCTACACTATGCTTACTACAGCTCTAGTAGGTTCTCTTACGTGTTAGTACAACAACTCTGCTGTTAAGTCTAGGTCTATTTAGACTAGATCTACGTTGTAACTATACTAGAGGAAGAAAGAGCTAAACCCTATAGATGTAGCTACCTGTCCTTTAATTATAATCTAGGCTATAGGCACCTAAGCAGACTAATTATCCTAAGCCTAGTTAATATAGGCTTTTAAGTAGGCTTCTACTACAGAGTTTATACGTTTAGTACTCCTGTCTATTTAGGGGTAAAAGGCCGTAGAGAGTCTCTGTATAATTTTTAGCAGTTAGCATATTATCTACTAGAAGTTGCTAAGAAACTACGTCCCTTAATTAGAGACAATTACGTTAGGCAACTAGTAATAAGCTACTACATTAGATATAAAAGCACAGGTAACCGTCTTTACTAACAGGTCTAGCAGAGAGACTAGAATAATGTCCTTAGAGAGTCTGTCTGTAACAACTATAAGGTTATAGTTACCCTTACTCTTAGGTAGGTCTATTATAAAGTCTATAGAGATTTTCTTCTAAATCCTATTAGGTAAAGAAAGAGGTTTAAGAAGTCCCTGCTTTAGTTCTCTCTATAGCTTTGTCCTTCTGCAGATGTTACAGTTCTCTATATACTATTATAAGGCAGTTAACATCTCTAGCTAGAAGTAGGCTTAGGAGAGGATTATATACATGTTTCCCTGTCCTAGATAACCTGCAATTAGAGAATAATAAGCGTTGTTAATAATCTTAGTTCTAAGGGCATTAGAGTTTAGAACCTATACTCTTCTATAGTAGTATAGTTAGTCTTTGTTATCTACAGAGCACTTAGAGAAGGAAACTTTAAGGTTAAGCTACACAGAAAACTTCTAGGCTCCTAAAGAGATAGAAGACTTAGTAAGCTAGTAAGTTTTATTGTTCTTAGCAGCGTTTTTCTAAAGTATTTTAAATTCTTTAATACTGTTATATAGTTCTAAGTTCCTAGCTAGAGGCGTCTCCTTACGCGTTTGTTCTAGTTTCTTATAGCAGTTCTCTTATAGCTCTTTATTTAGAAAGGTTATAGGGAGGAGTTAGTCTGCTCTACGTAGTTCTAAGGAGAAAACCTGTATATTGTTAGCAGAGTCGTCTTCTAGGCTAGTCTTTACTACTTACGTAAATAGTTTTAATAGTTAAAACTGTCTAGTCTTAGTCTTCTCGTCTCCTGTAGATAAGAGGACGTTCTCCTCTTTCTTTAAGAGTATATCTGCTTAGTTATTAACCTTACTAGGTCTATAGGTAAAGGTAAGGTTAAACTAGCTAAAGAGGCTAGACTAACAGACGTGTCTTTTAGAAAGAAGTTAGGCCTTACAGAAGTACTCTAAGTTTTTATAATTAGTAACAACTATAAATCTCTTTACTTATTTTAGCTCCGTGCTTTATTCTTAGAGGCATTTAATTACTGCTAGCATTTCTTTGTTATAAATAGTGTAGTTTACTTCTGCCTTAGAATTCTTAGCTAAAAAGTATGCTACTATATAGAGTACCTTGTCTTTTCTATATTAGGATAGTACTCCTCCTATTGCCTATCCCGACGCGTTATACTCTAGTACTATCTCTAGGTCTAGGTTAAAGTTCGCAAGTGCTAGTTCTCTAGTAAATACAGCTTTTATAGCATTAAAGGCACGCTACTAGAGTTCTCTCTACTTAAAGGTTACGTTCTTTCCTGTTAAGCAAGTAAGAGGTTCTGCTATGCTAGAAAACTAGCTAATAAACTGTTAATAGAAGTTTGCAAACCCTAGGAAGCTCTAGATTCCTTTTACTGTCTTTAGGGGTTCTTATAACTTTATAGCAGCAACCTTAGCAGAGTCTATCTAGATGCTCTTACTAGCCTTAATAATAAATTCTAAATACTTAGTACTCTTAATAGAAAACTCGCTCTTTCCTACGTTAAGGTGCAACTCTGCAGCTCCTAGCTTCTAGACAATTTTCTTAACCTTAGCCTTATGCTCCTCTTAGGTACTGCTAGAGTAGATTAATACATTATCTACGTAGGCAGAGTACTATTTGTCTAAGTACTCTCTTAAGACCTAGTTAATATACTGCTAGAACGTACTTAGGGCGTTAGCTAACCTAAATAGCGTTACTAGCTACTTGTAGAGTCTAAATCTTGTCTAGAAGGCTGTCTTCTATTTATCTCTCTTAGCAATCCTAATCTTATAGAAGGCCTAGATAACGTCTATCTTAGTAAACTATATTGCTTTTAAGATCTGTAAGAGAGTCTTATAGATTAGAGGCAGTAGGTACTAGTCCTTCTTAGTAATTGTATTTAGTACCTAATAATCAATATAGAACTAGAGACCCCTACTAGGTTTCTTAACAAACAGTACTAGAGCAGAAGTACTAGACTTACTAACTTAGATAAAGCTCTTGTCTAAGTAGCTAGTAAGTTACTGTTAGAGCACTAGGAGCTCCTTGCAGGATATATTATATAGTAGTCTCTATAGTACTATTACAGGTTTCCTGTCTTGCTTAATTAGCTTAATAGTATAATCTATATTAGGTCTATAGTAAGGTGCTAGCTTATCTACTTTCTTCTTTATAAACGTTCTAAACTTATCTTTTAGAAACTCTAGGAGAAGGTCTTAAGAATCTGTTAGCTCCTTCTTCTTTAGGGCCTTCTAGATATCTACTATTAATACAGAGAATAGCTCTATATTCTAGTCTGTCTTAGACCTCTTCCTTAGCGCCTAATACAGCTCTAGGCTAATAGGCTTAGGTAGTTAGTTAGGACAGGCGCCTTCTCTACTTCTAACTTGCGTCTGTAAGGAGTAGATAAACAATAATTTCTTAGCTAGTGCTATAGTAACCTTATTCTTATCTATCTATAGTCTCCCTAGAATAAGGTTGTACTCTCTTTCCCTATCTAGCATATATGCCTAGAGGGTCTCTCTATAGCTATCTATGTTAATCTTTATTCTTACAACATTAGTTACCTAGGTTACTTTTCTAGCTATACCTAATACCTTACGTCTATACGTAGGAGTGCGTTAGAAGTTATTTTATAATACAAACTTAGAGAAGACTATACTGTATATTAAACACCTAGTATTAATTAATATATGTGCTACAGTATTGTCTTATACTATTACATGCAGTAATATAAGCTTACTATCTAGCTACTGCTAGTAGAACTCCTAGAATAGTTCTCTCCTCCTTACAACTTCTTTTCCTAACCTCTATTTACGCCTTTAAACAGAAGTTTCTAGTTTTCTAAACCTTTATTAGTAGAATTATTAGTTTTAGAAACCTTAGCAATTACACTCTAAACCTAGACTTTCTCTAGTCTCTTAGCTAGGGCTAGATTGCATCTGCCTATATAGTAACTCTTCTTTCTATATCTTAGACAGACGTTAGCAGCTCTCTGCTAGTTTATAACTTCCTAAGTCTGCTACTCTGCTTATAGTTAGTTGTTAGACTTAATCTTCCTAGAGTAGACCCTAGTAGGTTCCTAGTCTATACTATCTAGGTTTGTCCTGCGTGTGTGTTATCTAAAGGTGCTGTTTATTAGTACTTTAGACCTACAGAGGTTAACCTCTACTACTAAGACCCTAGCTATAAGGCTTTAGAGGTTCTAGTTGTCTAGAATATCTACTAACACTATCTTGTCTTAGAGGTCTAGTTAGAGTATAGACATGTACCTAGTCTTAAGGTTCTTTACATTATCCTCTTTAGCAGCGTTATAGGCTAGCTAGATAAACTCCGTATTAAAAGACTTAACACTCTAGTTGCTCTTCTTTATAGTAATAGTTTAGAGTTTCTGCTAAGAGCGCTCCTTAAACAGTAAGTCTTTATACTACTTATCTAGGAAGTTCTAGAACTAGGCAGTTATACCTATTAGGTTATAGTCCTTCTACAATAACCTAACCTGCGCAGCCTGTTCTTCTAGCCTGTTAAACATATAGGCAACTCCTAGAACAGCCTCCTAGTCCTCTATAGACCTTAGCTTATCCTTTATCTAAGACTTAAACGTTTAGTACGCTTATTAGTTGCTACTAAACTTGCCTACGTTAGGTAACTTTATAGTCTTGCTTAGTCTGTTGTTAACTATTTGTACAGAGGTAGAGGGTGTTACACTATAGTTTAGTAATCCTATAGATGCAACGTAGGCTTAGACCTAGGCTTTAACTAGCCTTTGTATAGTTTTGCCTATATCTTTCTATTATAGGTTCTAGTTAGAGTCTGTTATAGGGTAGGCCTTGTTGTTAGTAATAGCTACTGCGGCCTTAGGTAGGGTTGCTTATAATAGGTAGGTAGTTAGGCGTTTTAGTACGTAAGCTAGAAGCTCCTTCTGCTATTCTTTAGGTACTAACGTAGTAGTAAGGTTCTAGAGTTTAGTTCTAACGTCTAATTAATTGTTGTTACTAGTGCACAGCTTAATACTATATTCTCCTAGACGCCTAGCAGCGTTGTTGTACGTCTTACTTATTAATTCTTATTTAGTAATTAAATCTAATTATAAGAAGCTAACCTCTAAGAGAATTTGCTAGTAAAATACAAGATAGATTTAATAGAGGACAACCTCTAGGACAGAGGTTGCAGAGTTTTTATAACTCTGTTTTAGACACGTTAGCTCTATAGCAGAGCTTTAGTCTATACTAGGAAGCGCAAGCCGGAGTAATACTAAGGCAGTGTACGCTGAGGAGCTAGCACCTAGGCCTAGCCTGTTACAACAGGTAAGTTAGCTACATAGGCAAGTTAGCTACTCTGCTAAGACTACACTAACATTCTACCCTATTATAGCTTGTATTAGCCTATATTAGCATTGTATATAGTATTATAGTATATAATATTATTTAGTAACACCTTCTTTAGGCTTTTTACACGTGCGCAAGTTATACTCTATATTATAGCACTTTTTACAGCGTCTTTAGGTTACCTTACCTTCTTTAACACGTACTTGCTTTCTTACCTTCTTACTATTACTACGCGCTCTAAACTTAGTTAGAGTAGTTAATTAAAGGCCTTTCTTAGCTGTTAGGACTTCCTCCTGCTGCAACTACTTTCTTTTATATAATTTACGTCGCGTAGCAGCCTTATTTACTGCTTAAAGCCTAGTAATCTCTCTTTAAGCTAACACTAGCTTATACGCTACTATAGCTGCACCTTTAGCAAGCTTTTTAAAGGCCTTAACTATTAAAGTTAGTAAGCTGCTTGCATGCCTTTAAATCCTCTCTTAAACTAGCGTTAATTACAACCCTAATTACAGGGTAGTGCTTAGAGTTTAGGACTGCTAGAGCTTATCTTCTATAGTAGGTAGTAGTAGGGTATGTAGGCAGATATTAAGACCTATTATAACCTGTTCTAGGTTAAAGGGGACTATTCTAGCGCCTTAGAAGCCTCTTTAGATATTACTAGAAGTAAATATATTCTTATAGGCGTCTATAAAGTATAGTAGGAACTTAGTTTTAGTAATATAACTAATATAGTTACGTATAAGATTCTTAGCTTAGCGCCTATATGCCTTCTTTAGAGGGGTAAAACAACCTATATCTAGTAGTTATAAGAGGTAAGATAAGTGTAGAAGCATATACAGTATAATAATATTTACTTCCTTATAGTATTATTAGAAGTTAAGAGAGTTATAGCTCTTGTAGCTATTAATAAGAAGCAGCTAGTGCACTTCTTAGGTGCGTGTCTTTGTATAGGCATTAAAGTGCTTTAACTAGTCTAGACTAAGCTTATTAGTAGTCTATCTGTTCTTAGAGACTCTAATAACCTAGTTATAGGGCAGGTTGTCCTCTTTATACTAGGCAGAGAGGTAGTTATAGCCTTTAAAGATAATAAAGAGTAGAATAGCCTACTCTGTGCTATTAATGCTCTGTATAACTGTTATCTACTCTTAATTACTCTGCTATACTGCCTTTAGCTGTCCTTAACACTCTAAACCTATAATAACTACTTCTATAGATATCTAGCCTATTATAAAGCCTGTCTTATTAAAGTTATATATATTATTATTCTAGATGCTATACTTAGCTTTAACATTTACTATAAGCCTAAACTAGCCTTATATAATTTCTAAATCCTTACAGAGGGCTCTCTTATAGTTATACTTGCAATTAAACTTTACTTTAAAGTTAGAGCAGCGCTTAATAAATGTATTAGGCTAGTTTATGCTAATATAGCCTATATTACGCTTAGCACGCAAAGAATTAGCTATATTAGCTATAGTAGCTAGCTAAGAGGCAAATCCTTATACATCTAGCTTAAGAATATACTTAGTAATTACATCCTCCTTAGTCTAATCTATATTCTGTTAACTTAGCGTATAATTAGCTTGTACAGGTTGTTCTGTGTATTAATTGCGTAGTATACTGTAAGGCGCGTTGTATATAGCTGCAGCGCGTTGTATAGTAAGGTTTGCGTCTTGTTTAAGTGCCTAGAGCGCAAGCTGTATTACAGCCTCTTTTAAGAGCGTAGGTTTATATTATTATTAAGTTATTACGTTATAAGGTAGAATATTAGTGTAGTCTTAGCAGAGTAGCCGACTCGCCCGTGTGGCCGACTCACCCGTTGAATACCTTATAATTAAAATTAATGCTTTCTTCTTATCCTTACTAGTAGAATCCGCGCATCGCACGCACGGATACTTTACCGTACCGTGCATGGCCGCAGGACGTCTACGGTCAGCCGCTGGCTTCGACTTACCACCTTGCATGATGTCCTTAACGCGCGCCTCGCAACCCTCAAACAACGTGTGTTCTGATTCTGGCGCTCAAACCCACCGGAAATCAATCGGATTCCGCCTGGCTTTTCCCACCAATGCTGGCTCGGGCCGAGTCAGGGCCTCACGAAATTCAGCCGACTGCGCCTTGTCTTAAATTGGCACTGTAGACCTTTTAGTTCACTGTGCCTCCTCTAGGTGTATCAAGAGAAGTATAGCATACAAGATGGTTGGTTCGAGGGAACTGATCGGGATGCACTATGTCAGGAAATAGCTACATGGGCCTGTGCAGAGGAACTTTACCACGGCTATTACACTGAGACCTGGTGCCGTTCTGATCGGCTCTCTTGCTAGGGACAGTACTTGAGATGCATTGTTCCTCATCCTCAGGCTTCAAAATTCCACATCCGACACTACGATACTACAACATTTCCATACCTACTATCTATCAGCTCCTTTACATATTCCTTCCTCCTGCTTTTCAATCGTCTTCAAGTATCCCGAGATTAGCATGCCTCCCTTCAACAAAGTTGTCTCCAAAAAGTTCATCTCCAGCGTCGTTAAAGATGGGAAGACCGTGGCGGTCTCCGCTGCAACCAAAACCTCAACATGGACGCGTGACGACGATACGGCCCAAAAGGTCGGTGAACTCCTGAAAGACTCGCTTGACAGTTGGAGTGGTCGACTCCCCGAGGGTACAGAGGAGATCTGTTCAAGGTGCGTGTAATTCATTTGGGAAAGTGCATTCGGTCGGAAGCTTACTGTTGCATAGGGAGACTGAGCACAAGAGTGATAGCGACAAGCGCAATCACATAACCGCCGTATGTTTCAACGCAAAGGGGCAAGGAAAGACTATCCATGTGCCTGTCAAGAAGGCTTAGCTCCGGAACTGTGGCATGATGCATAGATGGAAGAAGCTTCGTCAGATCTAGACTCATGGTTTTGAGCATTTTCACCTAGCCCTGTTTGTCCTCTGGTTTCTTGCCTGTACTTCCCAATACGCTTCGAGCTTTAGTGAATAGCACTTCCACATGTTAAGAGCCATGGATGTTGTTCTTGGCGAGGCGCGGAGACACACACAGCCCAATTTCATTAAATCGTTCAGTCTTACGACACCTCATAACTATTACTTGTACTTGCTTGAAAATACAGCCTTGCTCTGTATATCCTGCCCAACGGCTGCTCCCTTTATTGCCTAACCCGAGATGGACTAGGGAAGGTCTGTCTCCGCAATCAACATTGCAATCGGCTCATCCTGGGCTTTGTCTGGCTTGTCTCCTGACAGAGACCACACACACGCCATCTCTTCTTCAATGTTACTATGTATCATTATGTAGTCGGTCAGTCATCCGACAAAGGAGCAAAGTCAGGAGCCTGGTTCGACGGATGACGCGGATTCTGTTCCTTCACCAAAATTGTACTCAGACACGACACCAATATTGACCACAGCTACACCAGGCTACGTCCCTAGGACCGGAAAGTTCAAAAAAAAACAAGTTCTTAGGGCTTGTAGTAGCTGTATACAGCGCTTTCGACAAGTTACGTTTTCGCAAGATCATACTTTTGAGAGGAAAGGATGGTCCGCCGGTATCTCTCACGTGATCGCACGTATCCGTTACCTTGGAAGCCTCTGAGTGCCTTGTACAGGCTCTTACGTACCTTCCAATACATCATCATATCATGCCAAAACTTTTGCCTTCCATCGCATACTTGTGTGGATAGGACATACTGGACCAGGCAGCAACATCGAAAAGAGTGAGAGACCGCTGGATATTCTATAGTTTATGGTCCAGGCGCGAGAAATTATTCCATTGATGAGACCCGTTGTTCGTCACTGCGTTCTCTCATCCTCTGAACTTGGTGGTATATCGGATTATCCACAGATGCAAGTAGAAGAGAACATGACTTGGATGCTATGCAACTTAGAACTGTCTTTCGTTCTTGCAGCCAGACTTCGTTGCAGAATGAGTTCCACAGCAGATGCATATGCTGATTGATAATAACAGTATTGCGCTCTCCTCTTATGGACCCTTGCTTTGGCTTTGTTGTTGATGTGCTTACTACCTGTAAATCCACAAGGAATACATGAGATTATTAACCTCTACTAACTTCTTTTTTTTTTCGCTGCGAAGCTGTACGAAGCTGTCGTTGGCGTTGAGATGAGACTTTCTTCTTTTCTGTTTCGTAGCACTCTAAGGACTGGCAGAGAGAAGCTGTCCACTTCATGGTCGCCCTCAAAAGCATCAGATAGTTTATTATGGGGTGGAATGATAGCGAACCTATAGGTGAGGCCAGGCTCTGACATTGTAGCTTGTGGCATCTTCAGGCTCGTTCTATCTAACTGTGAAAATCTGTTCCAGGGGTTGCCTTGATGCCTACCAGCGCGTTCTGTAAGTGAAGCGGTAAATAAAATTCCCACTCATTGAGCTTTGTCTGATACAATTGAACTCGTAACATTCCTAAATACTTCTGAACTTACCCGTAAGAATTTGAACCTGTGTTGAACTCGTAAAAGTTCAAGAAAATGTGCTTCCGGCGAACCTGTGTCCATTTGTTCTTTTTCTCGTTTCTCACGCGACACAGCTCTACATCTTCTAAAGCTTGCTCACAGCCTGCAAGCTTTAGGCGATCTCCTTAAGTTGTAAAACTTGTGAACTTCTCTTGTTGAACACACTCTGGACTATTGACTAATCTCACACACTAATGGCATTGCATCACTGGCTTGCAGTTTTCGGGGAACGGTCTTGTGAACGCATTACGACACGATTCATTGGCTGTCTGCAACTCTACAGTGTATCAGTTTTATAGGCTTTTTGGATGAATCCAATATCGTGACCTCGGAGTTGGTTCCTACTTAGTTCGGGCTTCCCAGTGCTTTTCTTTGCTGTTATGTTGCTAGTAGGTAATCCATCTGCATACAAATTAGAATTTGGAACCGCTTGTATAGAGGAAGGAGATATCGTGGCCGTAGTGTTGATAGAAACGTGCTTCAAACTCTACAGCCATGTGGTAGATCCCATCAGGAAAGCACAGAATCAGGTCTTGCTTAGTTTAATGCTTATTAAAAGCTATCAGTGCTGTCTTAGTCAACTAGATGTGTAGTCTAAACTGAATCCGACCAAACGATAGATCGTCTGTACAAAACTTTATGCTAGTGCTATCAGTTTTGTAGAGCTTCCTAGAGCTGCCCAAGCGTCAATATGGATTTGCCCAACAGCCACTCGCGTAGCGAGATGTTCAACCCATTCAACAAGCATGATGTTTTGAGCCCAAAATTCCGTATATTTGTAGTGGAATGTGTCAAACACTTCGTTGTAGTAGTCATGACTCGACGGGCAATCAAGTGGTAGACTGGCTCGATGCGCATCCACATCTTCTGGCTTGACTTCCCTCTGACTGAAATTGGATAAAAGTATAAGCTCACAGAGATCAGGATTATGGAATTTTGTCCAAGTAGAACGGAGTCCGTAAAGAGTTCCACAGTGTCTACCGTTACCGTCAAGTATCCACGCATCGTTTCTGCAGGCCTGTTCCAACCAGTTAGACCGCTTCTGATCGACGTTATGGCGATCGATTTCAAACTGAATTGAAAGGCTTGAGAATTCGGTTGCAGATGCCCTGAAAAAGAGGACCAAATCCCGAGGGCTCTTGCATTCTCTGTCAGTCTCGGTCCAGCTGGTTCCATGTTTATTGAAGTAATCTCTTGCGTCACGCAGAATTTCCTGGAAGTTATCACAATCGGTGTCCGTTTTCCACTTGCGGATGCCACGAATGTCATTAAGACTTGCGATAGCGTATTGTCGAACAGTCGGTCGCAAGGATACTGTGCATCCGGCATAGGAAGTTACGCGCCAGGGATTCCAGAAAACAATGCCAATCCAAGATGTCCAGCACCACGTCGGTACCCTGCAAGCTGCGTCCCCTAAACAATGGGAAGACTCTCTTGGTCGTAGATCTGCAATGAACATGGGCCTCCAGAGTAATGCAAGGTCGAAGGCATCTTCTGGCAGAGCACTAATGAAATTCCATCCGAATGAGGTATTGAATGACGATAAGATCACTTGGAACGCACTCAGAGAGTCAGAGTGGTACGTGTGTTGTCTGTTACTATAACCTTTGACCAGATTGTTGTACACAGTCAACGCCATACAAAATGGGGTTATACTTTTTGTAAATTTCTGATTGAATGGATTCGAGAATCCAGAATTCCATCCATGTCTTGTCTGATCCACATGAGAGTCTTCCGTATAGTAGCCTAATGGGCATTGGAAATACGTCAGATCGTCTGAAAAGAATAGACATCTTTTGACAGCATTGCCTCTTGGAAAGTCCAAGCACAGGTGTGCCATTTCGACTTTTGTAGAGCATTGGAGAGATCTGGTAGTTTGGCAAAAAGCCGCCATGGGCCAACTGTGACAGGGCGCTGTTGAACTCGTCGGGTTTCTTCTCTTACACCAGGAAGCCCTGCACTAGCATCTCTTCCAGATAGAGATACAATGGTTGCTACGGCCTGACTGTAGATGATATCCATATAAGGAATTTGAGCCTGCTTGTCTCCCGGATCGTCTTGCACAATGCACAGCGCATCAACCCAAAGGAATCTCTCTTCAAGTGCAGAAACAAGAGACATGGCATCATCGATGACTTGTGGAAATTTGTTCCTCATGCGCAATAACGAACCATCTTCCTCCAACTCGGAAAGGTTAGATTTCACTGTCTGAAACGTGACCATATTTCCCCAGACATAGCTAAAAGCGAAGTAGCGATGATTTTGGTAGCCACCCACGAGGCACACGCGTTCCATGCCAAGCAATCTGATGTAAGTAGTATTGTACGACTTTGGGTTACATTTCGGCCCGTGACGATTTTCACAAGTATCCATCCACTTGCGGATTAACGAGAAGTCTGCTCGAGATTGCTTGACAACTCGAACGAGTCCGGCTTGTCATTTCTGTCGTCGTTCGGATGTTTGATCAAGCGGAAGAATCTCCCCAAACGTGGTGATGTGTCCGGAAATGCTGGGGGGAAGAGTCGAGGATGTGCTATCAAACCATGTCAGAAGCCTAGAAGTCCCGGAGATGTCCAAAATCTTGCCCAGGTGAACTATTTCGACCGGATATAGATTTTCTTTCCAATACTCCCCACAACTAGCGCTCAACGCGTGAACGATGAGTTGGCAGAATGTGCAATTTCTTCTTTGCAGGATTTCTTAGAATCCTCCAAGCTCGGCAGCACCAGAATCTCCGTGCCCAACAAAAAAACGCCTCAAATTGAGGTGTTGACATCTCGAACAGAATTCCACCTATTTCTTCATGTCCTTCTGAGACTTCCATTAATCAAGAATGCGTAATAGCTCCCCAAACAGGGTTGTTAAAGGTATTCGAGAATTCCAAGATTGCCAAGAAATGGAAGATATTTGTAGATCAAGCAGAGAAGCAGATTCTGAGCTCATTCGGATATGATCAGTAAAGGGTTCATGGTCAGAGAAATAACAATGGCAAACATGTGAGTGAATTTGTACTCTTCTGCCTAAATATCCAGAATCACATGCGCCGAACAACGCGAACTGCAACACACCAATAGCAGGGCTTTGATCAGATTTGTCAACAATCAAGTCAATCAAGTCAGGCGGCAAGACTTGACTTGACTTGTTTAATTGTCGTATATATCAAATTTGACTTGATTGATTGGTTACGTGAAGTAGTGACTTGCAACTTGATTGACTTGCTTGATATAGTAGTCTAGGCACGTAAGTGTGTCTGTTGACTGCCTAAATAGGCCTGTTGCTTATTCAGCAAGTGAAGCGAGGGGCCCCTAGTTCAATTCTCCCCTAGGGCATTCTCCCTTTTTGCTTTTTTACCTCCCCTTACAGGGGTAACAATCAAGTCAAGTTTATCAAGTTTTTTGTCATCTAAGTACTTGTTTGCTTGCAAATTTGGGCAGAGCAACTTGATTTGATTGACTTGCAAATTTGCAATCAAGTCAATCAAGTTAATCAAGTCGACTTGATTGTTGACAAATCTGGCTTTGATGAACAGGGGTTCTAGCGGTCAGAGAGGGACTGATTTATTAATAGATCACTAACCGTGAGGAGTCACTATACGGGTTTTGTATCACGTCATGCTACAAATACAGTAGAAGAAACCGCTGCGCCTGTCGAATCTAGTACTGGTCTGGCTCTCTTGTTGTTCAGGCCATGCGCTAAGGGATCAACCGGTGTTAGAACAAGGAATCAGCTGTGTTCGCAGTTATACAACGAACTCAGTATTAAGGTACGCGATCAACTAAGGTCATTATCAGAACACAGATCTGTTGAAGGTTCTAGCATATGTGTGAGGCCATTGCTAGCGGCTAACACAGCAACAAGATTCATCTGTGCTTTGTCAGCACAACGAAAGTACGATAAGCATAACGCAGCCTTGTTATCCTTGAGTGCCTGCTTACAGAGTCTACAATATCATGTTCTGCTCCACTTCAACTCTGAGCACATCAACGTTACCCGAACTTGCATTCTCATCGATCAAAGTAATGTATTCACGCGACGAATGCATCGTCGCTGTGAGCGACTTCTACGACTTTGTGGGGAAGATGTTTATGGATGTGCAGTCCAGCATAATTTACCCACCCTCCGACGGCTGGCCAAACATGACACCTGAAGTCATGGGTTGCCTAGGGAAAAACGAAGAAGTCATCTCACTTTTACGCCACCTGCCGTATCTCGAGGATAAACCTTATTCAGAGCGCCCAGACTGTTTACCCAACGAATGCAGACCTTTGGATTGGAAGACTACTGTAGACAACTTGAAAGATGGGGAGGAGGACAACGAAGGCGTGCTATTCCAAACCGAGGGCCAAGTTCACCGTTTCGGTGACAGAATCCCAAAGCACTGTGTGGGCCTCATGGATGTTGTTACGGAAAGCGGGGACGGCATTCAGAATGTTATGTTGTTGGATGTTGAAAACGGACTGGTGTACTGGATGGATTGCCCGAAGCATGTTCTGGAGGCGTGTGAGCCTAAGCCGTCAAGTTCAGTGTCTCCGCTAGTGGGCGAAGCGGAGGCGGAGAAAGGTGACAAGGCCGACGTTACTGGCCGAGGAGATGAAGACGAAAGCGACGACAAAGTATCGGATAACGAGACTGAGACCGGAGAAACCGAAACACCTCCAACATCCAACGACGATAATGACGAGAACGAGGAGGAAGAGTCCGAAAAAGATGAAGAAGAAGAAGAATCCGTCAGCTCTGACTACTGTGGCGTCAAATGGGGACCCTGCTGGCCAGTTCGCGACTTTTTCGCTATGCTGAAAAACCATTTCGTAAAACTCAACTGGATTCCTTACAGCCCTCGGGCAATTATTGATATCTGGACCGACGAAACTTCCAGTGGCCTGGTAATCCCTGAAGGCTTACCGCAACTGCTGCAGTCTGTTTATCGCAAACATGGGTGGCCTGACTTGGAGGTTTACAAGAAGGAAGAGTGTTTGGCAGAGCTAAAGCAAGTGTTACATGAGAAATACCCAGACTTCCATTGATCAAGATATAAGGACTATCATAAGCTTCTTTCGATGTTCAATCAGAACAACTGTATACAACCATTTGCTTCTCTGTCCTTTGCGTTAAAAGCCATCCTTTTCGATACGTATGACGACAGGACACTGAGAACGACATCTTCTGCCCCTCTCGCCATCTTCTGAAATGTTTTGCTGCCGCTATTCACATGAAACGTTTTGGTTTGTGTCCATCTGACCTCTAGGCCAGGACACTCGGAGCTCTCTCTATTGCGCTTGATGGGCTAATCCAAGCAAAGCGTTCTTACACAACCTCGATATGTCTAAAGCGAGCCCCTTCGAGGACATCATACTGTGTCCAGAACACACCCGAGCCGGTACGTCGAAACTCATTCTGAGAACTACCTGTCGACTCAACTGCAATTACATGGCCCGCGTACGATTCTAGACTACCTCGTGACCAAAACGATCAAAATACACGAAACAATCCGAGGGTTATCGCAACTAATGCAGCCACTTAGTTTTGAAGAGAGCATTTCTTGTCCGCTTACGAGTTCGACGACTCGGCTCATTCAGTACTGTGTCCCTATCACTATCAGAATCTGCAAAATACTCAAGATCTCCTCCATCGATACCGAACTAGTATTCTGCATCCCTGGACCGAGATAATCAGGAGTTAGTAGAAGGAGATGCGAAGCACACGTCGAGATAAGGCAGACCAGAACAGCGTCCGCCAATCATTCTGACCCGGCATCGCGGATAAAGCCTGGTTTAAAGCAGCCTGGAAGTCCGTTGCGCGTCCTCCCATATCTGCACGACATTGATAATCTCTCGCGAGTGGGAAGATTGAACACTGACCTGTTTTTCTTTCTGTTTTCTGTGCTCCTGCTGCTCTGCGTGAGTACCTTCACAATGCAGAGTTATAGAGTATGATTCAGTGTTGTAGTCCATTGGTGTATCGATGCAAATTCATGACCATGATGGTGCGTCAAAGAGTGCTTCATTCTGTGAAGTGTGGACGGAATATACTCAACACGTGGGCAAAGAAAAGGTTAACATCCCCAGTGGGGAAATGGATAATTTAGTCTGATTAGAGCTGAAAGGAAGAGAGATTAAGATCAAGTGAAAACAGCTTTGTTGTTAGCTCTGGAAAACAAGAGTAAAAAGACTGCTAATCGCTCACATAAGCTGGCTGTGATCGAACTGAACTCTTTATTCTACCTAAGGAATGGACGAATCAAAGTCCAAGATGGACTCTGCTTCCTGATATACAAAACAATCAACTCCTCTATATCCCATACACGATTCTCAGAACTCCCAGCTAACACCGAAGCTCGCTCAGCAACGAGGAAATGCGATCACCACCTCTAACACCTATTGAGATCAAGCGAGAGACCTGGGATTCATTAGCTACCCCCCATGCAAAAGACCACGAAAGAAAACCTACAGTCCAGTAACCTCTTGTACAGAAAAGCTTTACTTGGGGCACCCAATACCCCATCCAGTCTTAGGATCGCAGCAATTGGCACTGCACGAAGCCACGACGTTAGGCGGACACAGGTCGCCATCTGCGAAGCGGATTTCTCCGCCAGTCTTGGTGCCGGGGACTACGGTGCTCCATCCGTCCTGGCTCGTGCGCGCTTTGCGGTCGCGGAAACAGCAGTTGTTGTTGGTCCATTTCACTGTGCAAGCAGCGGAGGTGGTGGTGGCGAAGATGCCGATGGCGGCAATGACCGTGGAGAGGATGATGTTGGAATGCATGCTGGCGAGTTGGTGGGATGGAAGTGAGGGTTTGGAAGTCTTGAAGTGAGGGTTTGGAAGTCTTGAAGTGAGAGTGAGAGTGAGAGTGAGAGTGGAAACGAATGTAGTTGCTGTTGGAGCTGAGAGTGGTGAGGAAAGATGTTGATGGGAAAAGTACCTGTCTTTATATACATTAGGAAACCTTGATGTGACTCTGCTGCCTTCCAAATGGTAACGAAATGCTAAGACACTGCTTAGGAAGTTAGGACCCGTGCATTTCTCCAGGTCTGAGCGCACTCGCACTCGCACTCGCGCTCGTGGGTACCAGTGAAAACAGATTTAGAGTCGCTGCCCTAATCAGTGTCTAGCACTCGGAAAGTCCTTGGCATGCTTGCAACACTGACGCATTGTCATCTTGCAGGTAAAGAAGAGGATTATCTTCTTTCTTCCAATTCACACAAAGCTTGTAAGATATTTGGTAATGAAATTTCTCGTCCCTCCTACACAGATTTTACTTGCGCGGGCTAGAAACTCTACTTTCACAATCACCTGTAAAAGAGCTGGCAATTGGTGTTGCACCGCACAAGCTACTAAGCTAGTCTAATTTAATCGTACAGTATTAAAGCATGAGTTGATGTTAGACTTCAAACCACGCTACCCCCTCTAAGTACGTCCGATCGGGGACTTGGCAGTAGACAAGAAGTACTGAACAAGCTTGAAACGTCTACGTGCCAAGCCATACGTATGTGTAACTACCGCATAAACTGGGAGCTTTGACTGTAATTACCATCTCAATCAAGAGGGCGGTGACTCGTGAGGGTTGTTAAATGGCTAGCAAGAACACGACGCGTGAGTAAAAGCACTCACTTTCCTTTGCAACGCTCACTGCCTTGCGTCATGAGTAGGTGTATTCGAACCCTTTTCGAAAGACTTCTCTTCCATGTCTACTTAACTAAAGACTGCGAGGCATCCTAATCTAGAAGGCACAATCAAATACTGCCAGTTCATGCGATACCCAGTCCTTCATGCTCCTGCCAAGTCCCCAATTTGACATTCTCAAAGTGGTACGATAACCACATGCTAGAACGACCGGAGCCCACTCCGAATCCTGGAACCAGTGTAGAAACATGATAGATACATAGACAGGAGGCCATGACTAGAACCCTGCGCCAAAACCCCCATCTGCGTCCTCACCCAGTTACCGCACATCAACCAGCACACAGAGAGTGCACTGTGCACGTTACGAACGGTTGCCACGCGAGGGTTGGAGCGACTGATGAAAAGGCTCGAGATCTCAAATTAGTATATTTCAAGACAGCAGCGGAGTCCCGGGTACCTCCAGAGCGCGTGTAATCCAGCGCGTGCGAAGCGGAAGCAGATACCGGCAGTCACACATTGGAGCATCGACCGCATGTTGTAAGGCGTGTTGAAGCGACATGTATCGATCTATTCTGTACCGCGCGCTATCACTTCATCTCAAGTACCATCATGCCAGGAAATGTATGTCTCGTTTCGGTCCAGCTACTGTTTTTTAAACGAGGGCGCTCAGCACTCACGTCTTCTGTCCTGATACTCGGAAGAGTGACTTGTTCTGCGTTTGGGTTGGAGAGATGCTGCAGCGGTCATTGCTATGTCAATTCTGCACTTTTGTCTTTTCTGTTTCTTTCCTATTCGACTAACTTCTCTGCTCGTTCCAGGAGGGGAGAGACCTGGATTCGGCACTGGCCAAAAAAGCTTACAACAGGCTACTTGAAGCAGATTCCAATATTACGAGATCGTATCTTCATTGACATGTCTTCCATGAGAAGACTTTTGCTATCGACAAGTACTGTAAAGATCAACTATTTGCGCACGCAGACATCTCGCATCGAACGCCATCAGGTCGTTCGTCCCAGGCTCTCCCTATTGTGGACAGCGCTTACTGTCCACCCATCTTTTCATACGTGTTCATCAAGCTGCCGATGAAGGTGGTGATCAGACGGCTCTGCACCGCGACGATGTCCTCGGGCACCAGCCAGATGGTAGCGCCCATCTTTCTCGCGATACTGATGGCCAGCTTGGCGTTCTGGTAGCTCTCCTCGTCGTTGCGGCCAGGTGTAACGAGATCGTAGTCGACGTAGGCAGGCTTCATGCCGGCAAGCACGTCAAGGAGGAACTTTGCGTTGGACAGCGACGAATCCTTGAACGAGCGGATCTGCGAGCCCTGGCCACCCTTGCGGGCCATGTCGTTTGCCCACTTGATCATATCTGAGTCGGAGATTTCACGCTTGCCGAGCTTCTGGGCGAGGCCCTTGAGTGTGGAGACAATGTCCTTGCGCATCAGTTGCCAAACGAGACCGAGGGTTAGTGTGCGCTGGCCGTCGGTGATGTCGGCACCCTGGATACCGGGAAGGGAGAACTGAACAGACTTTCCAAGCTCCACTGCGTAGTTGGTGTTCTCGAGAGCCTTGAAGCGCATCAACTCCTGGCCTTCTCGTGGTTTGTTGACGTGGCGCCAGTTTACGCTGCCCGGAATGACCTTGTCGTATGCCTGCAGGAGGACGGTGCCATCCTTGAGGTCTTCGAAGAAAGACTGCACAACAGGCTTGACGTCCAGAGAGTTGAGCCACAGTGTGAATACACGCGCCTCACGCTCGCCTTCAGCATCAAAGTCCTCAATCTCAGCCTTCTCCTCCTCTGTGATGGGATCCAGGCAGGGATGTGTGTTGAACAGGTTGGCGACAAAGGCAAGGTTGAGCTTGGGGTTTCCAGCAACGAGCGATGTCGGTGTCAGAAACTTGCGGCAGTCGAGCGCATCGGCGTTCTGGAGGACCATCTCGGCGCGCTGCAGCAGGTCGTTTTGTTGCAGTGGGGAGCGGGAGCAGGTTTCAGGCGCTAATTGGTTGAGCAGCACCGTGTAGTTCTCGCCGTCCTTGACGTCTGTGGAGAAGTTGCTCACGCTGAGGATGTTAGTCGTTGCCTTGTAGGGACGGTGTTCAACTCACGTTCTATGCCACTTCGCGTTCTTCAGGTGGTAGTTGAACCAGCGCAGCAGAATCTGCTCCGGGGGCAGGCGCAGGAATTGCTCCAGAGTCTCGTCGTCTTCTAACAGCCTGTACAGCTCAGGGTGCAGCTTGATGTCGATCTTGCCGAGCAGACCTCTCCTGATGACCTGCCAGATCAAACCCAGAATCAGATGCTCGCGCACCTCAATAATGTCCCCAGACCCAATGTTAACCACGGAACACCCAATACCCTTGGCAGACTCAATCACGATGTTGTTGTTTTCGGTGAAGTGGAAGTTGTTCAGTGACTTGATCTTCTTGCCCGGCTTGTTCAGAACACGTTCATCGATGGTATCCGGCACGCTGTCGTTGATCAGCTTGGACAGCACGAGGCCGTCCTTGCACTGGTCGAACATCTCGAATGTGTCGGTGGGGAAGGGCAGGCGGTCACCAATGTCTGGGTCGCCCGCGAGGACGGCATTGATGTGGCGCGTGAACTCGGTTCGCTCGTCTTCGTTGATGGTGTGCGTGACGTTGGCGGACGAGCCCTGCACTTGAATCCTGCCACCACCGCTGCCAATGCTAGGCTTCGAGGCATGCTTTGGCGTGGAGGGTGCGCTGCCGGCAGCACCGGATACAGCGCGTGGGCGCGTTGGACCCGTGCTCATGCGCTGCTGAGCGGGCGACGACTGGCGCAGCTTGGAGATGAGGTCTACGTAGTCGTCCAGCTCGACTCGCCGCGAACTGTCAAGCTCGACCTCTTTCAGCGCCTGGCGCACGACGTCGTACGGCTGATGCTCCGTCTGCTGGGTCGCCTTGATGACGGTGGCCTCGTCGATGTAGCCCTTGTCGTCGACATCGAGCTTGCGGAAGGCATCCTGCAAGCCAAAGATCTCGCCCTGTTCAAACTGGGGGTACTTTCTGTGCGCAATGGGTCGTCAGTCACAGTGGAACGCGGGGGATTGCCGTGGAAGCTGACCTTTGAAGCTTGATGATGTTCATGGCTGTGGTGGGGTGGAGAAAGCAGCAGTGGGGATGGGGGCGGCTATAAAGACGGTCCCAAAGGCAAAAGTTACTGCCTGGCTCAGCCTCGTTCTGCGTTGCGCGTTCGACGTTTGTCGTCTCTTGTTTTGCTTTAGGCTCACCCTGATGACGACGTGGGGCGACCGGCCAAGCATGGGCCGGGCGGCGCACGAGGGGCAGGTACGACCGGGTACGAGGCGCTAGCTTACGTACGCATCCCTACACAATCTCGACGACAATGCAGCCCAACTGTCAAACAGCGCCCTGGCTCACCCACGATGCAGGTCGTGCATAACATTCGCAGGACCGCAGCATGCAGGGCTGCTCGTTGTCGGTCCCAGAGAATCATCAACGACTGCGAAATGCAGGGGCCGCGGCGTGGCATCCATCAGCAAGTAAAGACGTCAGTGTGTCCACTATTGCCAGCTCACACCGAGATGCTACCTACCTACGATGACAGGTGGAATTTTGGTCGTTCGCTCGCTTCACTGTTTGTCGCCAATGCTTCCTCACGACAGCACACGTGCACCGAATAGCTCGACTGGTCCACATGGCCGCATTGGCAATCAAGGGCACGCGCTGTCAAGACGAGAACACATCAACATGATCGTGGCAGAACAATGGTCGAGTAAAAAAGAAGAGCTTTTGATTCCCTCATTATCATCAGAAGGTCCAACACCATCGGTAGCTCGTCAAAGTTCATAAGAGTAAACACTAACCCCTACTCCATCGATTGTAAAGATACTGCTGGCGAGCATCCGGCGGCTGCTTGTATGCGCACTGCAAACCGCGTAGATCTCTGCTGCCTCCGCAACTAGAAACAATAAAATGATAAAACTTGCCGCGAGCACACTTGCCCGCCTAATAAGCAAACACCATCAATGCGTGGGACACATCTGTATTCGTTTCTGCCTTGTCTTCGTCGAGTATGGCATGAGGCTCGTGGTTTCGTCTCGGACAAAAATGGGTAAAGATGGTTGTTTGAAGCATCGAGAACAACGCGCTGCTCAAAAGAGTTGTCTGAAATTATTGGTGGTTGAGACAGAGATGATGCAGGTGTTGAGTAGCAGCGCGCTAATCGATCGCAGTGCTATGCCCATCGTCGTCAACAGGAAACAAGATTGGACCAAGGAAATACAGCACCATCATCCGCAACACGGAGCCAAAACGTCTAAAAGAACAGGCGTTTGCTTATGCTGCATGCAGGAGTCGTATATCGTGAGAAGGAGAAGTCCAGGTGACTGGCGAACTGGTCGTTAAGGTCGTGAATGCCGAGGTACGAAAATGTAGACATGACAGAGAATGGAAAGTTTAATAAACACAAGGAGATATCCTCGGTGACGAGGACGCAGGAGCTGCTGTATGAGCGTCGACTTCGGTCGAGTGGAGGGTTTGGTTCGATGGACATGAGGTTGGCTAACGCACTACCTCCGTACGCGCTGCGCTTGAGCTTGCATAGTGTGGGCGCGCTGCAGACCTGGGTTAGGGTCTTGAGCGTAAGGGCCAACGGCACCTCCCTCCATCGTCTTTCGCCTCTTGAGACCGCCCATGTCATCACCCTGAACGCTATCGGGACGGTAAGACTCTTGTTCTTCGTCGTCGCGACCGCGCTTGGCTGAGCCCATGCCGTTTGAGGCAGGGTACCCTTGGCTGGCGTACTGGGTAGGACCTGGGTAGCCATCGTGGGATGTGTTGCCATTAGTAGAAGCGCGAGGATCGCTGCTCATTACACTATAAAGGTTGCTCGAGGGGAGTCCCTGGCGCTGAGGAGTAGGGTAGCCAGAACTCCACGCTTGTCCTGTTGATGTTGTGCGCGGGGTCGCGCGTCCAGACCCGTTCTGGTGCGGGGATCCGGTCATCTCCGGAGACAAGTGGGGATGGTCAGGGTGCATTGGTCCCTGAGCCCCACTGGGGTTGTAGCCGTACGCGCTCCTGTTGCCATTGTAAGGAGCGTTGGAGTGAGTGTACTCGTGGTCTTGCTCGTGGTCGCCCTCCCCTCCGTTTGGTGCATTGAGCACCTGCTCGTTGCCTTGTGATAAC
Organism: Ascochyta lentis; assembly: GCA_004011705.1. Classification (NCBI taxonomy): domain Eukaryota; kingdom Fungi; phylum Ascomycota; class Dothideomycetes; order Pleosporales; family Didymellaceae; genus Ascochyta; species Ascochyta lentis. The sequence continues at coordinate 3,770,748 of RZGK01000002.1, forward strand.
GAAACGTCGGGAGGCTTGACCTCGCCCTCGTCTGGGACCTCGGTAATGCGTGATGGCGGTGCCATCTCTGTCTTGGGGTAGGACCCGTCGTTGCGGTATCCCATCATGGGCTGGTTTTGGGTGTGGTATTGACCAGGCTGGGAAGGAGGAGCAGAGTACATCGGCCTGGAGCCATCGTAGCTTTGCGCCGAAGGATAGGAGATGCCTTGCTGTACAGCACCTGGAGGCGTGCTTGCTGGCGTTGTTGGTACTGAGCGGGCATTGCTCAAGCCAGTGTCAATGGAAAGCGGCTGGTTGCCAGGCGCGTTCTGGACGTTGGCACCGTTCCACTCGTAAGAGCTGCCTTGGTTGCCCATTCCCATGATGCTGGACGCACTCGTGGGAGGGGTGGGGAAGGTGTGCGCACGGTCAAGACCAGGGCGGCCGGCAGATGGGTGCGGCTGAATGGCATGTGGGGGTTGCGACATGGCTGCGCCAATAGGGTTGCTCATCGAGTGATGGTGGTGGAGAGAAGGAGGTTGCGATGTGGTTGGCCCTGACAAGTACCGTTGAGCATTCTGCACACTGTCAGATCGAGGACGACCAACAGCGGCCATGGCGGCGCTTCCTACACTTTGCCTATTCTGATTTGTAGGGTGATAGAGCAGGGCTCCGATGTCGTGAACGAACAGAGGATAAAGCTGCTCGGTGATCTTCTCCTTGTTTGCGAATTCAAGTGCTCTCTCAAAGGGGATCCTACATCATGTAAGCGCGTGGTTTTGAAGTGGCGCGAAATGGCAAACTTACCAGACACCCTTGAGGTGCATGGGCCCAATCTTGACGACGTGTCTTGTCTTCTCGCTCTTCAGAATGCCATCTCGACGTCCTCGGGTCATGCCAGCAACGTTCAACAGCTTTGTGCCGTTGATGAAATGGTTATCCTCGCGACGAGCAACACACACACCCTTTGCTTCCACCTGGAAGCAGAGGCTGCCCTCGTCTTCCCAAAGCGTGGCGGTAACACGAGGCTTCATTCCTGGCGGGGCCACCTGTCCAGTGTGGTCAAATGTATGCGTCTGGTAGCTCTGTGGCGCTGGTGCTGGCGCGCCTGAAGACATGGCTGGTCTTGATTAGCAGACTGTATCAGAGGTACTCGACGCGCTGAAACCTACCAGGAAGCTGAATTGTCGAAGGCACCATGGAACTGTTCATGGACGATGAAGCCGGCAATTGCGAAGGGAGGCCATTGGAGTAGCCATACGAAGGATACCCTGGCGGCGCGGATCCATACTGACCCGGCTGCAGCATCGAGGGCTGCTGCGGGTATGAGTAGTGTGACAGTCCTGCGGGAGGGCCCGACGCAGGCGCGTGTGCAGTGGCAGCCGACATGTGGGGTGGATGTACGTCAGCGTACGATTGCATCTGGTTCATGCTGTTGTAACCCGCTTGGGGGTAGCCGAAGCTGTTCTGGGTGCTGTACGGGGAGCCTTGCTGCGAATGCGCATGCAATGGCTGACCGTCGCGATTCAGTGACTGCGGCGTCTGCTCTGGGGAGGGCGTCTTGGACCCAGCTGTGTGGCCGTGCACCGAGGCGGCGTACGAAGTGTGGGAGCTAGCTGTGGATCCGCCGCTTATGGAATCACCTCGAGGCGATGAATTGGTGGATGAACCGGGGTGGAAGGAGGGGTAGGACTGGATCTGGGGAAGAGCTGGTAGGCGCTCGTTGGTTGCAGCAGACTTGGGCGCGTACTGAGCGTTGTACCAATCGTCGATGGGGCCTCGGGCGTGGACCGACGAGATCGATGGCAGCTCCAGCTTTACGGTATTGGCGGGGGATGGAAATTGTCGAGGTCCCAAAGAATCCTTGCGGAGTCGTCGAATCTATACACAAGATAACCGAGCGTATCGCTGGACAGAAGTGACAACCACAACAAGAAGTGGGTTGATGTGGGCACGTAGCTGGAGAGACGATAGCTCGTGTGATATAGCTGGGTGCGCGACAGCTGATGCCTTTACCGCAAGTCAGTTGTTTGCTCGGCAGGGTTCACGGGCGGTACACGGCAGGGAAGCCAAACAAAACGCGGTCAGACACGTGTGCAAACAGTCGCAATCGAAGGTGCAGGGCCGTCCCTCTCGGGCGTGCGCCATCATCTCACGCGTGCGCCAGCATCTCACGCGTGCGGGGCGTGCGGCTCTCTGGGGACGGAGAGGTGATGTGGAAGGGGACTTACCGAGTGGATGCCAAGAGGGTGGGAGCAATGCACAGACAGACACAGACAAAGAGACACACGAACTAAGCTGGTTGACTGGCTCGAACGCTGCAAACAATGCTGTAGAGTCAAAAGGCGAGTCGTAACGTCGTTGCAATCGTTAATCGAGGAAGTGCAATGCTTTTCGCGGTGGTTTCAAAACACGCTCAAGGAGGAATTGACGGAAGCCGGCCTGGAAAGAATAGCAGATAGGGTGTGCGACGAGGGGAGCATCTACTGTCGAGGTGGCGGCGTGTCGAGTGGTCGTGGGCGGTGGTGAGGTGTGTTGGGGTGGTCAATGGCGAGTGCAATGGCGGGCCGTGCAGGATCTATCGATAGCGGTATAGTGATGGATGGCTGCAGCTCCAGCAAGAGGAAGACTGCGCGAGTCGCGGGTCAGCTGATGCGGCGCACAACAGAGGTAAATAATAGAGGTAGCAGGTGGCAGGTAGATGGCAAGCTCGGCCAGTCTATGAGCAGAAACAAAGGCCAGCAGACAGACGGCGTGTTTTGCTGACTGCGTGGGGAGGCGGAGGTTTAGAGGGCAAAGGTGGTTGGGATGGGAGGTGCGTGCTAGTGCCGTCTCGACTGGAGCGAAGCAGCCAACCAGGCCACGGCGCGGGCGCCAACCAACCAGAGCATGAGCGATAGGCGAGTGCACGGGAAAACGCTGGGTCGGGGCCGAAACAGCGCGTGGAAGGAGGAAGAGGAGGAGGAGGAGGGTGTGCGCAGGTATTTGGTAGAGGGGGAGGCCACTTACCGGTGCCAATGCCTCAACGAAGGGATGCAGAGAGTGCAGAGCTCACTATGGTGGTGGTGCGGGCAGTCTGTGTGTCTGTGTGTCTGGCAGTCTGGCTCTCTGGCTCTCTGGCAGTCTGGCAGTCTGGCAGTCTGGCGAGTGTGGAGAAGAGACGTCGTTCTCGTCGGCGGTGCTGCAGGATTCTCTGCAGCGCTCGACAGCAGGCAGGCCGCAGCTAAAGGGCTGAGCGAGACAGGCGAGCCACGCACGCCCCGCAGCACAGTCCGTTCGAGGATGGGCTCTTTTGCGCGGACGGCGTGTCCCTACAATGTCAGTGCGCTATCGAGGCCGACGCCGGTGGCAGCTTGGATCCTTGATCCGCGCGCGCACGATGATGTCGCTGCTCGACGGGACGGCGCGAGTTTGCAGCAACGGGCGGCACCAGCACGGGGGGGAGGGGGTTCGCTGCTGCGACAAGAGCGCGTCTGCTGCAGCGCTGCTGGCCAGATTCAGATGCTCAGATGCGTCGAGAGCGCGCGCTGTGCCCTCGCCGTGGCTAGGAACGGGTGGTGGACATGTCTGGAGGGGGGGGCGTCTCAGCAAAACGCAGCCACGAGCCGCTGCTCGCACGCAATCTACGCTCGCTTCGGGCCTGGTGGCAGCTCTAGCAACCAGCAACCAGCAACCAGCGGCCAGCAAGCGGCGGGCCAGGATGCTGTCGTCCGGCGTGCGCTTCCAGCCTGGGCCGAGAAGCAACAGTCGCGTGAAGAGGCAAGACGAGCGTTTCGCGCTCGACGGGCACAGACGCCGCCACGGCGCACGCTGACTGGGCTGATGGGCGGCGGGTGGGGCCTCGCGGACGCTGCATGGAGAACAGCCTGGCAGGGACAAGGGCTCCAGCCCTCTCCCACGCCAGCGCTGCACACACGCACCCAAGCGAGCTGCGACCTGCGACCTGCGACCTGCGAGCCTGCCCCACGGCTCCACCTCCAGCCACCTGACGACAAAACCCAGCTCCCGCACGACAGCACCCGCACGACAGCACAAAGGCACAGCAGATCAACGCAAGCCCTGCCTGTCTGCCATGCTGTATGCTGCCATGCTGCCATGCTGCTATGCTGGCCCATCTCCCCTGCTTGCCGCCTCAGCACGGCCTGACAAGAGGGGGTGCAGCAACGGCCGAGGAGGAGCTGCTATTTTCGTGACGCCCGCCTTCACCACCATCCTTCTTCGGCCCGCCACCGTCGTCCATGATCCATGGTCCATGGCCTCGCTGCGACAGGGGGTGTGCGCCAGTCTGCCATAGCGGGCGCCTACGCCTTCAACCACCACACGGCGTCCCGCTTCCTCAGGCATCGGCTGCCTCCCCGATAGGGAGCTGATGGCTGCACTGGCCCAGCGCCCACCACTCAGGCCAACCGGAGCCGAGCAGTGTCCTGTGCCAGTACTTGTATGTAAAGTGGCATGGGCCCCACTCGATAAGAATCAGCCCTTAGTCAGCCGCTGCCGGCGCTTGATGCTGCGGCCGAAAATCATGTGCACGGACCGAAAACCACCCACATCCTGGTGAGCGATCGGAAAGCTGTCCCTGCTGAAACCTCTTGACCTACCTCGCCGTCGCCCGCTTCAGCACCCTAACGGCTTCTCCAGGCGCCATCATGTGCGCCGCTGATAGGGTACGTACTACGAGCCAAAGCAGCGCAAAACTTCAGCAATCCAACACCCCCTCGACATGCCGACGAGAAGCTCCACAGAAGCCCTCTTCCCGCTGTCGGTCCGCAGCCCTCTCACTCTGAAACGCACGCTCACCTCCCGCGCCACCTGCTCGTCATGCTTTCCACCTTGACTTCGGACTTGGATGCTTCAGGCAGGACAGCAGACTGCAGCAGCCTGCGAACGCGAGCACGCTGGTCTGGGCGTCCTGGAGCGGATTCCTCCTCAGGCTAAATGCCCGTCCCTCACCATCAAACGCCTCTCGCGCAGGCATGGGCCCGACAGGGAAACGGGAGAGACGGACGGTAGCCCGTGCAAGCCATACAAGTATCCTCGCCAGCCTGGCCGTCATTCACTCCACCTGTGGTTGGCTGGATACTTTATCGCATTCCGACCACCTGGACACGCTGGAGCTGGACCAGCCATCAAACACCGTCTATCGATTTCCCACGCGAGGCCAACATTCAACAATATCCACAAGCTCCAAACGCGCGAATCTGCGAGCCACGCCAGCGTGAGCATGTGCAACGTGGAGACTCGACAGAGTACGACGCCCATGTCATGTCAGCAGGGAGCGCGATGAGAGGACGCCGTGAATTTCCCTCGACAAACGTGCCGTCTGTACCACCGGACTTGGTGTTAGATGTGGATGCCGTGCTAGGTGATAGGGCGACGTCTACTTGCGGTGTGGGTGATGTGTTGTCCGCTAGTCGCTTTGGGCTAGCGCCCACCTCGGTCACGCCTTCTTGCCTCGTCTCTCCAACAGCCACCCGCACTCTCAAACGCAAACTTCCATCGTCGTGTCTCCCTCGCTGTCGGATTCCATCTCCCAGCGTCTTGGTTGGAGCACGGCATGGCTACACAGGCCGACTTTTGAGGCCAGCTGAAACAATGGCTGTGCATCTGCACCGGCCGGGTGCATGCCCAGCTATCGCCGTGACAGCTCGTGTCTTTTCAGACATCCGTAACGAGTGGAATGTGAATGTCACGGGACCCGCCGTACAGTGTACACTGGGCGGGCCAGTCCGGCTCGGTTTATGCACCTTCCATGCGAACGGTGGGAGGTGGATTGGCTCAGCCTGTGCCATGCCGGCCGCATCTGACAGATGGCTTTGTGCCAGCCTGGCCGCCTCAGGCGCCAAACCAACTGTTCGCATCTCATTCGACCCTGTCCCATCCCATGTGACATGGGGCATCCTCTTGTCCACATCATAAACATTATCGCCCTCATGCTATGACCCTCGAGAAGACGTGGCAGCGATCCCTGGTCGTTAGCCTCTCTGCGACTTCCACTTGTGCCACCAACTGACGGTATCAGAGAGGAGAAGCCAGAAAAGAGCGCATCCTCCATCGGTCTTACCACCCGGTCGCGTCTGAGGATCCAAGCCCTTACAGCCTCGTAGCACAATGGCAAGTCGAAGAGCTTGTGGTAGGTACCACGAGAACGTAAGCGATCCGTATTGTACCACCATGTGGAAGCCGGATTCCCCCTTCATCCCTTCAGCGAGGCCCCGTCATACCATCGTCGCGTGGGCCGATGTGTCTAGCAAATGCACAGGTCAAAATAAACGTGCAGTGCAGCGCATCCGGCGCGAGGTGGGAGCGGATCGTGGACAAGGCCCGCGCCCGTCTGTACATGACTTGGAATCAGCGGGCATAATGCTGACCATCACCGGATTGACCGTCAACCAGTAGCTAATTCGCCTAATAGGGGAGCTGATCACTTGCAAATCGTGTTCTACTTTTGGACGTTGTCTCCCAATGGCTCCTCGGAGGGCCAATTCCTGTGGTATCAGCCATGACCTCGAGCACAACAATGTTCTCGTCAAGTGGCCACGCAGTGGAGACTGTGCGCCTCTTGTCCAACGCATGGGGAAGACTGCTCTAGAATTGGAAACCATAGACTCCAGCTCTCGTCGTATCCAGGCATGGTCTTGCTGGTAATCCTGTTTCGCTGGCATCTCCCAGCAAATTATCGCGCCTGACGGCCACAGTATAGCCAGTCCAGACACGAACCGCAGAACGTTCGCCGTGGCTTACAAACAGCCTCGAGCAGCGACAGTCTTTCAACAGGTGTTCCTGCAGCCGTGAGGCCATGTCGCGATACGACTGCGCCTGTTCCAGGAATGCACTTCAATTGGCTATGTTTCACCTGCACATACCCGTCTTTGCATATGCGTGTGATGAAGGGTATCCCTGCGCGGCAGCAACCCGTTCAGACCGTGCCCCTCCTCGCTTCGTCTATCGAGCATGACCCAGGGCGAACTGCTGCAACACCATCTTGCGTGCAGTTGCACACGACACACTTGTGTCTGTGACATTCTTGCTGTGGATCCTCGCAAATTCTCGCACACGGATCCTTTCTCGAGCAGTCAAGGACCCTTTCTACCCGAGCTTGAAAACGATATTGATCAGCACTCTCATCCATGACGAACCGATCAGATAGTGGCCTCCACCAATCATCGCCGGCCACGTCTCGAGCCAGCAGAGCCGTTATCGGGGTCTGGACGGAGCAGCAAGCCATGGCCGCTCCTTGCATCCCGAACAAGTGTCGTGGGGTGCTAGCTTGCTCTGTGATTGGCGGCACGGCCCAGCATGGCTGAACTCACCGGTCGTGCGTGGAGACTTTCCGCCCCACTGCTTGTCATCTCACCTCATGCTCTTGTGTCCGGCTCGCTTGCTGCAGCATTCTCTAGCGTCTTGTGTCAACTCCAGACGCCCATCGACGGCCTCAACAGACTTCAGCAGTCGAGGTGAGGGGGCAATCGACGCGATTATCCGTCGATCCGTCAAGATGCATTCTGGAGAAAGACGACGTCCACACCGCTAGTCTATTCTTGCTCTTCGAAGACCTCACTCTCTTCCACGGTAATATCAGGGTCTTGTTGCAAGCTAGTGGACGGCCTTTACCCCGCCGCACGCTCGCATCGCAGCAATTCCCTTGCGTGAAGGCTGGAAACATGGCCATTGAACATGTGCCGGCATTGGCAAGACGTGTCGACTACACCGCAACATGGAGGCGTGTATTCTGAGACACACCTACATAGCGACATCCGCTGCAATGCAGCGTCCCATAGCGGCCGCAAGCAGATTTTCCATCTCGCAGCGAGCAGCAGAGCCGCTTGTCATGACGGCGCATTCGCTTCCGCCTCCGCATGCCGCGCACGACATACGTGCGTCTAGCCGTTTTTCCCGGGGAGACACTGCAGTCGCCATTCTGAACCGAACTGACATCTCAGATCACCTCCAACTAACATCCCATCCCTTCTTTGTTCAAAGACCGTCCGTCGTTGGATCGCCCGCTTCAGGCAGGTGTGCTCGAATGCAGCTCCGCGGTATTCGCACAGGTCAACTGGGATTCCCTTTCCGTCGGCTTCCGCTTAAGTAATGTAAGCTAGTCTATATACTTTTCGGCCACATATAGTTTTCGGCCACCCAACCAAAGTAAGCCTCACTATTTGGAGTCGTGATTTTTCAACGTCAACGTTTACAATTGCCACTCTGTACACATAGACTGAAGCGTGAGTGCTGCTGCTGCTGCTGCTGCTTTTTGAGCCTCTTGTTTAGTTGAACGTGATGCCTGCTTAGCTTGTAATGCTGCTGCCTGATTAATAGCAGCCTTAATAGCTTTAACGTTGCTATAGCGTTTATTTAGGTTAACTTAAACACGCTTTCTAGAGCGTGTAACCCTAGTACTATCTAGTTAATATTTAAGTTGTTGGTTGTTAGATTTAAGCCAAGCTGCGCGAGTGTTAGCTATAGCAATAGCCTTACCTGCCTTGCTAAGCATTAGGCGGGTGCTTTGTAAAAGAGATTCTAATAGAAGGAGTTGCTGCTAAGCTTTATATAAGGCCTATAAGCTCTAAGGTATAGTAAAGACTGTATCTAATGCCTAAGGAGGTAGTAGAGGTGTAATAGGCCGGCCTAATACCTAAGATAAGTGTAGTACTAGAGGTGGGTTATATAGGTATAGGCTAGCAGCCTTCTACCTAGCTTGTATAACTCTCTTAGATAGTCCTTCCTCTCTTACTTTGTTGTATAAGGTTACAAACCTCTCCTTCTTAATAGGTGCTGCGTTATTAAGTGCTAAGAGTGCTTAGATCTAACTATAATAGCAGCTCTTAACAACAGAGAATAGAGCTAGATCTAATAGCTAGAAGATGTGTAAGGCGTAAGGGGGAAGGTACAGGAGATAGATTTAATACTGCTAGCAAGTCTATATAAAGTTAATAGGAGTATAGGAGCTGTAGCTATCTAATAGTAGTAGCTGCTACCCCCTCTGTAAAGGTGTAGTATTTAGGATAAATATCTGTTGTAACTACTTAGATCTAATTAAGTTTAACGTCTATCTATTCTCTAACATTATGTAGAGCTAATTAGGTACCCCTTGTGCTAGAAACTACGTAGTTTGTAGATGCTTGCCTTTAAAGATAACTAGGCACTAGAGTCTAGTGCTAGTAGTAGAGATAGTCTCTAGGATCGACACCTACTTACAATCCTCTGGTAATTTAATATAAGCCTTCTTTTTTAATAAACTAGCAACTACTCTAGTGTTAGTATATACCCTAAGGCCAACCCTAGTCTTATCTATGTTCTATATGTCTTTATACTGTATGCCTAGCTTAATCCAAGTACGCTTAAATAGCTCTAGAAACGCGCAAATTGTCTTATAATTAGCTGCTGTAGTCCTTGCGCTCTTAATTGTTCGTCTAACTATAGAGGCAACGCGTGGGTTTCGTGTGATAAAATAGGGTACCTATAGATACCTAAGTGGCTCGTGGTCGCCGTTCATGTAGAGGATTTGGCTGGCTATCTCTTGTACATGTAGATAAGATGGTGGCTGTGCACGTAAGTCCTCTTTAAGTATCTACTCTACTAGAAACTCCTCTTGCTCTAGCGTTAAACATTGTTAATTTAAGTAAGCTATTGCGTGTGGTTGATGGCCTTAAAGGCGGCTCTGGAGGGACGACTTTGGGATCCCGTACGCGCGCGCAGCCTGTCACTGGCTCTTAAAAACACCAGCGTTAAGATCAGCAATAGCAGATTGTATAGCAACCTCACGGGTATCCATTTTGAGTAGGTGGTGCTGGTAATAGAACGCGTCAAATGGTGGGTAACGCGTTGTGGTGGGGTGGCCGAAAACTATATGTGGCCGAAAAGTATATAGACTAGCTTATTGAAGCTCGGTGCACCATCCAGCCAGACCAATGTATGGATCTTCAACGACCCGCCTGCAACTGCGGAAGGCGGCCCTTTGCGGCCTCGCATGACATGACATGACATTAGACAACGGCTGGGATGGGCGGAGCTGAACATTGGCAAAGGACGCTCCCTTTCCAAAAGGAAGGTCCTTTGAACCGGCGTTGAGTTGCGACGGACGCTTTAGGCATACAATATTGAGTTTTTGGTCTGGTTTGGTGCTCTAGCGCGTATTGCCAGTGTCGAAGGATCCCGGGAACATGGCTTGATATTGCATGCCGCTTTTCTTTCTTTCACAAGTGCGATGATATGCCAGTAAACATCTAACACCACAATTTATCCATTCTGGACCAACAGTCTGAATAGGTAGGTAGTAGTTATGTATTCATAATGCACAATGGCTCGTGCAAGTTTTCCCTCGGCCCCGCAACCAACCAAATCCCATTGCATCACCAATCCCTCCCTCCCTCCCCTTCCCACCCACCCAGATTCACATCCCTCGCAATGATTATTATTCAAATTCACCACGCCTCAATCAACCACCCACTATGCATGTAACCAACTATGTACCTACCTGACCCGCACTAACCCACCTCCACCCACGGTCCACACCCCCCACTTTCTCCACCCACCGCCCACGACTCGCTCGCTGGTACAGCGCAGGTGCGTTGCCGCTTGCGCTGTAGCTCCCTGTGTTAGATCGGGACGGGGCAGATCGCATCGCATCGCACAGATCAGATCGTGAGTGGCCGTGCGAAGCAGTGCGTTGTTTGGTTTGGTGATGGCGGGTGTGCGCTTTGGAGGGGGAGTAAACGATGCAGTACACACCTACGCAACACAAAAACCCCAGCTAGAGTGGAGGGGAGAGGGGGTTGGTAGGTAATCCACAACCAAGTTCAACCCTGACATTCATGGCGGGGGGGCTGGGTTAGTAGAGTAGTACATAGGTAGTTGGGAGCTTGGATCGTTTGGCGTCTTGTCTTGTCTTGTCTTGCTCAGCTTGTCTTGCTCGACTTGTCTTGTTTTGTTTTGCTTTGTCTGTTCACACTTCCAATGCGCAGATACACCCATAATCTTCCATACATGTAATATGATTTAATACCATATGTTACATAGCAGTAGTGTACATATACACAGGAAAAATCTCTGCACAAGCGCCCGTCGAGGGAAGCTGCGTTGCTTGCGCGCGTGCGTTCGTGCGTGCGTGCGTGAACTACCGTACTGCTACCGGTGCCGTGCCGTGCCGTGCGTGCGTGCGTGCAATGCGATGCGGTTTCTATGTGGGCTGAGGATGAGGGGGGAAGGATCAGGGTTGTTGTTGCTGTTTCTGATGGTAAGGGGAAGAGAGAGGTGGTGTGGTTTTCGTGAAGTTTTTTGGAGAAAAGTGGTTGTGTCAACCTTGAGTCATGCTTATGCCAATGGTGATTTTGGACTGGGTTGTGGTTGTGTCCGGTAAGGTTTTACGTGTGCGAGTGGATTATAAAACAGATGAAATTGTAGGTGGTTGTCTTTTTTGGGAAGTAGTAGTTGGTGTCGCTGTTTGAATATGGCTGTGATGATGCAAGAAGAAAGTCATGTAATCCAACATCAGTAATGAACGTGTAGTTAGTTCTGTTGCATCCTAGATAGTCCTTTTTGTGGCCGTGCTTGTATATGAGCGACAGGTGGAGGGGAGAGTGAGAGCTGATAGCTTTTTGATTCAGAATACGTAGTTGATGCTCTTTGTGCGAAATTGTGACTATCTTCCTTTTGATGAATTGACATATTTAATGTATTCAGGAAGAGAGAAACATCCCGCTCCAGCCTGCCTAGGGGCATATGGAAGTGCTGAGCTATGGATTTACATGGGGACGCATAACGTGGAGACCAGTCCATAAGCTACACAACGTGCGTGGCTGATCTTCTTTCTCCGCTGACTGAGAATATCTACCCTCAATAACCAGATGAGCATGTCCACGCACCCCAGATGAGATGATGGCATCTTGTGATATTTCAAGCGGAACGATATGATCATTCGAGGCGCTCCTTGGGCCGTGTCGATGTTGCCGACTGGCTGACAATGGATGGAATAATTTTAACATCGACACCGCTCACGAATGCTTTCATGGTTGGGTCGTGGATATTCGAATACCTATGATGTATACTCTGTTGATATAAAGTATCGTACTGAGCTTCATGCTCTTTTGCTGCTATTACGTCTCCTCCATGAGGCACCTTCACTGTCCACTGCTCATCATTTGGAAATAGCAGAAAAATGTCGGGCTCGCAGTGAATACCCAATACCATTTCGAAGCACCTATTGAAACTTGATCTCTCCAAGAGCGGCTATCCTGATCGGCTTTGGGGAAAGCATCTCACCACAAGATCTGCTAGTGGGGACAATAACGCATAACTTCTTCAACATCGTAATCGAACCACAAATTATCCCCGTAGGAACTTCTCAGCATTGCAACATCGACATCGACATAGCCGTTTTCTCCTTCGCTGCAAGAATATGACCATGCCGTCGGAAAATGGCTTCTTGCGGTCATCGCAAACATAGAGAGAGGCGAAGAAGACCTCCGAAAGTCAACAGAAAGCTTTTGAAGTGGAGAGCTTCTATCGTAGATCTTTTCCCTGAGTATTTCATGGGATACCATGGTACAGAATGCACTGTAGGCCTCCCGATTGCCACACAGGTCCCACAAGTCGTCGGCAAACAAGAGGTGCTCCAGGTGTGGCGGAAGCAGGGCAGGCAGATGATTAATGACATCTAGACTAACCATGTGCTTGCCAAAAAATACAGGGAAGGAAGCCGACAGCTTCTTCAACGCGGTGAATGATTTGAAGGAGCCTAGTTTGCCTTCACAAGCTTCCTTTACAGACACCAGATTTTCAACAGTAATGTTGTCGCTAATTGTAATACGAACAGTGAGATCTTCCAGTGTCGATTGCACATACCCCAGGGCTCTGTGGAGGCGGTCCAGGTCCAGCGCAATAGAGCTGCAGAGGTAGTCGAACACGAACGAGGTGAGTCTCGGAGTGCGCTGTAGTATTTGCTCGACTGCTGACGCCGGAATTTGTGATCGATGGAGGTGTAGCGTAGTGAGCTTCTCGGCGATGTGCAACGTGGCATAGCCCGAGACTGAGTGGTTGCTGGATGGCGCCAACATGGAAATAGATGACAGGTAAAGCGCCGAGAGCTTGGGTAGAGCGAAGCATGACGAAAATATGCCCACAACATTCGACGTTTTGATGATCATGTTGTCGTCAGTAGTCAATGTAAGGGTATCAAGCCGATTGAAAGGGCGGCGTCGTTTTGCCGAGTTTGTGTTGACTCGACCTTGGGTCAGATTCTGGAACGCAGGCCCTTCCAGCAGGAACATGACGGGTATTGATAGTGTTCGGACTCGTGTGCAATGCGCGAGCATCACCATTGTGATAACTTCACACACGGGTCGGATCATCGCTGTCTGAAGGGCTCCTAGCTGTGTAGACACCATTGCCATCACGAGCACGACTTTGTCTGCGGTGGTGAAACCGCAACCTTCCAGATGGGTGGCTTCGCTCGACCAGCTATCGTTGGGGTCCGTCCATCCGTACAGGTCTCCGCAGATCACCATGTTCCTCGTCGAACTACTGAGTTCAGGTCTCCCCATGAAACTGCGGAGTAAACATATGATCCTCGGGCGCTTGTTCACCGTCAATGCCATGGGATCCAGCGTGACGGTACGGTAGAGTGCGGGTCGAGCACTCTTGTGTAGACTGCGGCATGTTCGGGTGAGCTTCTCAATATCGCTGGTCGCGAGATAGATAGCTATGGAGTCGATTAACTCGGTCGAAAGTGAGAAGATGGATGCCATTGCTGTCAGCACACCTCAGGCAACGCGAAAGGGAGGAGTAGATGAGTGAGCAGAGCAGATAAGCTAGGGAAGCAGATCAAAGAGTGAAGTGACAGGACTGTAAAGTACTTGCGACGTGGAAATCAGCTACAGCGTTAAGGGTGGGTATTTATGCTCAGAGATACCCATTTTGAATGGTGCTTGCATTTAGGCATAGAGCAAACAGTGTAAGTCTCAAGCGAGCCACGGTGTCACACAGCATTTCACCGTACAAGCATGTGAACGGCTCCGCGGAAACGTTGCAAGACACCCGAGATGATGAGAAGTCATCTCGCAGAAGTGTAGGTCGCCACAATTTATTGGCGTACCGGTAGCGCCCCGCACTAATCCTAGCCGCGAATGCGCCGCATCCCAACTTCCTCACTTCAATCTTCGCACATCCACCCCTGCAATCTTTACAGCATCGATTCACACCCCTGTCTTAACCAAGCAAACGGTCCAAAATGCCTTCTCCTAGCGACATCCTCTCCGATCCGGACATCAGCAAGGCTTATGAGGATGTGAGAAGCGACAAATCCGAGACCACGTGGCTTGTGCTCAAGTATGAATCTGCCACGAAGGACAACCTAAAGCTGGCCAGCAGTGGTACAGGCGACATTGCAGAGATGGTGGAGACTTTTGGCGACGACGAAGCGGCGTACGGATACGTGCGCATGAAGCTGGGCAACGACGAGTATTCGGAACGCGTCAAATTTGCGTTTGTTGTCTGGGCGGGTAAGTGCCCTATGGCGGTGAAGCTACTATCTTTAGCGATATTTCTTGGTACACTGCAGAAGGATGTCGGTTGTGACGGAATTGTGTAATCAAATTGAGACAGGCATGAAGGCTAACTACATGTACAGGCCCCAATACCAAGATCATGAGGAAAGCCAAGATGAGCTTCCAAAGTGGGCAGGTCAAGCAAGTTATCCGAACTTACGCAGTGGAAATTCAAACAAGCGACAAGAAAGAGCTCGAGGCGGACGCAGTCACCATGAAGCTGCGAAAAGCGATGGGTGCTAACTGTGAGACAGCCCGCCACTTCCTTGAGTATGTTTACTGACTCAACATAGACGACCGACAAGGCTCGAGCTACTGAGCCGCGCCTGCACCTATTTTCCTTTTTGTCGTGTCTAATAGCAAGTTATAGACTAGCAAATGTTGTGTCTCATGGACTCATCCTGACATATGACGATCCCACCAATTACGTCCTAAGGGATGCAGACCCCTACAGAGGTGCTCCGATACATCCATGTTTACCCGGAACAGAACTGTAGAACAATGTCAAACTACCAAGCAAATTTACATCCCTGTCAGCATTCGACAACTCATTCGAATATTCGTCTTTTCTCCATCAACCGTTCCGATCGATCCCTGCACTGGCAAGATAAACCGTACCTTTTGGGGTATGGCGTTATTCAGTGCAAATGTTGAGGACCAGGACGTTTGCCACAGGGGTCTCCTCTCGAGCTGTTGTGATCAGGCCATGTGACAATCCTTCTCAACATGTCTTCTAGATCCATGCAATTCCGATGGTGGGCTACTGCAGGGATCGAAGCTAAGAAGGTGGCGAAACCGACAGGATTCAGGGAGATATTGGATTGGTGCTTACGGGCGCAGCGGGTCATGTCGACAAGTACAGATACTCAGTTAGCCTATTCAATGGTACGGTTAGGCCAGGGATTTTAGGAACGCACTTGATAGATAAGCAAGAAAGCGGCGCTTGGCTGACCACAGGCTAACCACGTGTAAGGGGTTCAAGAATCTTTCTTTCCAAACCTCATGTATATCTCCAACTTTGTCCAACGTGAGAGTCATCAAACTGTGAAGTATGGGCTGTCAGTCAAGTCCGTCTAGACTATAAATATCTCCTCTTCTCATCGCTGCATCTTTCATGACTTGACACAACATCTTCTCAATCAATCAGAGATTTTATCAGAACAGCTTATGCCTCCAAAACGAATATCTTCCCGGTTGATGTCTTTCGAAAGCACACTATTGCATGTTATGATTGTGAGAAAGTGCGCCACTGAACACACGCTTTGCCTCTCCTTGAGACCTTTGAACTTTTTTGCAGATGACTGAAACTTATGTTTAATCTTCACAAAGTGTACTTGAGTTTAAAACAGCGAAGCTACCTTAAATACACACCTCTAAAAATCGCGTGTATGACACGTTATGTGTGGATTGTGAGGTCGTAGAAAATTTTACTGTCGGGTGAAATCAAGGCTACCACATTCCAGCGATATGACGTCTAATGTATGCGAAATGATAAGAAAATATCAAAACTGTGTGTGGTGCACAGCACGTTCTGTATCATGCACTCTCAACAGAAGTTACAAGAATCGTGGCAACTCACTCCTACACCTCGAACTCTTTCCCTGCGATTTCTTCTTTTCTAAACGAGCACATCCACATTTGATGTCCCTTTCTCCCCGCTGTCCAAAACTATCCCAAGCTCAGCATACTCAGGCTCATGGCTCTTCTTCTTTCTTCTGGAAAAGACATCCAAAACCCTGTTTGTTCGCCACACATTCTGGATCTTGAGCTCACAGAGACATCTTTCGTCTTTGTCTTTTTGGGAATTGGAAAGCAGTCTTTCTGGTAAGTGGACGAAAATCAACAGCGTGACTCACATCAACTCTGGTAAACTTTTCCGCTCTGCTCGCCACGCCAAGGTACACAACTCCAATCTTCAACTAAAACGTGAGTTTCTCCGAGTTCGACTTCACTACTACTACCGACATCAATAGAAGAAGAAAAACCCACCCAATAATCTCCATCCTTTCGACAGTATTTGATGGAAAACAATACAAACCAGTCGCTCTCACGCGCAACCCCCACCAGCTAAAAACCTCAAAACTCCACTTCTATTAGCCCTGCACCAAAAAAAAAGCCATCAAATAACCAACACCAGCTCCTCGATCCAGACATCCCATGTGATACTAACCTCCACAACACCAGCCATCGCTCAAAGAGCAGAAAACATGATTAGCGCGTACACTTGTACGAACCCCGCAGAGCAAACATTGATGCTTTAACCAGCGCCTTGTTCTCTGAGACAAAGATGCCGACACGTAGGAACTGGTCGGTATGGATGTGATACATTTCATCTTGCTACGTTCACGCTACGCTGATAACGCGACTACCAACCTACCATGAAAGAAATGTATTACAAGATTCAGCGGCTGTGTGGGAATGTAGTCTAGCACTTCTTTATCTGTATTGGGACGTGCACGTCGCTAGTCAAATTGAGCTGTTTCTTCGTCGACGAGATAGGGTCGGATTCGGGGATTTGTTTCCGGGAATCAGAGGGATTGCGGAAGGGGAAGGGGAAAGGGAAGGAAGGTACAGGACGTTGTGTTTACTAAAGGGGTGGAGAAAAGGAAAGTGGTGGAGAAATGGATAGATAGATAGATGGATGGATGGATGGATGAACGTGTATGTGCAATTGTATCTTTCCTGTATGTACTACAAATCAGCTCAATCAATCCAACCAACCAGCCAGCCAAACCACAGCCCAAATCTTTCGAAAACCAAACACGCCCAACACCACGCAATGCACCGAACCCCAAAAACAAAGTCAAAGACGAAGACAAATCAAGCGTGCAATACACCCCCTCACCACTCAAGACAGCTTGGCGAACGTTTACAAATACTTCTTTGGCGCACCCCCACGCCTCTTCTTGTAAACAAGATAAGCACCGGTGACCATGACCTGGACCGCAAAGGCAATAGCCAGCAAACTGACCCACGAGAGGCCATGCTGCTGCACAGCGGCTTTCACCACATTGGGAATATCCTTGTGGTTATCCTCGAGACGACGGTGCATGCTTGAGATGAGGGCTTTGTAGTCTTTGCTCTCAAGGTCGCGCAGGATTTGCAAGGCGGTGCTTTCTGTTTTCTCGCTGAGGCGCACGTTGTGGGCGGTGCGGTCGTCGAGGAGCGCGAGGCGCGACATGAGTTCGTTGTAGCGGTGCTCGGCCTGTTCGTTTAGGGCCTCGAGGGCGGTGTAGATGGCGGGGATGTGGTGGGCAATGTCTTGGATGCGGTTGTGTAGGTCGGCGAACTGGTCGTCTTGCGACTTGATGTTGGACGCTAGGACGTCCTGGATCCACGGCGGGATCTGCTGCGAGGAGGCCATCTTCTTGGGCGGCGAGCCTTGCTGGGCGTGCTGTTGCTGGGCGGATTCCTGGTGCAGCTGGTTCTGGACGGGTTGTTGGTGCTGCTGGTTCCGGGCGTCGGGAGAGCGCTGGCGATTGGGCTCTTCACGGGTGTGCGAGTTTGTGGTTGAGACGATGAACTTGTGGACTTCAAACGAGTCGGGATTCTCAGCGCTCGAGGCGCTGACACCGAAGTAGTAGTCTTGGGGGAGCTTGACCTGGGGTGGTGTGTTAGCATTGGTGGAGTAGAGTGCACGTTCTGGACGCACCTTGTCGGTCTTGAAGCAGGGCTCGCCGTCGATTGTCACCTCGAGCAGGCCGTTTGCGTGGTGCAGCTTGATGGTGCTGAGGAGTCCGCGATTGCGGTAGGCATGGTCGCACTTGCCGAAAGCCAGCGTGTCTGGGTCGGGGTGCGACCTGAAGTCCTTTGTGCCGTCGTTGAGGAAGCCGCGCACAGAGCCGCCGTGGCCCTCGTACTGGTCGATGACCAAGACCAGTCCGTCGAACTTGGGGGCTGTGTACAGGCTGTTGGGATTGTCGTGGGCCTGGCTCTCCTTGACGTACCAGAGCTGCAGATTCCCGCCGCCGCGTTCCATGCCTGTCGCTCTAAAGTCCAGCTCGGCGGTCCAGTCACCGCCATGGTGCATGGGATCGTTTGCCCATAGGGCGCCGCGCTTGCTGCCGGGGTAGGGCGGGGTGAGGATGACGCGGTCAGACAGGACCTGGGGCTTGAATTCGTCGATACCCAGGACGTCGAAGTGGGGGATGGTGCGCAGGTCGGGGGAGATGTAGACGCCGTCCTTGTGGCCGAAGCTGAGGTTTTCTATGACATACTGGGCGCGCGCTGCCGAGACTGCGAGGGTGGACCAAGCGATGGTCTGGAGGGTGCGGGGAGTTATGTGCATGGTGGTGGTGGTGGTGGTGGTGGTGGTGGTTGTCGCAGTGGTTGTGGTAGTGGGTGTGGCAGAGGGTGTCACGGATTACTGGTATAGTGGGTTGCTGGTAGGTCGTAGCGTATAGTCTGAGCCTTGTCAGTCGAATCTTCACACATTGTCTTTCTCTTTCATGGTCTCAACCCACATCAGATGAAGGTAGCTCCGCACAAGGCCGCAGACAGTCGCAAGAGAGATAGCAGGCCGGTGCTGGGATGCAATGGGGTATGGTGAAAGAAAAGGCAGACGAACAGACGGCTACCACCAGCTGGGCAGAAAAGAGTTAGAGAGTACGGCGGGTGGTGTGCGTGTTCAACGAAGTTCTGGACAGCTGGTGTCTTGGTCTCGGGCGCTGGATGGGTGGCCCAAGCGCAAGCTGGTGCGTCTGGTATGGTGCCCGCCGTCGACGACGGGTTTCAAGCGGTGCAAGCCCGACGACATGTTGCAGGACGGGGCTTGTAGGGAGAGCGAGCAGCGTCTCCGTCTCACCGTGCCCAGCTTCACGTCAGCGGTGAAGGAGAGGGAGCTGTCAGGTCAGGTGGCACCAGCGGCGTGTTCGAACTTGGTGCCTGGCGTGGTTAGTCATGCCCTTGCGTTGCCGTTGGTCGGCAGTCGGTGATTCACTTTTCGACGCATCATCCACCGGGCCAGGGTAGTGTCGACGCCTCCATCTGACATTGCCTTCTGCCATCATTATCACCCCGAACATCTCCCACCTCGAACATCTCCCACCTCGAACATCTCCCACCTCGAACATCTCCCACCTCAATATCTCCCAGCTCAATATCTCCCAGCTCAATATCTCCCACCTCAATATCTCCCACCTCAATATCTCCCACCTCAATATCTCCCACCTCCACCCGCACATCTCCACCCCCGCAATGGCTGCACCCGACCCAAAGGAAGCGTGGCAGCGCATCCAGAATGAGCTCACCCGCCGCACCTCGCGCCTAGGCGGCTCCGGCGGCGGCGCACCCAAGGGCACAGCAGGCGGCATCGCAGGCCTCGTCCTGCTCGGCGGCGGTCTCTGGCTCGCCAACAACGCCCTCTTCAACGTCGACGGAGGCCACCGCGCCATCAAGTACACTCGACTGGGCGGCGTCCAGAAGGAAATCTACAACGAAGGCACCCACTTCAACATGCCGTGGTTCGAGACGCCCATCACCTACGACGTGCGCGCCAAGCCGAGGAACGTGGCCTCGCTGACGGGCACAAAGGACCTGCAGATGGTCAACATCACCTGCAGAGTCCTCAGCAGACCGCGCGTCGACGCCCTGCCGCAGATCTACCGCACCCTCGGCACCGACTACGACGAGCGCGTCCTGCCCTCGATTGTCAACGAGGTCCTGAAGAGCGTCGTCGCCCAGTTCAACGCCTCCCAGCTCATCACCCAGCGTGAAAACGTCTCGAGGCTGGTCCGCGACAACCTGGTCCGGAGAGCCGCGAGGTTCAACATCATGCTCGACGACGTCTCCCTCACAGTACGCACCTCTCACCTTCCTCTTATTCATCAGCACCTCCCCCGCTCTTCTTAACCATCACTAACACCCCCAGCACCTCGCCTTCTCCCCCGAATTCACCGCCGCCGTCGAAGCCAAGCAAGTCGCCCAGCAAGAAGCCCAGCGCGCCGCCTTCGTCGTCGACAAAGCCCGCCAGGAGAAGCAAGCCACTGTCGTGCGCGCCCAGGGAGAGGCCCGCTCCGCCGAGCTGATTGGTGACGCCATCAAGAAGAGCAGGACCTACGTCGACCTGCGCGAGTTCGAGAACGCAAAGAACATTGCCCAGATCCTCGAGAAGAGCGCAAACAAGGTCTACCTCGACTCCAACGGCCTCGGCCTCAACGTCAGCCAGACAACGAGCGACAAGGAGAAGCGCGCAAAGCAGTAGGCGTGTTGAGGGTGGGGAGCGTGTGGCATATTGTGTATAATTACCATTTGAAACTAGGAACAGGTGCAGCAGGCGCAGCAGCAGAAAAGAGCAGAGAAGGAGAAGAAGATCCTCATCACGCCAGCGAACAGTACGTAGGTAGCTTTCCACTCATGTCTAAACACCATTTTCGCATTCTGTTCGCCTTTCATATGCTTCCTTGCCACTTGACTGTCTCAGGTAAGGACTCCTCACCCTACCTCTTTCTCTAACACACCAACGTAGCTTGAAAGTCTTGCACGGTTGTAGTATCCTTCGTGAGATGGAGAGTAAGGAAGACGAAGCCAGCGGCTTGGTCTCTTCGATAGGATCAGGTGTTGACCGGAGGGATACTGGGTTGTTTTGTTCGGGCGAAGGAGGTAGGCGTCTGGGTGTTGTTCGTCTCAACAACACAGTTGTCGTTTGAATGTCTTCCTCTTCATCAACCAACAAACAAACACGATTCTTGAAAATGTCCAATGCGCTTCCGCGGCTGATTCATGTACCACCCATCTCGACATCGCCTACGCCTTGCCCAGCATCTTGAGTAACACCAGACACAGCCTCGGCCACCAAGCGCGAACCATCCCCCGACTGCACGACAGCAAGACGCGTCGAATCTCCTCTTTTCGCCTTCGCCTGATTCAACTTCGCCAGGAAGCTCGCCGGCTCCGGCTCCTCGACGCCCGCAGCATCCCGCGCATCCGCAACATTTACCTCAGCGAGCGCTGGAGCCACAGCCCCACCCTCACCGTCACCAACGCCATCAAAAAGCTCATCCCGAGGCCGCAACCGTCCAACTCTAGCCACCAACTTCGCAGACCCAACCGCCAACACCTCCACACCCGGCAACGAACGAAGCGGCTCCTCCCCACCACCACCGGGCTTCACAAAGAACAAATCCGACCCCACCGTCGCCGCCCACTGACAACTCAACAACTGCCCATTATACACAACAAGAGGATTAGGAGTATGCAACCCCGCGACCTGCGCCTCACCAAGAATCGCCGGGTCACGCTCACTCGACCCCCCAACGACCGGCACTTCCTGCTGCTGTCCGCGCTGCGCGTTCAGCGCGCGCAACCTGCTCTTCAGTAGCGTGGGGTGCCCGGTTCGCCGCTCGCTGTCGATTAGTGCGTGTCCCGTGGGCACGTTGGAGAGGTCGATGGGGATGTAGAAGGTTTCGGTTTCGGTGGACGAGTACTCGTACTCCCATTCGTCGGGTGCTGCGTCTGTCATTGTGGATCGAGGTGGGTGGGAATGGAATGGTAGGGTGGGTGGGGAGGTGTGATTGGAGGGTGAGATGGGCGGGGTAGTGTGATGCCAAGACGTTCTTGGAATTACTCGGGTTTGATCGGTTTCTGGCAGTTGTTGTGATTGAAAACGAGGTTTCAATTGCAGGCAATATAAAGTGTACAATTCCTGCTTTTCTTCATCAGTCAAATCAGACACAAGCACGGCTTTCTCAGCTGTACAACTCCGCTTGGTGTAGTTGGTTTATCACGTTCGACTGTAATAGCAACATTGTTATCGAAAGGTCCCTAGTTCGATTCTGGGAGCGGAGATATTTTTTGCGCCCAGAGTCTCCTGAACCAGATAAAGGTCTTCTTTTTGCACTAGCAATAGCCTCTTCAGCCAGAAATACACCAGTGTAGAGAGAGACTGCACGGCAAGAAAGCAAGGCCGTAACTGTACTACTCGATGACATTGACAGGAGCAGTAGAAAAAAGCGCCATGTATCATATCCTGCGCCAGTACCATATCCTGCGTCCAAAAAGAGCCTACGCACAAGTATCATCATATATTCGTATCCTACAGTCATCCAACCCAATAAAGTTCATCACTGCGTAACAGCCCTCAACCCCTGCAACACCAAGCCAAACATAACGCCCCTCGCAACCCTCGGCTCCTGCAGACAATCAAACACCTTCCCCAGCGCCTCGCCACTAGCAGCCTGGCCCATAACACTAGTAAGCGCACCCGGCATTCCCCTCTCAACCAACAACTTCCGCGCCTTGAGCCTCAGCTTCTCTTTGTCGTCGGCGCTTGCTTCGGCAGGCCACGCCGCTAGTTCTGTTTCCGTCGGTAGAGCGTTCTCGCGCATCTTGCGCAGCTGGCGCGCGAGTCCTTCGTCCGAGGTGCTCGAGTCGAGCGTCGTTTGGAAGAGCGTCGTGATGGATGATAGTTGTGGGTTCCCTGGGCGCAGGAGGAAGGTTTTGGCGGCGTTGAGGAGCGTGCGTCGTAGTGTCCAGGCGGAGGAGAGGGTGTAGAGTTCGTTGATTACGGCGAAGAAGAGCTCGATGAGGACGGTGGTCTCGGGTTCGGAGAGGGGCGTGTGGGTCTTTGGTTGTCTTTGGGGTTTCGAGGGCGAGGTCGTGGTCGATGCTGGGACGGAGGCTGCTGATGGGCGGCGTGGTAGAGTGGGGACCGGTGGTGCGGAATCGTTGTTTGTGGGTATTGTCGTTGAGTTTAAAGATGTTCGAGAGGCATCTCGGGCGTGGGACGGGTCCAGAGAGGGGCGGGAGGGCGCAGTGTTGTAGTCATCTGTGATCTCACTGGGCATGGGTGGTAGGTTGAGGATTTGGTCGCCGCCGAGGAGAGGGCTGAGATCCATACTTCTTCTGGGACTTGGAGCACGGCTACCGTATCTCGAGGAGCGGCCAGAGCGCTTGCCATCGCCATCGGGGTTGTATGAAGGTCGCCGCTCCATCTGAGCTTCGCGCTGGGGTTGCTGATCAATGACTGGCGAGTTCGTATTGCGTATTGACTCCATCGATGTACGTTTCGAAGCAAGTGACATTGTGCTTTCCGAACGGATGTGTGTGGGAAGCTCAGCAACCACAGATTCGGCTCGGCTGTGGCGGGTCTTGGGGGGTTCAGTTGTGTTTGTGGAGGTACGGGAGAGGTTCGCGGTGCTGCTGCTGGCGCTTGGTGTGGTGGCTGTTACATTTGTCACTGAATCGCGGTTCTTCTTTGCTCCAAACGGTGCAACGCTGCCCAGAACGCCTGTAACGCCACCAAAGAGTGCTTTTCCTCCTCCAGCGACTTCCTTCGGCGCCTTGCTCAGCACGTCGAATGTGGAACCTATACCTTTGCCCATGGTATCGAAAGTCTGACCCGCCCAGCCGATACCAGGGAAGCCGCCACCAGGTGTCTTTCCAGTTCCCAACTCTTTCTCAAGGAAGCGTTTCATGCCTTCGCTCTCAGCAAGTGGCTTGAATTTGACCGCATCGTTCAGGTAGCGCTCTAGCTCACCCCGGAGGGAAGGCTTGGTGTGACCCTTCCAAACAGGCAACTCCGCGTGCGCTTCAAGGAAACCGGTCGTACCTGTGATAGCTGCAATGCGGCGGATGACCTCGTGCAGCGTCTCAAATTCGGTGTACTTGCGAGCAGTCATCCATCCTGAGTGGTGATGAGACGAAGGTTCAATCTGAATCAAGTACTCTATGTTGGGTTTGTTCCTCATGACGCCCTTCTCTCCCGGCATGCTGTCATCAAAGATGGACATCGTGCTGTTGTACAGAGTGAGGGGAGGCGGTCTTGCTTGAGGTTGTCGATCGTCATCATCGAGAAGTGCGGTCGGTGGGTTGTTGCCCAACAGCTGATCGAAGCTTGTAAATGCCTTCTTTGACTCGTCGCTAGCTTTCGGGGGAGATGCTGGTGCAACCTGTGATGGTGCTTGCGTTGGTAGCCCGGTAATGCCCAGGTCCGTCACCTCGCCTTCGGCTGTAGCCTCACTCTGGGACGAGGTTGGGGTGACGATCCCCTGTGTCGTGCTTGCCGACTGATCATCAGTCAATGATGAAGTCGATTCGCCCAGACTCTTCAGACGCTTAGCGTCTTCTTCGGCGATTAACCGGCTCAAGCGCTGTGCTTCTTGCATGGCCTCATCCATGGCATCTTGAGCTTTACTGACACGGCGCCTGTGCTCTTTGCGCTCGGGCGACATGGTTTCCCCTGTTGTCCTTTCGATGTTGTCCTTGACGTTCTGCAGCTGGCCAGACGACCCCTCGACGCCTGCGTCGATGGCGTTCATTAGCTCAGGCTCGCCGTCTTCGAGAAGGTACACAATCCAGCCGTTGATGAAGTCAGGTTTCGAGCAGCTCACTACAATCATCTCGAGGACGACCTTGGCGAGAATCTGATGTAGAAACACCTTGGCTGGCATGCAGTTGTATGTCTTCGCTTCTAGGTAGTTCTGGAGGATGTCCTCGGCAGCGACACTGAACTGCCGTGTTTGGTATTCAGGGTCGAGGATGTTGGCGAGTGTGCTGTCTCGCTTCATCTTGAGGTATATGTCAACAGCTTCGCTCGGTGTGTCACCGGGGGATGCCATGATTGCGGTGGACAGTTCTTGCAGGAGAATGATCAGGAAGGACGACGAGCGTGTGACGAAGTCGACGAAATTGTCTGCGGGTCGCTTGCGGGACAGGTGTGCTGATACAGAGAGGAGGAAGGCAGTGAAAGTTTGGCGGCACGAGTCGGGAAAAGCATCTTCGGCAGGCAGAATGGGTGAATACCACCACCTGTGTTGCATTAGATAGGTTTGTATGTAGCGCACCAAGGACATACTTGACATAGTCCCGAATCACAGCATCCGTCAGCTCCGTCAGCGCGGCCGCTGTCTCTGGCTTGAAGTCTGAAAAGTCGAGTTTCTTGCCAGAGTACAGCTTCACGCTCAGATCTGAGCTGTCGGTGTCGTCACCCTGCTGCCCTTGCGCCTTGTTGTCCCTCCAATCCAGGATCCTGTGCGCGACATGTGCACCCAGCTCCCGTTTCCGACCTTCGCTGCTCTTGCCCTTGTGCTCTGGGCTCTCAGCGCTGTGTGACTGCCCTTCCCAGGTCGCGTGAAGAACAACACCGCCAACGACGCCGATGAGCACCAGCCCGACTCGACCGAGGATTAGATATGTGCCGGCTCCAAGACCCACCAGGCACGCTCCGAGCGTCTCGTTGCTGGCCGTCGCCAAGAAGTGCAGCGCGCGGTCTGTGAGCGCCTTGACGTCCAACGGCGGCGCGTGGTCGGTTTCCTTCTGGGGGATCGTGTCTTCTGTGAATTGGTCTACAGCTTCATGAAGAGGCTCGTCAGCGGCAGTGCCGGGTGCGTTTGCAACGGGGTCGCTCATGGTGGCTGCGTGAGCGCGTGCATGGAGCTCAAGAGAATTCAAGGGATTCAAGGGATTCAAGGGATTCCCGCAGAACGAGTCTCGGCCAGCAGAGAAGAGCACAAGTGGCGTCTTCGTTTGCTCGGAGACGTCTGGGGTAATGGTCGTTTCACCGCTGTCCAACGGAGCGGCGGCGATGCCCCACTCTGATTGGTGAAGTCATGTGCGGCTGCTAAAATTACCATGCCTCTCAGCTCCAAAAATCTTCCACACTCGACCAGCACTATGGCTTCCGCACCCAACAACCCCGACACCCTCGCCCACGTCCAGAAGTTCTGGGAGGCCAGGAAGCCGCGTAGCCCCATCTACCAGTTCCTGCTAGACGACATCCAGCTGACTCATGCCTCCAAGGGTGTTGTGCGCGCGCGGCTCTTGCTCAACAAGAACCATGTGAACACACACGGCGGCATTCACGGGTCAGTTTCTGCTACCCTCATTGACTGGGTTGGCGGCATTGCCATTGCTGCATGGGACAACCGCGACAAGGCCGGCGTGTCTACCGACATTCACATCTCCTACGTGAGCTCTGCCAAGGACGGCGACTGGATTGAGATCGAGGGCAAGGCCGACAAGGTTGGCGGTACACTGGCCTTCACTACGGCCACGATTTGGAAGGTGGTCGATGACCAGCCGGGCCCTGTCGTTGCAACGGGAAGTCACACCAAGTTTGTGAGGGTGTAGAGGAGGAATTCACGCTGTCTTCTTTGAGGTCTCGTCCGCGCTCCATGGATGATCGAACTCCACTCGGATTGCGAAGATTGACGGCGCTTGAGCTGGACGCCTCTGTGATAGCCGTCAGGCTTTGAGCTTTGAACGGTGATTGCGCCTACATCTCTACATGAGGTAGAACCATGTATCGACGTAATAGAACAGAATTCTCAGTTACATCTTCGCAGGTTCCACACTCATCCAAAATGCGTGAACATGCAGACGTGCAGCGCGTGCAATGAGGCCGAAAGAAGTTGCGGATGCAACACACAACACGACTTCTGCAGTCTAACATGTTCCAAGCCTTCCATCGCTGACCGTCTCTAGTTCTTCTGCAATTTTCATCACGCACCTTCCCAACCAAACTGCTCGACGCCGAGCAGATGGTGGGCGCGCAAGCACGCGGCGCTCATGCACCAAAGCCTTGATCTGGGGAGCCGCACCCGAGGCACTGGACCCCTGCTAGCTCCAGCCCCAGCTTCTCTGACGTCTTGCCGCCGACGCGCTCGGCTTGAAACCACATTGCTCACTCATGGTGGCTACTGCTGCAACAATTCAATCCCTTGACCTTGCTGGACATTGAGCAATTCACAAGAGCGTCATCACACGGACGCCAAGGCTCGCCAGTAAGTAGCATTCCGCGCAGGTCCGGCAGCCCTGCTGTACACAAATCCACAATCATCTCTATGTCATCCCTGTGGCCCCGCTGCTTCCGCTACCTCTCACCTTCTCGCCCTTCTTGCACTTTACTCGTGCCATGGTGGGGCTGCCACGTAGATCTGAGTTGGCGTCGATCTTCCGCACGCTTTTTCGATTCGTCATGCACGCGGAGGGCTCGATGAACGTTCGGAGTTTGACAGCCTTGTCCATGATTTTGTCAGCCCCGGACCTTCGGCATCCAGCATCGTCTGCTGAACTTTCTTGTTTGAGTCGTAGAGCGCCATGCTAACTGATCAGTGCCTATCGTTTCGTACTTTCAGTATGGTGGCGCGCAAGTACCACTCGGGGAGCACTTGCCATCGCTGCTCCCCTCGTCATCCATATCTTCTGTCCATTTCCCTGCGTACCCTTCGATAGCAATTCACACGTCGGCGACCCCAACCGCCGTTCCAGACGCTGCGCCGGACGCTCCCTACGAACACGATTTACCTACTATCAATATTCCCACAGATCACTCCTCGAACGAACCTACGTCTGGACACGTCCCCTCGTCTGTCACTGGCTCTGGTAGTTCGTCAAGCGATTTGGATGATCAAATGAAGGGCAGGAAACCCGCCATCGCCGCTGCCGGTACATTTTTTGGCCTCTTCTCCTTTTCGCAGATATACCAGAATGTGCTCTTCGACAAGATAACACCATGGTCTGAGCGACTCGAAGAAAAGGCGTGGGTCGCATCGTCAGAGTCATGGTTGGACCGGAAAACTTGCGACTGGTTCGGCATGTGTGGGTTGGCACATCTGAACAAGTCGCGGTGGACAAGCAAAGGCACGAAGCAAATGCCGCTGGACGGCAAAGACACAGACAAGATCGACTTGAGCAGCTTCAAGCAAGATGCTCGGATATTGCCCGAAGACTACGATGAGAATGAGGTAGTTGAGATCCCGCAGTACGTCTTGGATTATGCACCATTGATCCATCTCTACTCCGGCGAGAACTTTTGGCCATGCGACATGACCGACCATCTGATACATACCACGCCACACCTCAATTATACACCACTTCAAGCCACCGATGATCACCCGAACGTCAGATCTATGAACGGGCTGAACAGATGGGGTCGATTCGTGTACTTGCAGAGCGACGACAATGTGGAGGACCGTCCGGAATGGCTCGGTGGGAGTACCAACATACCTGAAGTCCCGACTGACGGCGACGAGGGTGCTGACTGGGAAGACGACTACCAAGAGGACGACCATTCTGAAGGGGATAGAAGTTACAAAAAGGAGGCTTGGTGGCATGCAGGAGTTGGCGATACCAAAGGCAGAGGAGGCATTCGCCCAGACTCCACGTCGTTGGGACGCCTCATACCAACCAGCACACCGGAGGGTGACCAGCTTGTGAAGCCCGAAGAGGAAGTTTGGCAACCAGAACTTATGAAGGATCGTCGCCGGTTCGAGGGGAAAAAAGTGGTAGGTGGCCGAAGCGATGCGCCTGCAGTGCTCGTGGTAGTGCCCAAGGGCGACGGTGTAGTAGATGCTTTCTGGTTCTTCTTCTACAGCTACAACCTTGGGAATACCGTTTTCAACGTACGCTTCGGAAACCACGTTGGTGATTGGGAGCACACCACCGTGCGCTTCCACAATGGCGTCCCTAAAGCAGTGTTCTTCAGCGAGCATGCGTTTGGCGAAGCATACACGTGGGACGCCGTAGAGAAGATTGGCAAGAGGGTAAGTCTATGCTTTCGCTATGTTATGCAATGATCTGACACACAGCAGCCGGTCGGATTCTCTGCAACCGGCACCCATGCCATGTATGGCACAGCTGGTGTGCATCCCTACGTCCTCCCTGGCGGCATTCTCCACGACGTGACTGACCGCGGCCCGCTCTGGGACCCTACCATGAACATGTATTCCTACACGTACGACTACCAGCGCGATCATCTTGCGACATCTAACCTCACGCCTGGGGCACCTATTGGCTTCTTCTACTTTGGCGGCCACTGGGGCGACAAATTCTACCCTCTCAGCGACCCCAGACAGTACCGCTTCCTCGGTCAGTACCACTACGTCAACGGACCTTTAGGCCCGAGATTCAAGAACCTAGGTCGCCAGCAGATATGTCAGGGAAATGGGGACTGCATACTGAAGGACACTCTTGATGGCAAACGGCAGAGAAGAATGAGGAGATACCCTCAGGTTGGCGAAGGAGAGCAAATGACTGAGGATGATGCAAAGAGGGTCTTTGGAACGGAGTATGATTCTGCATCTTAAGCGTCATGTTTCACGAATATCCATGAATTCTACGCTCGTTTTACCGTGTTTGGCGTTGGTGGTCACTTTTATTTTTCGTCCAGCAGATTGTCATTTGGGAGAGTAGCTCTGACAGGGATGGCACATGGCGATGCTTGAGATGCCTGTCGATACAATTACACAAACCCTACTTCAACAGCACCGATACTATTCTGTACTTGACTCAGATCGAACCGAGTTTCGATCTTTCCATGTGCTCAGCAGAGAGTCATAGAAAATTTTGAAGACAAGTTTATCAAAATAGCCACGGGTATGCCACGGAGATGCCGCGGGGATGCCGCGGACGGTAGGTTTGGCGGGCGAGCTTGGCCGCAAGAATGGTACAATCGACAGGGGAGTGTGGCTGACGTCGGGCATACGTATGATGAGCGCCTTGAGGGTGAAGTTGCTCGTTTGTGAAGAGAAAACAATCTTTGTGCTGCATTGTTGACGCGTTGCGAAGGTAGAATGAGAGCATGTCATGTGCGAGGCTTGCACGGTTTGCCGGCCCGCGGTGTCAGAAATTGGCAGTATGCAGAATACCGTGTCAGCTGCACGCCAGACCTCAGCCTTGTGTGCAGTCTGCGGTCAAGTAGGGATTCCATGAATGACCCCTTTGTCCTGCTCACTGCTGTAGCTGCTGCAGATCCGGGCTTGGGTTGGTTGTGCAAGTCCTTGTTTGTGACGTTTTGCTAAGGAACAAGCAAACAGCAGTCCAGCGTGATTCGCCCAGAGGCTGGAGAAACAAAGATGAGCGTGCGAATGCGGTAATGGTGGGCTTACGTCGACGGTCGCGCGCGACATTGCGGCGGGGCGGTGGTGCAATGCAGGTCTGACGGGCGATAAGGAGCTTATCTGCAGCGCCCCAACAGCAGGTCGACTACACGACGTACCACAGCCCAACGTCTTGTCTTGCACGCGTCTTGTTGCGTCTGGCTTGCTTGCACCAACAAAGGCAAACAACGTGTTCCCTCCCTCGCCTTTGACTATCCACACCTTTGTCGTACCGCGACTTGCACCTTGCACCTGACCATTTGTTGCGCGAGCCCACTGAAACCGGTGGCTTGAAGTGCTTAGCGCGTTGTGGTAGCATCATTACGCCAGATATCCCCTCAATTTACCGCTCGAGCAGCTCCGAATGTCGCAACGAGACATGAGGTGCTCAAGACGATAACTAAAGATACGGTTTGCTCCCGAGGCGTGCTTTTGGCCGCATCCCGAGAATCCACCGCACCTTCACCGTCCTCTCCGTACCTGCCCGATACCTATATCGCGTGCCTTGCTTCGCACGTCAGAGGCCCCTTCCCACATCGCCACGACCACCTAAACACCACAAACCATGGCATTTGCACAGCAACACCGTCCGCAAACCTCTCGACAACTATCCTTCCATGCACCCGAGCCCGCCGCCGCTGTTGCAACCAACTCGCAGCAGCTGAAGCGACGCCTCGACGAGTCAGAGGAATGGGTCCTCTTCTCGCCAACGGCCCCTTCGACCACTGCCCGCACGCACACGGCCTCGACCGAACGCACCCCACGGACCGCTGGCCTGTCACGCTTCAGTGAGTTTGGCTCGCTCGATACCGCGGCCCACTCAGACCAGGATGACGACAACGGCACGTTTCTTGGGACGGAGGAGGAGCTGGACAGTCTCGATGACGGGCTCCACGCCTTCCACGAGCCCTCTGAGCATGCTCTGCCCACCAGCAGGCTGCAAGAGAGCGGCGACACGGTGCTGCCCAACCACGACGGACTGGGCTCCTTCCAACCAGACGCTACCATGCAAGAGCACATGTGGCAGTTTGAGCGCTCCCCACGCAGACGTGCTGCGAGGCGGCGGTCGAGTGTGCAGCGACACTTTACCATCCTAGACGACACAGATGAAGTCACGCAAGAGCAGGAACGGCGGCAACGCATTGAGAAGTGGCGTCTGGAGCAGAGCAAGGCCGTGCTCGAGGAGATTGAGAGGGAGACGCGGAGGAGGCGGCGCATGAGCATGGCTACGTCCGCTCGCAGTCAAAGAGACACTGCACGGCAAGACACAGCAAGCTCGACGTCTTCTGTTGCCCGCACCGTGACCAGCGAGCAAAGTGAGGGCTCGGACGAGGGCACAGAGAATATGTCTTTCTGGCAACGGCTTACCACACGCGTCATCCGAGATCTGATCGGCCTGGATCAGGACACGCTTTCTGTCATCTTTGGCGAGACGCTGCCTGAAGAAGCCATGACGCCAAAGGCTGGATCTCCAGTGCTTTCTCCAGCCGACCGAATGCTGCAAGACGCAGTAGCAGATGCCTCAGCACATCCTGAAGGGGGCTGGCAAACACGAGTGCTAGAGCGCGTAGCACAAGAACTTGGAGTTCTGGTCCACCAACTCTCTGAACATCCGGGTGCCTTCTCCACCTACCAGCGCGCGCAAGCAGCTCCAGAGTACGCAGGCTTGGGGCCAGCTGTCGCGACTGATCTCACATCCTCAGCCCCGTCCAGCTCGCAGCCATCTGCCCCCTCGCCTGCTTCGGTGCAGTTCGCGGCAACATTCCCACCTCAACAAACATCACACGTATATAGCGAGGCGTCTTTGTGGGGCATCGAGGAGGAGCCCGATGAGGCCGACACCATGGACACGTCTCAACCAGACCCAGTTGCCGCCGCGCAAGCTGCTGCCGAGGACGCTACCCGAGAGCGAGAATATTGGGAGCGTGATCTTGACGTAAAGATGATCTTCAATTTTCTCGTGAAGCGCTTTACCTCCCGACGGTCCACGCCAACACCCACACGACCAGTGTCCGCCTTGGCACAGACAGCAGACGACGGCGCAGCATCTGCTCGCCGCGCAGCCATGATACGCCAGAACCACCCTTTGGTCAGCAGGACGACGGATAGAGGGCTCCCGACGTCGTCCTCGTCGCTGTCTAGGGAGGCGAAACGGCGGGACGCTTCGACTACGTACCGCACACACTTCAACGCGCAGAGCAGTCTAAGGCAGAAGACGTTGAGGAGCGGTTCCAGCTGCGCAAGTCACAGCACGAAGAAGAGCAAGAGGAGCGGGAGTAGTCAGAGAAACTACTGGGACTTGGGCGGCAGTGTGGGGAGCGGCAGTGTGCTCGCTGGCGAGATCTAGAGCGAAGACACGATAGACGAGACGGTTACGATGACGACTACTTTTTTCACGACCTTAGGGCATTTGGCGCATAGACTGGGCATGTAGCATGAAGCATAGCATGTTAGTACGAGAGCGTGTTGGATACCACTTCTTCTCTCGTTGCACGACATTACGATGACTTGGGTTATCGTTTTTTTTTCCTTTTGGATACGACTTGGATCAGCCGGGTAGTTACTTCTTGTACTATATATCTCCTCTTCCACCACAATCAACCTATTCATCACGTCACAGTTCATGAATCATAACATTTTCATAATCATGCCCATAAAACACATCTCCCACACACTTTCCACCTCAATATACGTTCCCGTATCTCCTGTTCTCACGCCTTGACCTGCTCGCGAAACGCAATCCGCACCTCTCGCGCCGGCTGCAGCACGATATCCGCGTGTAGCCCTGGATGCTGTCCGTCCATCGAGTTGTCGATCCCCTCAAAGCGCTGCAGTAGTCGGACGAGCGTGTATCCCATTTCAGTGAGAGCGAACTGAATTCCATTAGTATGACATGCAAGGAAGGCACAGGGAGACAAGAAAAGGGGAGAAGAAAAAAACAAGAATACTACACACCTGCTGTCCAATACAGATCCTCGGCCCCCCGTTAAAAGGAACATACGTCCAGCTCCTCGGCGTCCACCCGTCCCACCGCTCTGGAACGAATAATTTCGGGTCCGCGAACCCCGTCGACGCCCCCGGATACAGGTCGGCTCGTCGCTGCATCACAAGCGTGCTGTACCCGATCGGCGTCCCCGCCAGTACGCCGATGGGCTGGTCGCCGTGCGGGCCGCCGCCCGTGGGCAGCGTGGTGTCGGTTAGCGCCATGCGCACGTTGTAGGGGACCACGGGGTAGAGGCGCAGAGTTTCGTTTAGGACGTGTTGGAGGTATTTCATGGATTTGAGGTGTTCGTATGTTGGTTTCTGTGCGGGGCCGACGGTGTCGAGGATTTCCTGGCGCAGGGTCGCGGTTATGGCTGGTGAGAGCGAGAGGTGGTATAGTGCCCATGTCAGGGTGCAGGCTGTTGTGTCGCGGCCTGCGAGTAGGACGGAGACGAGCTGGTCGCGTAGTACCTGTCGGTCCCGTGTGTAGCCTGCGATGGCGTGCAGGAAAGTGTAGTCGGAGTCGTGGTTTGTTTTCTCGCTGAGCTCTTCTGGGGATAGAGCGAGTGCGCGGTCGATGTACAGAGAGACGAACTCGTCGATGGTTTGGATCGAGTCGTAGAAGCCCATGCGTTTGCGTGGGACGGCCCAGTTCAAGGGTCCCACGCGCGCGATGATGCTCTGGACGCGCTGTGCGTTGGAGAAGGCGTCGGCAAATCGTGTCTGTGGGTGGTGCAGGGAGTCGACGGATGCGCCTAGGAGGAAGTGCGTTGCGGCGTCCAGGGTGTAGCGGAACATCATGTCTAGAGTGTCGACGGGCTGGCCGCCGGCGAGCTTGGAGATGAGGACCTGGGTGTGCGTTTCGAAGATGTCGATGTCGGATAGCCGGTCTTTGACAAACTGGGGGCGGATGAGCTGGCGTGAGTTGTGCCAGAGGGTGGAGTCGGTTGTGAAGATGCCATTACCCAGGAATGCATGCCAGTCCTTCCTGAAGTGCTCACCCTTGCCATAGTCCTTGAACTGTGTTGCTAGAATAGCCTTGATGTTCTCCGGCTCCGCTGTCAAAATAACTCTTTCGCCTACGCCAGCTTCGATGGTGTATCGACTGGGACCTGCCCACTTGTCGAACATCTTGATCCACATCTCGTACGACTTGTCTTGAAGTGCGTGGCCGACGACTTCGTACGCCATGTCCAGACCAAAAGGCACATATGTTTTCCTTACGGGCGCTCGTGCGCCAAGCTTACGGATCCGGGCATTGATTTGCATCGTTGAGATGATCCTATAGCCGATGTATAGCACGATGAGCCCCCCAAGCAGGTAGGGCGTTGACAGGTGAGTGGGCATGATGTTCGCCATGGCAGGTGTTGGAGGCTTCGTTGGAGCCGCAGTCTTGGTGTTGTGCAACGACGTCAGGCGAACGGGTGTTGCGAAGCAAAGGCAGGGTACATGTACTATGTATACACCTACCTCGTGTCGCACTAGGCTAGTCGACAAATCTATGGACCGTTGACCAGTCCGCAAAAGTGTTCCATCACTCAGAATCGGCACGCTCTTCCTGCCGCTGCACCCAATCAGGGACTCGCGAAAACGACATCCAACATTGGCGTGCTTTTGATCGCTTCATGTGCGCACCTCGGTATCACAGACTAGACGCAGTCGCCGCATGAGACATGGTTGCCAATCCGCCATGAAGCGCTGGCTCGCTCGTGCCCTGGCAAACGTCTAAAAAGCGGGGGAAACGGTGGGGAGGGATCGTGTGAAGCGTGAGCGCATTGTCGCTTTTCCGGACAAACGAGCAGGGTGCTGGCGGGCCTCTTGGAATTCCATGCTCCGAGATCCAATCAGAGGGGAGGAGTTGGGCGGCCCTCGGAGGCGTTTGGACTCCATTGGGAAATTTCCACGATGGTGATAATGCAGTTGAAGGTAGCGTTACTGCTGTTGCGAGCTCGCGTTGGAAGACAAGAGGCGCAGTTAAGCACGCTGATGTTTTGCAATGCGCCTGCCGAGTCGGAGAGTTTTGATCGGTGGGAGCCTGCGCAGTCATCAGTGAGGACACAGCTCGGCCGACTAACGAAATCACAGAGGCGACCATGCCAAGCATTAACTTAGCAATCTAACTATCTAGTATTTTATCTAACTAATAAACAAGATTAGGAGAATATATTCTTATTATAATAATATAGAGGGAAAACATAAAGTTCTTAAGAGAAACTAGCTCTAATCTTATAAGAAAATAGTTAACGTATTTAACAGGTACGTTAGCCACACAGGCGAGTTAGCCACTCTGCTAAGACTACACTAACATTCTACCTTATAACGCGATAACTTAATAATAACATAAACCTACGCCCTTAAAAGAGGCTGTAATACAGCTTGCGCTCTAGGCACTTAAATAAGACGTAAACCTTACTATATAACGCGCTGCAGCTATATACAACGCGCCTTGCAGCATACTACGTAATTAATACACAGGACAACCTGCATAAGCTGATTATACGCTAAGTTAACAGAATATAGATTAGACTAAAGAGGATATAATTGCTAAGTACATTCTTAAGCTAGATACACAAGAATTTGCCCCTTAGCTAGCTACTATAGCTAATATAGCTAATTCTTTGTGTGCTAAGTGTAATATAGGCTATATTAGCATAAACTAGCCTAATATATTTGTTAGGCGCTACTCTAACCTTAAAGTAAAGTTTAATTATAAGTACAACTATAAGAGAGCTCTCTGTAAGAATCTAGAGATTATATAAGGCTAGTTTAGGCTTATAGCAAATATTAAAGCTAAGTATAGTATCTAGGATAATAACACGTGCAACTTTAATAAGACAGGCTTTATAATAGGCTAGATATCTATAAGAGTAGTTATTACAGTTTTAAATTATTAAGGACAGCTAAAGGCAGTACAGCAGGGTAATTAAGAGTAGATAATATTTATACAGAGTATTAATAGTATAGAGTAGGCTATTCTACTCTTTATTATCTTTAAAGGCTGTAACTACCTCTCTGCCTAGTATAAAGAGGACAACCTACTCTATAACTAGGTTATTAGAGTCTCTAAGAACAGATAGACTACTAATAAGCTTAGTCTAGACTAGTTAAAGCACTTTAATACTTATATAAAGACACGCACCTAAGAAGTGCACTAGCTGCTTCTTATTAATAGCTATAAGAGCTATAACTCCCTTAACTTCTAATAATACTATAAGAAAGCAAATATTATTATACTGTGTATGCCTCTATACTTATCTTACTTCTTATAACTACTAGATATAGGTTGTTTTAGCCCTCTAAAGAAGGCATATAGGCGCTAAGCTAAGAATCTTATACGCAACTACATTACTTATATTACTAAAACTAAGTTCCTACTATGCTTTATAGACGCCTATAAGAAGATATTTACTTCTAGTAATATCTAAGGAGGCTTCTAAGGCGCTAGAATAGTCCTCTTTAACCTAGAACAGGTTATAATAGGTCTTAATATCTGCCTACATACTCTACTGCTACCTACTATAGAAGATAAGCTCTAGTAGTCCTAAACTCTAAGCACTACCCTGTAATTAGAGTTGTAATTAACGCTAGTTTAAGAGAGGATTTAAAGGTATACAAGCAGCTTACTAACTTTAATAGTTAAGGCCTTTAAAAAGCTTGCTAAAGGCGCAGCTATAGTAGCGTATAAGCTAGTATTAGCTTAAAGAGAGATTACTAGGCTTTAAGCAGTAAATAAGGCTGCTACGCAACATAAATTGCATAAAAGAAAGCAGTTACAGCAGGAGAGAGTCCTAACAGCTAAGGAAGGCCTTTAATTAACTACTCTAACTAAGTTTAGAGCGCGTAGTAATAGTAAGAAGGTAAGAAAGTAAGTATGTGTTAAAGGAGGTAAGGCAACCTAAAGACGCTGTAAAAAGTGCTATAACGTAGGGCATAACTTACGCACGTGTAAAAAGCCTAAAGAAGGTGTTACTAAATAATATTATATACTGTACTACTATAAACAATGCTAATATAGGCTAATGTAAGCTATAATAGGGTAGAATGTTAGTGTAGTCTTAGCAGAGTGGCTAACTCGCCTGTGTAGCTAACTTACCTGTTGAATACGTTATATAGTATAAGTATATAAATAACTTATAAGAACTACTTTTAATCTTATAAAGAAGTAATAATAATATCTTAATAAGATAGACTAAAATAGAGCATCTTACTAAGTACTGGATAGCATAACTATTAAAAAGTAACTTTTGCTTAGTGCGGTGGTATGTGGGGCGTCGGCTTGGTCGGCTCTGTGATTCCGTTGGTCGGCCGAGCTGCAACCAGGTCATCCTGAATTCGTGCTTCGTCTTCGAACACAACACATCCTCAGCACAATCGCGCTCGATCTTGTCACTGGATTGCCCATTATGACACGCAGATGCGAGATCTTGAGATGTGCGCCTCGGTAGAGTCGCGGATGCCCCACATAGGCCCCGCAATATCGACCCTCGAGCTTGCCATCACAATGGTCCAACCACTTTTCAAGTTCCTCAAAGGTATATATTTGGAGGCTGCTTACACACGAAGAAGCCCCGAGGATCAGAACTTAGACGAGTGAACAGCATCGGATCCCATTCCCTTGCGCCAGCTTCATTCCAGCAATCTCCATCCCATGTTCATTTCATTTTTCGTCTTCATCATTACGTGTGTCTGTTCCTTGTTCCTTGTCAGGTTTGTTCCTTATTTATAGGCCTCTCCTCTCGTCTTCTTACTGTAACACATGATCGAAATGAAACTCCTACTATTCATACCCCTTTTCGTATCCGTCTCATCCGCCCTTTGGCCAATCCCCAAATCATACGAGCACGGAGACACTGTACTGTGGATAGAGAAGAACGTGACATTCTACTGGTATGAAGCTGGCACAAGAAATGTAGACTACCACCCTGAGCAAGCTCCGTTACTGTTTGTATCAAATTCTAACAAGGACACCCGTTCACAGAACAGCGGCCATCTGAGCCTTCACAGGCGTTACACCGAACCTTTCGAACCCTACGATTCTAAGGGAGCAGCAGAAGGGGTACATGGTGGCGACATCGTCGACTATGCCATTCGAGCGGCTTGGAACACTATCTTCAAGCAGAGTTTCTATCCCTGGAGATTCCACCCGCGAAGTTGGGACGAGCCCACGCCGGAAAAGGCAAAGTACATCGACCACGTCGACATTCGTCTGCTAGTTTCTGAGCCATCAAATGTCACAAACGCGCTAGCAGGGGAAGTCGACGAATCGTACACGCTGTCCCTTACAGACTCTGGCGTCGCGAGCATTGCCGCGAACAGCAGCGTGGGAATCGCGCGGGGCCTGACGACTTTCACACAGTTGTTCTTCCAGCACTCAGACGGAGAACAGACTTACACCCCTCTCGCTCCGATCACCATCTACGATGAACCGCAGTTTGAGCATCGTGGTATCAATCTGGATGTATCCAGGAGTTTTATCCCTGTAGCAGACATCAAAAGACAGATTGATGCCGCCGCATACTCGAAAATGAATCGCCTCCACCTCCACGCCACAGACTCGCAGTCTTGGCCCCTGGAGATTCCCTCCTTGCCGGACCTAGCGCGCAAAGGCGCATATCGTCCAGACTACATATATACCGCCGCCGACTTTGCAGACTTACAGCGTCACGCAGCACTCCAAGGCGTGCAGTTAATCACCGAAATCGACATGCCAGGCCACACATCAAGCATCTGGTATTCTGCTCCAGATCTCATCGCTGCATACAACCAACAACCAGATTGGAATACATACGCCGCCGAGCCACCCTCCGGCACGCTAAAGCTCAACTCAACCGCTGTCGACAAATTTCTCGACACCCTATTCGCAGACCTAATGCCCCGCGTATCGCCATACACAGGCTACTTCCACACCGGCGGAGACGAAGTAAACCTGAAAGCATACACGCTCGACTCGACCGTCAACTCCTCAGACGCAGCAGTGCTACAACCATTAATGCAAGCCTTCGTAACCAAAAACCACGAGCGAGTACGCAAACAAGGACTCGCGCCCATAGTCTGGGAAGAAATGCTACTAACCTGGAACCTAACGCTCGGCTCAGATGTCATCGTACAGAGCTGGCTGAGCGACGAAGCAGTCCTCTCCATCGTTGAAGCGGGCCACAAGGCTCTCGTCGGTAACTACAAGTACTGGTACCTCGACTGCGGAAAGGGACAGTGGCTTGATTTCGCACAGGGAGATGCGTCGCGTGACGCTTGGCCGTATCAAGATTACTGCGCGCCGTTTCATAATTGGCGGCTTGTTTACTCGAAAGATCCATATGAGGGCGTGCCGGAGCATTTGCAGCACCTGGTTATCGGTGGCGAGGTGCATATGTGGGGGGAGCAGACGGATTCGGCGAATCTGGATCAGATGGTTTGGCCGAGGGCGGCGGCGGCTGCTGAGGTGTTGTGGAGTGGGAGTAAGGATGCCTCGGGCCAGAATAGAAGTCAGGTTGAAGCGAGCCCGCGGTTGAGTGATTTGAGGGAGAGGTTGGTGGCTAAGGGGGTTAGGGCTGAGCCGGTGAGAATGCCGTATTGTGAGATGGAGAGTGATGGGAATAAGAGCCCGCAGTGTCAGTCGGGCTGACCTGATACTTTCTTTTGTTAGGTACAAAAGGTTAGAATGGTTTCGATACACAGTTGAAAGACCTGGTAGATAGCAATGTCATGGTTGAATTTGGGTATCGTTTTCCTCCACGGCCTCATGTTAACGAGTGCCGAATTCGTGTATTCCTCCGTCTAAATTTCAATACGCCACCCAATGATTCCAAGTATGCCGTTGCCGAAAACGCCGCTCATGCAATCGCCCGTCAAAACGTCTGCTCTACTCGTCCATGTCGGCCTCCTTCGGCTCCTTCGGTTCTTGCGCCTCGTGGAACTGTATCGCATCGTCGATGTAGCTCAGCACAGCACCCAAGCTATCCTCATCCTGCACGTCCAGCTTGAGATATGAGACCATGCTGAAGTCATCGATGAGCTGCGCAACAGCCTTGTTGAGCTTGTGGAACGCCGAGCCACTCATGAGGCTCTCCGTCGTCGCAGGATCCCTGTATTTTCTGTTGTCCTCCTCGTCCGTTGTCCTGCGCGAAGGATCGTCCTCGATGAGATCAGCGTCAACCTGCACAAAGCGCTTCATCTCGCGCTTCGCAACCTGACCCTTGACCAAGTCCATCTTGCTCAGGATGTTGATGTGCGGCATCTCGAGCATGAGCATGGCGCTCATTGCAGACAGCGTTCCGGAGAAGAACTTTGGGCGGTCGACGACAAACGTTGCTTCGAGCAGGTAGGCGGCGCACATGCGGATGTTCAGGCTTCCGTGCATCAGCGTCTTGACCAGGTCAGGCAGAATTGGTACGTGTGTGTATAGCTCGATTTGGCCCGGCATGTCGAAGACGATCAGATAGTCTTCGGTGACTTCCTCCAGCGGGTCTGTCAGGAAGTCGAGGTTCTCCATGAGAAACTCGAAGCAGTAGATCAGACCGCCGTTGGGGCCGAGACTCATTTCCTCCATGACATCTTCCAGACTAATCAGATCTTTGATGTCGAGGTCCGGCTCGAACGCGAAGTCTTCAGCAGCCGGGTCGAGGTTTACGTAGAAGCATGGACGCTTGTTGTTTTGCAGGTGCTGAATCAGGCCGGTGCAGAAGGTGGATTTGCCAGCGCCCGCTGGGCCCTGAGGTGTGTATCAGCATAGTGGGTCTTGGTCGACTTCTCAGCGTATTCCTTACCATTACCAGTGTCCCAAACTTACTCATGGCTGCGACTGTGCGACTATCAGAGTGTTGCGTCACTGCAGCAGCACTGCGCTACCAAAAGCGTCTCTCGAGGCGCTTTTTCTGCCAAGGCGGTCACTCGGTGTTTGGCCGCTTAGATCAGCCGAGACCGCCACGGACCACTTCTTTGGGTTAGAGCGGGGCTCTGCTGGACAGAAGAAACTCCGCTGTACGGTTATCAGAACGTTTTGTATTATTGCGGATTCCGAAGGTGGAAGCTGCATGTCCAATATGTACCCAGACCATACCGCATTTTCTGGTGAAGTTCTCCTGTACTAGGCTTCGTTGAGGCAAACCTCCGAGCCAGTCAGGTAACAATCAGTTAACAGTGCAGGGCTCTGCATATGCCAAGATATCAGAATCTTATTAGGATACGTCTCTCTAGTAAATTAGTACTGCAGCAACATTAATATGCCCTATCGTAGCTTATTTTTAATACCTTACAATGTTTAGAGCCCCCTATCAGCCTCTGCACAACCTACTAGTATTAGCTAATCCTTAATCCCTTAGCTAAGGCAGCTGCTCTCTTATCTGCTACTGTTACCTAGTACTCTATTAAGCTAGCAGCAGGTTAATTGTAAACTACTTACGCCTATCTTACTTAATAGGACTTTATAATTAACGTTACTGTTGCTTATAATAACACTACTACAAAGCTAGCAGCTAGAGAGTACTTAGGGGAGCTAGAGGTTGTTTATAAGTATTACGTTGCCTTAATTAGACTAGGAGAATTAATAGAGAACGTTGTTTAAAGGCCTATAGGCTTCCTAATTAGGCAATTAGGATATGCTAAAACCTACTAGTTGTCCTAAACGCTCTTATACTAATAATAACGTTGCTGCTAAAGCCCCCTCTAAATAGTAGAAGATTAGACAGAAGGTGTATACTCTATTAGGCAAGCGTTAATCTAGGCCTCTGCTAAAGACTAGTAAGTGTTATTAAACCTCTAGTAGAGAGTTTAAAATTAACGTTTTTAAGTAGATAATAGATAAGGCAAACTAGCTGCTAGTAATATCTAAGCACAACCTTATCTAAGAGGGTTAGGAAGTAGAGATAATTAACAGGTTGCTGTAGCAACTACCTAGCAATACTAAGGTTAGTAATTAATTTAGCGTTGCTTCTAGAATAATTAGTAATTAGTAGACTTAACAATACACTATTCTTACCTTATTAAAGAGCAGTAGACGTATACTAACCTAGGTAAATCTAGCGTACTAGCTAAAACTTAAAGAAGCTATTAATTATTAATTTTTAGAGAGGCGTGCCTGTAATAAGTTAGTTTCTACTAGCTAGTTTAAGCGTACTATAGGAGAGTTGTTTAAGGAGATCTATTAAACGTTAGTACTGTTTAACTTCTCTCTTAGGTAGTATTAGGGGTTTCTTAAGAAGTAGAGGATAGTTAGGAGATAGCTTACTAAATAAGCTTAATTAAAGCCTAAGCAGCAGCTAGACGTAGTAAACAGCTTTCTCTACTTTATCTAGAAGAACTCCTAGGTACTAACAGGTAGTACAAAGTACGCCTTATACGTTATTATAAACCTAGACAAGACCCCTATCCTGTTTAAGTTTCTAGATAGCTATATATTTAATGTTGTTAGTAGCTATATAGTTGCTAGCTGTAGTATTAAAAGTAGCTAGAGAAAGTGTTAGGCAATGTTAATACTATATATATTTACTAACAGTAATAAGAAGTTAAAGCTAAAGCTTATCTTCTATAGATCTAAGACAGGTAAGTTAAAGGAGAAGGAGCAGCACCTATACTATTCTAACATTACTATTAAGTTTAATAAGAAGGCATATAATAATAAAGACCTATTACTTAAGTAGCTAAAGAAGGAGTACAAGCTACTGCAGTTACAGATTAGAAGAGATTACCTACTAATTTTAGACTAGGTGTTTTTCTATTATACTAAGAAGGTGCTTATATACCTTAAATCTATCTACACGCTTCTAGCTGTTGTACCTTTACACTACACCTTACTAGTACAGCTACTAGATACAGTAGTAAACAAAGCTTATAAGAAATTGCTTACTTATTAGGTAGAGTAATTAATGTTGTTAGAGGAGGTAGAGATAGCAGAAAACAGCTTATAAATTAAGAATTAGCTGCCTTAGCAACATTAATAATTAATAACTTAGGCTATAGGTTACGCCTAGCAGCAATTAGAAGTAGGCCTTATTATTAAATTCTTCTGCAATTATAGTATAGTGTTGCTGCTAGATAGCTTATGTAACAGTAAATTAAAGATTAAGGATATGCTAGAGGCAACGTTTAACAGATAGGAGACTAATTAGCAGAGCTACCTTAAGTAATTAGAAGTAACAGAGGCTTATAATATTAAAGAAGAGGGTAGTAGTAAAGAAGGCACTAACTAGGTTAAACTAGAAGAAAGTTAGCTAAAAAAGTGTTAACCTTAGAAGCGTAAAAAGTACTTAGCCTACCTGCTAAATCTACACAATTATAGCAGCTAGACAGTACAAATACTTTAAATAGAGCTTTAGGTAAGAGGCTTAAAACTACCTAGGTTAAAAGTAGACTGTATGTAACGGTCTAGGCAAGGCCTAGTAAAAGATATCTATTTCTTAACTACTTTGCTAAAAAAGCAGATACAAGACAACTAGATTAACTAGTTGTCTAGATAGATAATTAATATACTAGCTTAGAAGACTAAGCTATATAAGAGGCTAGCCTAACGCCCTAAACCCTTTAGCTTCTCTCTAAGCTAGATAGGGCTAGACTCTTATACTGTATAGCGTTGTTAGACTAATTAACAGTAGAGATAAAGGAGTATAATAAGAGGCAGGTAATAGATCTAGAGAAGGTTAATAGTGTAGTTGTTATTAATTAAGCTAAGCTACATAAGAAGCCTTAAGGACCTTCTTACTAGAGATGCTTACATATACAGCAGAGCAAGGCAGAAGGCCTTTACTATTACCTAGAGGTAAGGCTAGTAGCCTTATACTACGCAGCAGAGTATAAGTTATACTAGGGCCTTAATGCCTTAAAAAGCTCTAGATTTACTCTCCTTTGTAGGTATTAGCTTAACTAGTAAGATTAATAAGGAAAACAAGCAGTTAAAAAGACATAGATAGATTACTAGTAGTAGTTATAGGTAGTAGAGAGTATGTTAGATAGAGATAATTAATAATTAATATTAATGTTTTACTAGCATAGAGACCCTAAAATAAGCAAGATCCTGCACAGCTAGTATAGACATTAGTGCTAAGAAATATAGTGTTTATCTATAGAGTGCACAGGCAGTTAACTATAGAGCTATCTATAGGGTAAAAAGTGCTTTTTACTATACAAATAGCAGCAAAGCAATCTTATAAACAAACTAGGCTTATATAATTAAGATAAATTAAGCGTTATAGTTAAACAAATTAATGCCTAGCTGCTAGTGTCTAGTAGCAAGTATTACAGCTACTAGCGTTGTTTTCTAAGCCTTAGCAACAGCAGCAGCAACATTAATTTCCTTACCTATTAATAACTATTAATTATTCTCCCTACTACCTAGAAACGCTGCTATTTACGCCTACTCTAACGCCTATTTAACCTCCTATTGCCTAAATCTATTCTAGAACTCCTACTTAATACTAAGGCTGCTACTCTAGCGTTTCTAGCAACGTTAGTAAGCTCTGCTACCCCTCTGTAGCACTACTCTAATGTTAACTTATTTACCTAGAGCAATCTCTGCCTTAATTAGCTGCCTATCTACCTCTGCTACCTAGCTGTAATAAGGCTTAATAGAGTTAATTTCTAGCTCTCTAACAGCTCCCTGCTAGGTTAATAA
This sequence comes from Ascochyta lentis, assembly GCA_004011705.1. Classification (NCBI taxonomy): domain Eukaryota; kingdom Fungi; phylum Ascomycota; class Dothideomycetes; order Pleosporales; family Didymellaceae; genus Ascochyta; species Ascochyta lentis. The sequence continues at coordinate 3,815,666 of RZGK01000002.1, forward strand.
TAACCTATAGTCTATACCTTAAAGCTTGCAAGCATCTAGATTACTACAATATTGCTAGATAATAGAGTATACCTTATTAACCTTAAATTAGCTGCTGTTAGGGTAATTATAGGTTATAACTAAGGATAGGGATAAGCTAGGGCAGCTAATATAGGTACTGTTGTACTTACAAACAATCCTATAATTATTTGCAACTATTTTAAGGTTACTATTTTAGCTGTAATTAATACTATTATAATGCTAAAGAGTGACTAAAGAGGTGTTGTTAAGTAGTAGGTCACTACTAACAATATAATTGGCCCTCAGCGTTGTCCTAATAGAGCCTAGTACAGGAGAACTTCACCAGAAAATGCGGTACATAAGCCCGAGAGTGGCCAGCAAGTAGTGGGGCATCGAGGGGAACCTCGTTCTGCAGGCTTCCAGGCGGTGATGCTCAAGGGCTCGTCGGTCGTCATTGGTTCCCCACGGCGGTCAGGACAATGGTGTGCTACACTAGCGAGTTCGGAGTGCGGGCGGCTTAGGCTGTAAACGCACTTTTTTCGGCAGATTGGAAACGACTCCAAACCTCATAAAACCGCGCTGACCCCTCCTTGCTTCACTCCAACCATCCCCTCGTCCTCTCACGCATTTTCACCCGGTCGCAAGTCCTAGACTACCTTGTTGCTGCCACACATATCTTCACAATGACTGTTCCCAACGGCACCAACGGCAGCTCGCCCAGCAAGGTACTTGATTCAATCCCCGGCGTAGCCCCGCGTTGTGCTTACCAGTGTCCAGGGCAGCACCTTCCTCTTCACCTCCGAGTCTGTTGGTGAGGGTCACCCCGACAAGATCTGGTATGTCACCGTCTCCTAGTCTTCCTGTCTATTGTGGAGTCAACGAATATATACATGACGTGTTATATTCTCGACTCCCCCCACCAAAAACTCAACAACACGACAAGACACAACACTAACGTGTCCACAGTGACCAGGTCTCCGATGCCATTCTCGATGCCTGCCTCAAGGAGGACCCCCTCTCCAAGGTCGCTTGCGAGACTGCCACCAAGACTGGTATGATCATGGTCTTTGGTGAGATCACCACGAAGGCCCACCTCGACTACCAGAAGATCATCCGTGGTGCCATCAAGGACATTGGTTACGACTCGTCCGACAAGGGCTTCGACTACAAGACCTGCAATGTCCTCGTTGCCATCGAGCAGCAGTCGCCCGACATTGCTCAGGGTCTCCACTACGAGGAGGCTCTTGAGAAGCTCGGTGCCGGTGACCAGGGTATCATGTTCGGATATGCCACCGACGAGACCCCTGAGCTCCTCCCTTTGACCCTCCTCCTCTCCCACAAGCTCAACTCTGCTATGACTGAGGCCCGCAACGACGGCTCCCTGCCATGGCTGCGACCCGACACCAAGACCCAGGTCACTGTTGAGTACGCTCACGATGGCGGTGCCGTTGTCCCCATCCGTGTTGACACTGTTGTCGTCTCTGCCCAGCACAGCGAGGACATCACCACCGAGGAGCTCCGCAAGGAGATCAAGGAGAAGATCGTCAAGAAGGTCATCCCCGCCAAGTACCTCGATGACAACGTCAAGTACCACATCCAGCCCTCTGGTCTGTTCATCATCGGTGGACCTCAGGGTGACGCCGGTCTCACTGGCCGCAAGATCATCGTCGACACCTACGGTGGTTGGGGTGCCCACGGTGGTGGTGCTTTCTCCGGAAAGGACTACTCCAAGGTCGACCGCTCCGCTGCCTACCTTGCCCGCTGGATCGCCAAGTCGCTCGTCAACGCCAAGTTGGCCCGCCGCGCATTGGTCCAGCTGTCCTACGCCATCGGTGTTGCTGAGCCGCTGTCCCTCTTCGTTGAGAGCTACGGCACCTCAGACAAGTCTTCCGAGGAGCTTGTCGAGATCATCCTCAAGAACTTTGACCTCCGCCCTGGTGTCATCGTCAAGGAGCTGAACCTCACCAACCCCATCTACAACCAGACCGCCAAGAACGGTCACTTCACCAACCAGGACTTCACCTGGGAGAAGCCCAAGGAACTCAAGTTCTAATTGTACAACTTTAATGTTTGCACATGAGTGGTTTGAATCAACTTCAACCACAAGGTCAAGATGTAACGATTTTGCGATATGATATGCATATCTTGAAGAAGGCGGCAATTCTTCTTTCAACAAGTTTCGGCGTCGGGAAGGGCATATACCCCTGTGATCAGCAGCCCTCTTCAAAAGTTTCTTTGCATGTCAGTTTCGTTTCCAGGGGCTTTTACCGAGTCTACACGATAGAAAGTGCACCCAGCGCGGGCCATGCACGGCGTTAGAGTTAGGAGCTTCAACATTGGGGCCTGAGTGCGTTGTCAACGCGCACATTGAGGCTTGAGCGCAGTTTGCGCCGTGGAGGTTAATAGGAGCAATCGAAAGTTGTTTATCTCGTTGGGATAATCAACATGATCAACATCACTGTCGCATCGCATCCTGTCGTGAGTCACTCGGTTGGCAAATACGGCGCTTACTGAACTTCAGATCCTGCGCATTACCTGCAGCCACAGCGATCAATCATCACGACCACCAAGGGACGGAACAATTTTCTTGTACAACATTCCCTGACACAACTTGTGCTGCAGTTATTCGAGCTTCCCACCGTGCGTCGATCGTCAGGCACAGCTGTCACCCCACCGCTCGACGATGGCGAATAGGGAGAAGCTGCGCCGAACGGTCTAGCCTTACGGGGCACAACAACACTCTCAGCTGCCCAACTAGTCACGGCTGTTTCTGACCCATGTGATAACCAATCCCTAGTCACCTGTTTGCAGGTGTTGTTGTGAGACACGTCTCGCTTGGGAGGGGAGTAGGATGGGGATAATATACCCTCCTTCACGTCGCAATCTCTCTTTCCACCTCGACCGTCCCGACACTTAACGCCCGTCACATCTACGACCTTCACTTCCCTACGTTGCGCGAATTTTCAAAAGTAAGTCGTGTTCATGTCTTTGCTTTGAAGTCTGTGGTTCTGGTCGCAACTCTGTCCACGCGTCTTCTTATCTGCTGAAGCTTCGCGCGACGTTCCGCCTTGATTGCCCAAGGTGGTGCCCACTTAAGCTGCCTTGAATTCCCTCAGTTCTCAAAATCCCCTCTCTTCAACTTTCACTGTTTTTTGGCCTTATTTGTCTTTCTGTCGTGGTCTCAAGATTCTCCACTACAGCTTGCTGTGCACGACACCTGACCTAGCCTCCCTAGCTTGATCAGCAGACTCACGACATCCGACATCATGCCAGCCTCAACACGCGCCAGTACTGGCAATAGCAAGCCACGCATCGTGCAACAAATCGAAAATGTCATTGCACCGAAAAAGCGCACAACCACCACAGCCAATACGTCTAAACCCCGTGCCAACACAACAACTGCCGGTCGCGTTGCGAAACCAAAAGCCACAGCTACCACGGCGGGACCAAGAACCAAGGTTGTCAAGAAGAGGCGCACACCCGCGGAGAAGGCGAAAGATAAGGTTGTGGGTACCGCAGAAAAGTTGGTGGGCGACGTTGAGGGGAAGCCGGGGAAAAAGGCCGCAGGGACTAGGAAAGTCAACGGCACCGGTGCGGGTGCGACGAGGAGGAGAATTTGAAGTAAGAGACAGTACCAGGATACATGTATTCTAGATGTCCACGAGGCACGAGAAATATCAAAAAGCGCATCTGGTGCGAATCGAAAGCTTGACAACCTGAGTATCGTACGACGAATCACTCCTCTACACGTCTTCACTCTTCACATCAACAACTTTTACACACAGCAATACACGCTCACTCCCCTCTCCAAACCATCCCATCGTTTACTCCTCCCTCGAACCATCCAACCACGCTGCGATCCCACCTCTAATCTGCTCCTGCTCCCTCTCCACAACATCCGTCAACACCTCCTCAAACGACCTACCGCCCCGACCGGTGCTCGACCACTTCTCCGCCGCTTTCAGCTTCTGCTGATGCTTCCAGAATCCCTGGCCCGTGAAGTGCTTCAACTCAGGCGCAGCCGTACGGCGCGGCGGCACAGGCGACGGACCGAGGAGGCCGGAAGCGTGAGTATCATACGAAGAGGAGCTGGTATCTGCGCGGGTGAGGAGTTGTTGGTGTAGAGGCTGGTATGCGCGATGTAGCAACGAAGGAGCATTGAACGACGACTCTGTTGCTGTATCGACAGCCTCTAACACCTGTCCTTCTTCTTCTTCTTCCTTCCCTACAGTCCACAGCCGCCACACATCTCCCCAGATCCCCTCGCCGTCTCCTTCTCCTCCTCTCTCCAAAGCGCAAACGCCAACTACCACACCCGCTACGCAAACCGCCGCAATCAACGCGCAACCCACCTCGCTGGGCCGTGGGAGGAAACCAGGTTGCTCCAGTTCGGCTGCGAGGCCTATGGTAGCGTAGATGAATGGGAGGGGGAGGCCGGGGTTTGCGCGGAGGTAGGCTATGATTTCGAGGGCGCGGTGGTAGGTCGTGTAGATGTAGTGGGTAGTGTTGTGGGTAGTGTTGTGGGTTGGGGGAGGTGCGGATGTTGATGATGAGGGCGGTGAAGGTGAGGTTGTAGCCTTCTGTGGTCGTAGCTTTGAGACGTGCGGACTGTCTTTTGAGGGCGACATGGTGTAGTTGTGGCAGTTGTGTTGTGTTCACGAGGTGAAGACTGCAGCAAGGATTTATAGGATTGGAGTCACGATGAGAAGTGGAGTGAAAGGTATGAAAAGATTAATTTCACCACTGGAAAGCCTTAGCACAGAACACTGGGGACAAACCAGGAGATCAAGCAGGATAGAGCGAGTGGAATCCTGTCTATGACAGTATATCGATTGCTGTGCTACGACCACGCAAGTGCGCTCACAGTAGCTTTGAAAAGAATGGCCAAAGAGCCGTCCACCTTGCGGTACAAACTCTTCATGAAAAGAAGAAAGGCAAACCCAGATCCAAAACGCCATCATCGCGACAGCATAGCTGCGCGGTCCCTATTACGCAGTACCAAGAACATATTCAATCTTGAACAGATGCACATACAGTCTTTGCTGCGAAAGCATAACGAGCCCGCTCAAATCCAAAACACGCTATCCAGAGCTTTTCCCAAGATTACAAGAACGCCAATCATTACGTTCGTGAATCTTAATCTATCATACAGCCTTTCCAAAATGTCCAGCGTCGCGGCATTATACAGCGGCGAAGTCTAGGAAGTCGTATGAGTTCGAGTCACCCGCTGTGAAGTCGCTCATGGCCTTCATCTCGAGATCAAACTGCGAAAACGAAGGCTCAGGTCGAATATCGAAAAGATCTTCCAGCTCGTCCTTTGGCTCGATCGGCGATGTGGGTGGTGTTGTGAACTGTTGCGACTGGACTGATGACCGCGATGGCGATTCTGAGACCTTCAGAGGGCTCGGCTGGAATGATTGTTGGCGGTCGCGTGCCGATTCGCGCGAACGTGGGCGGTAGTCAGCTGGTGACAGAGGAGGTGTTTGTGCTGGCTCGTCGGATAGCTGTTGGAGGAGATTCATAGACGCAACCTCGCCGGCGTAAGATGTGGTGAGCGTGAAGTTTGTCTCGTTCGCCTCTTCGTGGTAGGGGCTGGATTGGGGCTCGAAGCTGGAACAAGATTAGCGAGTGTTTATTGAAATCCACGGAGCATTCCCTACTTGAATGGATCTGTTGATGCGTTCATTGGCTCGTTGAAGCTTCCTCTGTCAGAGAGCAACTGCGACTGTGTCGACTCATACGCCTCGTATGGTGATCGAGCATCGGAGCAGGGTGAGCTTGCGGATACAGAGGAAGAGGCAGAGACTAGAGCACGTCGAGTCCTGCTTGCCTTCTCCACACGCTCTTCCATCTCTGGGCGATGCTTCTTCGGCCTGCCACGCTTGGCTTGTCGTCGCACTGCGTCAGCGAATCCACCGACGCACATGCCACGCTGTCGGTGCCGTGTAAGTGCGTCTTGTCGCGCAAACCCGGCACCGCAGGGGCACTTGTATGGCTTGTTTCCAGTGTGGATCTTTGCATGACGCTTCAGATCGTGTTGTCGCACAAAGCACTTGCCGCATCCGTTGCACTTGTATTGCCTGTCGCCGAGATGGGTTTGGACGTGGGAGCGGATGTTTTCCCTCCTGCCAAAGACTTTGCCGCAGTCCTGGTATAAACACATCCATTTGTTTGTCTTAGGGTCCTGCTCACTGATGTATCGCTGGACTTCCTCGGGAGCAATGCCGGTGAACTCGAGGCTCGCATCGATCTCGAGATCTGTGTACATTGGCGCTTCTTCAAAAGGGCTGACGGGAAGCGGCAGGCTGTTGGACATGCTCTGGGATGGCATGCGGGGGTCCAAAGCAGGGAGTAGCGTTGGTGGATGCGAGAATGGCGTCTCAGAATCCTCTGCGATGCCCTGGAGGAAAGGCTGTGACATCCTCATGCGCGGTGAGGCTTGCGGCGACGGCGAGACATCTGAGGTGTAGTATCCTGAAGAGTCGTATCCATTGTCTGCGTCAGGGTTCTCGAAGTCGAAAGTCATGGCGCGCGATGTTGGCTGGAGGTTGATGTCTGCAACCTCGTTGAAGTTGGTGGGATGAGGAGCCATGCCAAACGACTGGTGGCTCGGCAGTTGTGCTGGCTTTTCTGGAATGACTGCTTGTGTTACTGCTGGTGCTGGTGTTGGGAGGATGTTGATGAAGACCTGTCCACATGAGCCATACACGGATTGAATGTGCTCGTGGAGGTCCTTCAACTGTTGTTCAGTAGGAGGTCTGTTAGGTGATTGAGGCTGCTGCTGGGGAGACTGCGGACGTGAAGTGTAGAGAGGTGTCCGCGGTGACCTGCATCTGGGAGATAACTGTACTGGGGAGTGTAGGAAGGCCTCCCGGGGGCCCGGCTGGGGCTGGCTGTGCGATTGCGCTACTTGCATAGATTGCTGTGATGGTTGTCCTAGATGGTTAGTAAAACTTACGGTACTGTGCTCCTGCTGGTATGGACCGGGGCTGGATGCGTGGACCGACTCGAGGTTGAGGCCTCGGAGGTCCAGGCTCATGCCGCTTCGGTTGTGTCGCCGTTGCTGTTGGCTGACAGGGCTGTGTCGTACGCTGGGCATCTCGAATGCGTTTGGTGTTGAGAGCTGACGCCTGTGTTGCATTCGTCGGCGGGAGATGCCCTGGGGTGAATTTGTGGACAGCATTTTGCTATGCTCGTCGAGTCCGGTGTTGTTGTCCGAGGACGGGTGTCCTTTTTTGTCCGATACTGATGCGTGTGAGCCAGTCTTCATCAGATGGAAGGGTCTTGGAACGTACCTCACGCAAATACAAGCGGCGCTCCGCCGGGCGGTTGGTCTCCTTACGGTATCCTCAGTACAGATGCAGTCTCCCAGAGCCTGCGTCAAGTAAGTATCACCGGCCGAAGCCTATGCAGACAGATGTAGAGCGCGGTAGGTGCTGGCGAGGTGCGGCCAGAGAAAGGCAAACAATGGATGCGCTAGAGTTTGTGGGGATGAGATGCGAGGGATGTGGATTCGCGAGGTTTGATGTATCTACGCAGCGAGGTGGAGATGACGATGTCTAGCACCGGTTCCGGCAGGCCGTCAACACAAACATCTAGACGTGGTTACCCAGCAACGCTGGCGCCACTCCAAGGACCCACTTCCACTCGCCGGTCGCTCCTTCCCAGTTTTGCCGCCGCACCAGCCACTTTCGGCTCGCTTAGTAACGCAGCCCACAGCTAAATCGCATCGCCTTATCCAGAGATTTCCCCCCAGCAACCTTCTCTGCACCGACTGAGGAAGACAACCCGTTTGTCTAGGTAAGCAGCCGCATATCTACTGCGCCTTTGCCTGCGCGCCTTCCTCTCTTCTTTACTAACCTCCGCAGGCCGCCATGCAGATTTTCGTCAAGACCCTCACGGGCAAGACCATCACCCTTGAGGTGGAGTCTTCGGACACCATCGACAATGTGAAGTCCAAGATCCAGGGTACGTTGCGCACACTGCCGCCAGCCTTGGGCCCCGTCTAACGAGAGCGCAGACAAGGAGGGCATTCCCCCGGACCAGCAGCGTCTCATCTTCGCCGGCAAGCAGCTCGAGGATGGCCGCACTCTTTCCGACTACAACATCCAGAAGGAGTCGACCCTCCACCTGGTGCTGCGCCTGCGTGGTGGTGGCAAGAAGAGGAAGAAGAAGGTCTACACCACCCCCAAGAAGATCAAGCACAAGCGCAAGAAGACCAAGCTCGCTGTGCTCAAGTACTACAAGGTTGACGGCGACGGCAAGATCGAGCGTCTTCGCCGCGAGTGCCCTCAGCCCGAGTGCGGTGCTGGTGTCTTCATGGCCGCCATGCACAACCGCCAGTACTGCGGTCGCTGCCACTTGACCTACGTCTTCGACGAGGCCAAATAAGCACCTCGCCCCACCACGATCGATACGAGTTACGACATCACGCCAATCATGGGAGGACTGAAAAGGCACCACCATATGTCGGGCATATAGAATCAATCAAGGACCACACTTCACAAGTCATTGGCGCTTTTTCTGCACCGCTAATTGTGTAATGTTTCGCCGTTGGTGACCGCCACAGCACCGTAGACCCTGCTGAGCACTAATACAGACTTCTACACGCCGGCTCCCCCAACGCCACGTATCCATGACAATTGCCGCAACCCCGCAACCAGCTGTGACGCCTCCATATTATGATGAGACGTGAGTAAACCACAATCTAGGATGTGTGCAGAACAGCCAGCAGGAAAGCACTCGAGTCGGTCTAAATGAATGATGCTAACTACTCTCCGTGTGTGTACCGAGCATAGCAGCTGTCTCGTCTACAATATTCTATATCATTCATATCCAAGTGAACCAATCTTCCCGCTCACAAAGCTCTCATCACATCCCTTCTATACCCACGCCATGCTAAACGCCTCTATGCCAACGCCGTGTATGCAATCATAATTTCATCTCCACCTTGCACTCCACAGTCTTGCCTTCCCGTCTTCTCACCAACAGAAGCGTAGCTCCTACGCCCTCGCAGTCCGCGGCTCGAGCAGCGTCTTCCCGCTGGGTCCGCTCTTCTGGAATCCTTCCTCTCTAGAAAAGATTTTCTGGCCGCGTAAGAACGTCTCCTTGACGACGCCTTTGAGCGTCTTGTTCTCGTAGGGTGAGACTTTGTTGCGGAAGAGCATAGTACTGGGCTCGACCTGCGAGGTGTTAGTTTGCGGTTTTTCAAGATGCGAGGTAGGATGGAAGGGGGGAGGGAGACGTACCAAGAACTCTGCTGTCTCGTCAAATACGACGATATCCGCATCAAACCCAACGCCTAGATCGCCCTTGAAGTGCTCCAGCCCGACCTGCTTGGCTGTGTTCTTGCAGCACCACCGCACAATCTCCTCGACGCTGAACTTTTCGTCTCGCTTCAGCCCTTCGGTCCACAAGATCGGTAGTCCGAGACCGACGGATGAGATGCCGCCCCATGCACCGAAGAAGTCGCCCTTCTCCTCAGGACCCTGCATCGGCGTTTCCGGCCCGTCGTCCGAGGCAGACTCGCAGTCCTCGTCGTGGTTGAGTGTCTTGGTGGAGTGTTTCCTGGGCGCGAGATGAGGGGGCAGGAGTTTGATCTCCGGCGTGCAAGGGGAGTGATCGGAGACGACGGTCTGGATGACACCGTCGACCTGGTCTTGAAGTAGTTCTTCCCACAGCCCGTCTTGGTTGGCTTGCGATCGGATGGGAGGGCAGCACTTGTGGCGGGTGTCGCCCTCTTCAATACGTTCAGCGGCGAGAGCGAGGTAGTGGAAACATGTCTCCGCTGTGATCTTTACGCCCTTTGCGCGCGCTTCACGAAGCATGGGAATGGCTTCCACCGCTGAGAGATGTACAATGTGGAGCTGCAGCTCGGGTGCAAGGTGGGCCAGCGAGAGGATCTCGGCTACGGCGTATGTTTCGAAGGCAGGCGGGCGCGAGGCAAGGAAGGTGGAGTATGCTGTGAGAGGGCCCTTAGGGGCGAGAGGAGGGTTGGCGCGTTGGACATCGTCGCCGACAGAGTCTGCGACTGGTGGAATCATTTCGGCGTGGAACATGAGTGTTGTGGCCGAGTCCTTTAGTTCCAACAGAGCCTTCTCGATGTCGATAGAGGAGACAGCGGGGAACTCCTCGACCTGAGGTGCGTTAGTGACTGGATCCTGAGCTGGTTTGAGAAAAGGGACAACATACACCACTCTCACAAAGGAAACCTTTGAAACCTCGTACACCTGCATCGACCAACCCCTTCAGGTCTTTGTCATTACCTGGGATGATTCCACCGTAGAAACCAACGTCGACCCAGCACTTGCCTCTTGAGGCATCGACCTTGATGTTGAGGTTCTCGACAGTAGTGGTCGGGGGGATAGCATTCAGTGGCATATCGACAACTGTAGTGACACCTCCGAAGGCAGCAGCGCGCGTTCCGGTCCAGAAGCCCTCCCATTCTGTTCGCCCAGGTTCATTCAGATGTACGTGAGCGTCTACCAGACCAGGAAGGAGAATATGAGGAGAGTAGTCGGTGTACGGTGTGCCTTCCGGAAAGTCTGATTGTGGTAGGACGGAATGGAAGATGGATGTGATCTTGCCAGTGTTGCTGGAGATTACTATTGTTGCCTCGGTGAGTCGACCATCGACTACTGCTCTTGAAGAAGCAACAACCTTGATAGGCTGGGAAGGCTGGCTGTGCTCCATTGGTGGAGGTGAAGTTGCGTGAGGGGCCATATTGACTGTTGTGGTATGGGAGTTCCGTGGAGAAGGTATGGCAAATCTTGAATTTTGTCTAGAGGACAATAATTCAATTATAGATGCTCAGCCTCGGCAAACGCGGGGCAGAGCAGGTGGGATGTGGGATGCTCGTATGCGACAAAGATAAGCAGTGATAAGATGTGTGGTGTTGAGCGTTGCTGTCGAAAAGAGAGGATTCGACTTTCGACCAGACCTGGAGACGTCAAAGACACAAGAAAATATAACAGTCGCGAATGCTGTGCTAATATCGATACCAAAAACGCCCAAACCTGGGGTACAGGTCCTTATCTATGCACCAAAATGGGCACTTGAGATCCAAAGCCAACCCCCGGAAAAGTCATGGCGCCAGGGGCTGTAGTCTAGCGGCGACCGACCGCCTCGTTTTACTCGATCAAAATTGGTAGTCGGGTAGATATGCAAGGTTATCGACACTTTTAGCGATGCATCTCGAACTCGCTCCCGCTGTTCGGCGCGAGCGCGACCAGCACGGTCTCAGCCGTAGCTTTGTGCGAAAGTTTTGAATTTGTACTGCTAAACTGGATCCAACCTTTGTAAAGTTTGGTCAGGCCAGACTCTTTGCAAGAGATGCATTGGAACTGACATCAGTCCATCTTGCGCCGAGAAAAGAGGCAGCTTGTGAATGTTCTTTGTCAAGCGGAGGCGGCCGTGTAACTGATAAGGCGTAGAGTCGTATCGTCCCGGGGTCAGGGATTGATCGGCACTACGATTCAAGGGAGCTAGCGCAGGGTCAACGGTTCAACGTCATGCTCCTTAATAAAGCTCCACGCCCTCGAGACATCGCAAGGCAAAAATAGAGACGTGAGCTTCTTCCTGAGAATACGGGTTTAATCAGATTTCGACACTGACATGTGCTGTGTAGAATGAGATTGTTGCCAGTTCGACAAGCCCACCGGAGCCAACGCCAAATTTGCCGGAGAGGCTAACACGCCGTCAGCCCGCGTACCTCTCAACACGCCTGCGTCCGAGTTTCTTGTTACTCGATAGAGAAAGATCCCATCGAGTAAGAGAAACCCGAAGCCAACTCTCAAGACAGCCTCCCGATCGTTTAAGCGCAACACGGAAAGCTGACAGTTGTCGGACCTGGCCGAAAACTGTTTCGCGACTGAGGATCATAAATGCCGCTGCACTACCAGGTTCTGTACGCGAAGTCTCAACGCTGCTCAGCTGCATCGATTGAACACGCCTCGAGGATGCGCGCTCAACGATACCCACTCTGGAGCCTTGGGTCTGCGCCTACGAGAGTGTTCGGCCATGTCTGCTGTCAGTCAATACCGACCAGCGCACGTTGTGAGGTGGTTCGCAGTATCGGCGACTTACGGCTGGACCCTGTTATGATCGAGTAATGGTTTGCAAATTCCACGCAAATTCCACGCTTCCGGAGATGTCGTCTTTCAGTAGTGCGACCGTGCTGCGCAGTAGAACCGATCATAGCGCTGTTCAACCCGGCTTCGTATGGTTTGCTGCGGTGTTCCAGATGCCGCCCACGCGGGTGCGAAAAAAAGCCGCACACTGAAACACCTAAATCTAGGAGATTACTAACAACCTACCTACTTCCTTGTTATACTACAACGCCACAACTACAGAAGAATATAATAGGAAAAACACTAAGTTACTAAGAAGGAGTAGATCTATAGTTCTGTCTTTCTAAAATCTTAATTAAAGCTGTTATTGTAAAGCAATGTATTATGCAAGAAGGGCAACTTTTAAGTGTGCGGCTTTTTTTTACAGCCGCGTGCCGCCGTAGACACGTTGGTCGACACCGCCAGAACGACCTGTCATAGCGTCATTATTGCAGACTCTGCTCTGCAATGCAGCGTCAGAAGAGGATCTTCGATACGTCGCAGGTATTGCGCGTCAAGATCACGCTTCTGCTTAGCATGGTACGCACAATGACCCTCGTTGGTTCGAATGTCGAAAGCAAGTCCGAAACATCTGCGAGCTTATCTGTAACTAGCTAGGTATGCTGGCCCACCAGCTTTGGTAAGCTCGTGAAGGCGAGTGCTTAGAAAAGGCGGAAGTGCATGGTAAGACCCGTCGCAAATCGCAAATGATGAAGGTCCACATGTACCTCTTATATTGGTTGCGCGTCCTGCGGCATCACATTGCTCCTCTTCGTAGTGCTGTGAATATACGCTGGCCTTCGATTTCTGTAGTCGTTACAAGGTCCAGATGAGACGTGGTGTCTTGGAAGGCCCTGCGATAAGTTGTCTGTTATTGCGACATTTTGCGGTCATGATTGAACATCCATGTGGCTGTTGAATATGTCAACATTAGCAAGACTCCTTGAGTGCTGCTCTTCCAACTCGACATGTAGATATATAACATAGGTATATGCATGATGTGGTATAATATGACGCCATGAACGCCTGCGCCGAACAGGGTAGTAAAAGTAGGTTGCAAAACCTCAGGCTTGAGAGCGAAGCCTTGTGTTGATCTCACGCGACATTTACACCCGGAAACCTTCTCAACTAGTAGAAGCTCTTCAGAACTTTCCGTTCCTGTTGCGAGGCGGTGTTCTGTGACATGGACAGCTGGGCCGCTCGAGCGGCAGCTAACATCTTGTGACTAGTGTAGAGACTTGCTTGTAGACCGTATTTATTAGCAGTCGCGGAATAGAGGTCGAGATACGTAAAGGCGTCTGATTTGTAGTAGATGCTTCGGCCGTGACGAAGAAGGTCCAAGTCTTCGAGCTCTTGAAGTACGCGTAGTACATCGTCCTCGTTCCTGAAATCTTTAGTGTAGATGCAGACTGTGTATAAATTAGCCATACTCGTAAGCTGCAAATATCAAATTGGCCCTTACTCAGTCGCTCATCCTTGCCATCATCGGGAGCTACCTTAGCCGTTGGGCCAAGACGATCAGATATGACAGCTTCGACGACAGTCTTCCATGTCTGTGTAACTTCTTCGGCCTTTGGGAACAACATCCACTTTGTTCGTTAGTCACTAAAACGTATGACGTTTTGAATCGGATTTCAATCTTACCTTTCCTGAAAGAACGCCAGTCTCGACGGCAAGCTTAGTCAGACTATGTTGCAAAGCCCTACTTTCCTGGTTCCAGGCTCGCGTGACGGTGCTCCTTGGGCCAAGACGTCCTTTCTCTTGGATTTCATCCCGCCTCTGCAGTGAGTCTGCAAGCAGCTTGGTACCGCGGTCCTTGAACGCAGCAGCTCGAGGGCTGGCAGACTTGTCACGCGGGTCACGATGTGGATTTGCTGCCCAGATCCATTCGCAGGAAAGCGCGGATGTGGTGAGCGGTGGGACACGCTTTACAAACGCCTCCACTGTCTCACCCAATTGCCATGAGTAAGGTTGCCCTTCCATAGGATTGAACAGTTCGCGGCGTGCTAGTGCTTCTGGAGAAGTATCACGCTTGCGCTTGCCTTTTTCCAGCCGTTCCACCTCCATAGCTTTCCTGTCAAGGGTGGGAAACCCGGGAAGCTTGTTAGCACGCGTCGAGGTAGTAAGCGGCATGACCTTCTTGGTCGGTGTGGCGTCGACATCAGAGGCAACTTCTTTGCGAGCTTGCAGCTTTGCAGGCGACACAATGGCATTCAAGTCCTTACTGTGAGATGACCAGTATGCTTTTTGTGTGGTATGGTTGCTGAGCGACTCCTGGTATTCTTGTTCATTTTCATCGCCTGGGTCACTGTCAGCGTCGTGCGATGCAGATGATCGCGTCGCGCGGTGAAGAGACTAAGAGTGAAGAGTTATGATAGGGTATGGTCGTGGAGACAGCATTGGGCGGTTGCCAGCTCCGTGGTGAGTGATGGTGAATGACGTGATGCTCGCTGCAAGATGCAAAACCGAGACTCACCGTAGAAGCTCGAATCATCAGATATCCATCCGTCACCAGCGACCATATCCTCTGTCGTCGCCATGATTGCCAGACCGAGACGCTATAATAGTGGTTGAGGTGTGATGTGATTGGAAGCGTTCTAGGTGGGTACGCGAGTGGACAATGACGGCGCGCCAGCGGCCCAATGGAGAAGGGACGACCACTTTACGCGAGAAGTCGCGCTAGTGGTTCTACGCGTCTCGCAACTCGCACCCAGCCGCGATTGCGCTGCAACAACTGAACACATACCCACGTCTCACGCAGTCAACATGCCACACTCCATAACACCCGAGTCTACGCCTGCAGACGCGTCATCCAGGGAAATGTCGCAGGCCGACGACATCAAGCCAGAGCCAGAAACAGAAACTCGAGATGCCACAATGGAGGATGCGCCGAGCCCAGCACCCACATCAGCACCAGTAGAGAAGTCGAAAAGCAATCTAGAAGAACTCTTCGACGATGACGATTCAGATGGCGAGTTTGCGTCTAGCGCACCCGTTAAGTCTGAGGAAGAAGCCTCGCAACCAGCACCACTGTACGCTACGATACCGCTCCAAGCAGACTCACTCGCTCATACAGCCCAGCAAGATAACCAGCCGATCCTCCTTCTCCGACCCCGATATCATGCGCGCCTTCTACCAGCGCCTGTTTCCCTTCCGTTACCTCTTCCAATGGCTCAACCACAGCCCAACCCCCGCCAACGACTTCGCTCACCGCGAGTTCGCCTTCACCATGCCAAACGATCGATACGTACGCTACCAGTCCTTTCCTACCGCCGATCTTCTCAGAAAGATGTGCGTCCAAGAGCTCCCGACCCGTTTCGAGATTGGTCCCATGTACAGCACAAACCCACGCGATCGCAAGACCCTCCGCAAAGCAAGCGCCTTCCGACCGCTCATGAAAGAGCTGGTCTTTGATATCGATATGACAGATTATGACGATATTCGTACCTGCTGCACCGGCGCATCCATCTGCCACCGATGCTGGGCGTTTATTACAATGGCAATTAAAGTCATTGACGTGGCTTTGCGTGAAGACTTTGGCTTCTCTCATATTCTCTGGGTATACTCCGGACGTCGTGGAGCTCACGCCTGGGTGTGTGACAAGCGTGCGCGGCTCCTGGACGATCAGAAGCGACGCGCCATGGCCGGCTATTTCGAGCTCCTCAAGGGCGGCGACCAGGGCGGTAAAAAGGTCAATGCCAGGCGACCGTTGCATCCGCACCTGGAAAGAAGCCTGAACATCCTGAAAGAGCATTTTCAAACGTCTATCCTGGCAGAACAAGACCCCTGGGCTTCCTCCGAGAAATCAGCACACCTCCTCAACCTCCTTCCCGACCCCACGCTTCGCGCTGCGCTGCAGAAGAAGTGGGACTCCTCCCCTAATCGTGCCAGCGCAAGCAAATGGGCCGACATTGACACCCTGGCCAAGTCTGGTGCGCTATCGAAGACAAGTAAAGAGCTACTGGAAGCAAAACAAGACATCGTCCTGGAGTACACGTATCCCCGCCTTGACGCCGAAGTCTCGAAAAAACTGAACCATTTACTCAAGAGTCCGTTTGTTATCCATCCTGGAACAGGGCGCGTTTGTGTGCCTATCGATACGAGGAAGGTGGAAGAATTCGATCCCTTGAGCGTGCCGACTGTTACGCAATTGTTGCAAGAGGTTGACGAGTGGGAGGGCGAGGAAGGCGAGAAGAAGGTGCAAGATTGGGAAAAGACAAGTCTGAAGCCATATGTTGAATACTTCCGCAAGTTTATCGCCGGATTAATGGAGGAGGAGAAGCCGGCGCTCAAGAGGGAAAGACAGGACGGCGCTGATGCTATGGAGTTTTAGACGCTCTTCGTGTACAGTGGATGATTTACGCAGCATTGTGGGATGGCGTTCCGGATCTGTTTGGCAACGGGAATCTTTGTAGTATTTGTGTACTTCATTCGCAACAAGCTGAATAACGACGAATGTCGCCTCTTACGGTCGCCTTCTCAGTTCCACACTCTTCTGCCAAGATCAGAAATATCACGACTATCAACATCAATATCTTGTATCTCAAGCAGAACAAGAGAAGAGAAATCAAATATTGCACTAGCAACGTTGCGCAAATACAGTTTGATACATGGAAACTGCGAGATTGAGCGATGCGGCCATTCCAATAGGCAGAGACACAGCTTTGACAGATCTACTTGCAAAGTTGATGATGATGGTAAGGAGGAATAATAATTAAGCGCGCACCTCTCATCTCGCGAAAAGTGTATGCTACGAATAACTGGATCATCTCATATATGGGAGGTAGTCACGATGGCTCTATTCGAGCTGCTCTTGCTTGACAAGCAGACAAAGGACTACAACGATCTCTATCGACTTGAGAACTGCCTAAGAAAAAGATGCTGCAGACCTCCGAGCCGTGGTAGCAAGGCTCGAGATCCAGACACAACACGCTAAGCCCCACTTCCAAAATTCAAACATCCGTCTTTCAACCTTACGCCCACAATGCGCAACTCGAACGAAAATTGCAAGAAAAGAAAAAGATAATTCGCGTTATCCCAATTACTGGGCACGGAAGCTAGTGTCGCTTCTGTGGATCGAACACAGTACCTCCAGATTTAGTGACTGAGAACTTCAGTCTGGCGCTCTCCCAAGTGAGCTAAAGCGACTGGAAGACAATTGCCTGATGAGGTAATTGTTGAACTCTGTCTGCATAAAGCCGTATATATACTTGATCACTGCAAAATCAAAGCGGTAACGTATTTGAGAGCTCACTGATAACAAACCAGACAAAAGCCTAGGGTATGCAGTGGATTTTGAATGAGACCCACTTGGTTTGTGGTGGACGGGTCGAGAGCGGGTGCGGCTCGGTTTGCTGCGTAGCAAGTAGGCGATGTCGATAACGCCCAATCCTGGTGGTTTTTGCTTCAAATCTTCGTAGCACATACTTCATGCTTTCTGGTATATACTGGCAGGGTTTGAGCTGGTTTCATGGTGTGGTGTTGTTGGTTTGATTTTCTGAGTGTTATAAGGTATGATGTCGGACAGGAAAACCACACTTGCGTAACCCACACACAAACAAAGTCTCTGAGATAATAAACATCAATTCTCTCTAGTTATACAGGGCGCTCGCATCAAAGAATGTAAAAATTCCATGCACATGTCTTTTTTCCCGGCCGCTAAACGTCAAAGACAAGCACACAGCCGCACAAGCAGGTTGAGACACCCGTGAATATCCTTGCCCCTGACGCTTGAGATGTTGTAGTCTCCAACGATCAAGTAGCAGAGCTCCAACTAATCGCGGATCTGTCTGAAGTCGTCCGTCATAGAATAAAAATCCCGGATTGTTTACTGGAGAAGTGCTGTAAAAGGGATTCCTTCATGGATAGTTAAACGCTATGCATGTTGTACTCTAAACACGGAGATACATCGCTTATGATGCTTTCAGGTCTAAAAAGATACATATACTGCACTATTAGGCCAACATTCACTGTACTTCCACCGCTTAAATAACAAAACGGGACTACAACAGTGTTCGGCAACTGCCTACCGTTCTCAGAATCAAAAAGATGACAGTGATACTACTGAGAATTCGCCAGGCTAAACGGCCCGAATGCTTCCCTTACCCCTCTCGTTACCCGACATGCCCATGCACTCTACCAGACTTTCACACCAGTAGAAAAAGGATCCCTGACGCCCTTATCGAAATGTCTAACGGATGTTGATGAGAGCATCAAGGTGCAAGTATTTAGTGGTGGGGCTGGAGCGGGGCGTCGCGAAGTAGCCGATACTGGACTTTCACCCCCACACCATCAACCCACAACCAAAAAAAGATATCCTGGAGTATCTGACTGAGCCAGACGAATGCTGATGAGGACGGGACGACAACGTGCATATGCAAAACACCCTGACCTTACTAGACAAGCTAGATCTAGCAGGTGTAGAGAACTACGATGTGCACGTCTTCCTAGACAGTGATTATAGCATTTACTTCCACAACGCGAATAGGATAGTGTATAACAAGCTAACGTAGTAGCTAACAAACGCCTTTAATAGTAAGTGGCTTTGCGTCTAGAACATTAAGCTAAAGGCGCAGATAGAGGGTAAGGAGAAGAGGCAGTAATTTCTTGTACAAAGTATGCAGTATAGCGTACAGTGTTTAATTAGGAGCATTGTTGCAACGCTACTAAACGCTAGATCTACTTACTAGAAGCTTGGCTCACCTAGATCTACTCTATCTGAGGTTAGGCTAACTTACTAACAGATTTAAATCTCTTCTTGCTTATGCTATGTATACAATAGGCTAATTATCTATATTAGGCATACTAAACAATTAGCTAATAGGAGCATAGGACGCTTAATAAGCATATAAATAGTGACCTAAGTAGACTTCTACATATAAATTAATAATCTATCTTCTACTTATTCCTAAGCTAGTTATCTAATAATAGTTATAAGCCTAGCTTTTTAAGACTAGAACAATCTCCCCCTGTATACTTAGCTAGGATACACTACTTAGTAACTACTCTTCTTATATCTTTACAACCCCTATTAATCTATATAATAACTAACGCCTTAATCTCTAAGAGAGCTTATACACTTACTAATTAATTCTAATAGCTAGAATAGTATATCTAACTCTAATTCTATACTATAAGTAAGAGAATATAGGAGCAGATTAATCTATTAGCTAAGAACGTAATCTTAATCTATAAAGCTAAGCCTAAGAGGCTAGAGCTACCTAGCTTAATAACCTTAGAGGCTGCTAACCTATACAAGATACAGATTGCTAAGTACAGAGCAAAATTAAGCAACTAGGCTTCCTAGTTAGTGCGCTTATAGAACCTATAGACCTAGGTTAATACTATAGTAGACCTAGTAATTATAACTCTAGCTATAATAACACTTATTAAAAAGAAGAAGTTAACTTTCTAAGCTCTAATTAAGGTGCTAAAGAAGGAGCTAGCTCTATCTAATACTAGTAAGAAGAACTTAGTATACGTATAGTACTAAGCTTATCTATAAAAGGCTAGGTAGAGTTAGCAGAATCCTAAGAAGTAGCACTAGAAGTAGAACTTTCTATACAGTAAGGCTAAAGCTCTTAAAATTACTAACGTAGAAGGTAAGCTTGTAGTATATAACTTCTTAGACTTGTTAATAAAGATTACACTAGACTAGTCTAGGGCTATACAATAGTCTATTATCTAGAACTTAGTACTAAGTAAAAAAACGCTTACTCTAGATAAAGTTAGTAGAGTGTATTTAGGTCTTCTTTAGAAGTACCCTGTTTAAGCTTCTTATAGCTTAGGTAGAGTATTTACTACTATAGGTTAACTAGCCTAGACACAGTTATTATTAAACAACTAATCTAATTAAGAAAAGATTAACTGCCTATACAGACAATTATACTTTTAGAAGCTAATTAACTATAACCTATTAGAGAGAGCTCTTATAGGTAAACTATTTACCTCTAGTAATTAAGTTAAGAAAGAGATTCTAAAACGCCTTAACAAACCTAAGTATAAGGACTAGAAGGCTAAGGTTATTAAGAAGAGATAGATAAAGAATAGTAATGCTATAATAAGCAGCAACAACTACCCTAGGTTAATTGCAGCAGTACTAATAGACTCTACTCTAATAGTACCTTAATCTATAGAGTATAGGATCTACTTAACTATAGATTTTAATGCTTATCCCTTATTAGACAGTACTATCCTTAACAACAGAGTAGCTCTCTACTTAGTTAATAAGCTTAATCTTATTAACTCTACTACTTTCTAGAAGGCTAAGAAGCTTACTTATATAGAGGCTAGTACCTAATCCTTTCTAATCTTAGGCACTAGTACTAGAGTAATTAAGAAAGTACTACACAGGAAGAATAGAGAACGTATAGAAGATCTAATCCTTTACAATGTTACTGTAGTAGAGGGTTTTTATATTAATATAGTGTTAGAAGCTTATTTAAAGAAGGCAGGTATATAGTACTTAGGATTAGATTTAATACTGCGTATTAGCTTACTATAGAAGAGCGTTGTACTAGCTACTCTGTTGCGCTATTATAACCTTACTTTTATAGAATACAAGCTACTGTTAATTAATCTAGCTGTAATAAGCGTAACTCTATCTACCTAGAAGCTTAGATTATAGACTACCTACCCTAGATCTAATAATAAGGATCTATAGCATGCCTAAGCAGGGTATCTAGAACCTATAGTGCTCTAAGCACTTATAAAGAACGCCTAAAACGTTAGAATTAGCAGGACCTTATATTAGCAGTGTAAGCACTATGCTATAACTTATACTAGCTAAGTTATATCTAAGAGGCTAAAGAAGCAATCTCTCTAGCTATACTAGTAGATTATATAGGATCTCTTTAATATACTTAAGGGTTATCTAGAAGAGGTATAGATATTTATAAGGAGCTAACCTCTAAGGGAATTTGCTAGTAAAATACAAGATAGATTTAATAGAGGACAACTTCTAGGACAGAGGTTGCAGAGTTTTTATAACTCTGTTTTAGACACGTTAGCTCTGTAGCAGAGCTTTAGTCTATACTAGAAAGCGTAAGCTAGAGTAATACTAAGGTAGTGTACGCTAAGGAGCTAGTACCTAGGCCTAGCCTATTATAGTACCCCCCTACTTATTCTTTGTTTATTAGCGCGCGCCTTAGTTAAAACAACTCTATTACCTACTCTCTACTTTCTACATTCTCTGTTGTACTACGTTTTAAGTCTGCGCGCCTTTGTCTTATAATCCTACTACTACCTAATTGTTTAGTTGCCCTACTCTACTTAATTTTAATAATAGCGCCTCTTAGATTACTAACTACGTTGCGTTTACCCTATAAGAAGGCGCTAGGCAAGCAAGTAAGTTACTCTATCTCTACCTGTAATATACCTATTTACTAACTCTTTTACCTTACCTAGGCCTATAGCGCTGCTTCTGCAGATTCTGCCTCTTCTACTACTTGCTTAACTAAGAGGGCAAGGCTTACAGTAGAAGACGTTAAGCTAGAGAATAAGGAGATTAAGGAAGCCTTTAACAATGTTCCTGCTAATAATTAGTCTAGGGTTCTAGGTAAGTAGTCTCTGCGTACCTAACGTGCTAGCAGCTTTATAGATCCTAAGGTCTGCGTTAGCTGTGCGTTGTCTAGACAGGTCTACACCTTTACTGCTAGCAGCTGCTTAAC
This sequence comes from Ascochyta lentis, assembly GCA_004011705.1. Lineage (NCBI taxonomy): Eukaryota > Fungi > Ascomycota > Dothideomycetes > Pleosporales > Didymellaceae > Ascochyta > Ascochyta lentis. The sequence goes on from RZGK01000002.1 coordinate 3,837,441, forward strand.
TAGCTGTGCTCTCTGCATTCTTAGCTATTCTTACTACTATAAGGTAAGTTTCTGCTTCTTATTTCTTAGTGTTCTCTTCTCTAGCTAACTGTCTGCTAGGCCCTGCGCAAGACATAGAAGACTCTAAATAAGTACTGCGTGTTCTTATAGTTTACTAAGGGCAACTCTATAAAGCTCCTATAAGTTATTAAGCCTATCTAGGCAGACCTTAAAAAGTATAAGGACCTTCTATGTTATACTAACCTTGCGTTCTAGCCTAACGCCTGCTTACCTGCTACTAGTTATAAGACTAAGTAGTCTAAGTTTAAGGCTAAGATTAATAAGATTAAGGCCTATTCTTCTGCTGCTGTAGTCCTTACAGAGCATACTGCTATTACTGCTAAGAAGGCAGTAGTCTAGATTAAGACTCTAGTAAGTTATTCTCCTCTTTTTACACCTGTTTTCTAGAGTATTTGCTAATTCCTTACTTAACATAGCTTACTGTTAACTTAACACTGCTTACGCGCTTTACCTACTTTAAGGCTAACCTCTATACACGTCTTAAGATCCCCTCTACTGCTAGACACAAGAACTTTATCTAAATACTTGTTAAGGATATTACTAACGCTGCTGCAGGTAATAAAGACAATAGTAGTAGCAGAGGTTCTGCTAAGAGCAGTGCTTAGGTCTTCTCTTATCTGCAGCGTTTAGGATTTTCTTAGCTAGATAATACTTAGGCTTCTAGCTCTTTTTCTTTATAATAATATAGTCCCCCTTTAGGGCGGCCTATTCTTTAGGATAGACTAATACAACAAATAATCTCCCTAACTAACTAGTGCTCCTCCTCTTACCTATACTTGTCTCTACTTCCTACTTCTCTCCTTCTTCCTCTATTAGGAGTAAGAAAGTTAGTTATGCCCCTCTAGAGGTTCTAATTAGAAGCTTAGAAGCAAGTTCCTATTCCTATTTCTCCTGTCTCTTATTACAGACAGCTATCTGTTTAGGGCTTCTAGGTCCTTACAAACGTCCTCCCTTTTCTATGTTTTACTAACATAGCCTTCCTATTATACTAGGTATTTACGTCTCTCACCCCTTCTTCTAGATCGTCTTTCCTTATAGATAGAGTTAACTTTCTATTCTTTAGAGGATGTACTATTGTTGTTAGTAATAACTAGGGGGCTAGGCTAGGGGTTGTTGTTTAATTATCTGTAAAGAGGGTCCTATAGGCATAACTTAAGCTGGTTAACGTAGAAAACAGGATAGACTTTACTATTAACGTCTAGTTTAATATTATACAGAGAGATAACTTCTATAACTGTAAACTTTTAGTTCTTCTAGTCTAGTTTCCTACTTGCTTAGCTGTTTAAGAACTAGTTTCCTAGCTTTAGCTAGACTTTATCCCCGACCTTTAGCTAAGGGGCTTCTCTTTAGTGTGCATTAGCTTACTATTCTTATATCTGCTAAGCCTCTGCTATCTAGGCTTTAACAAAGTTAATTGTTTTAGCAAACTTCTGTACTATGCTTACTACAGCTCTAGTAGGTTCTCTTACGTATTAGTGCAATAACTCTGCTGTTAAGTCTAGGTCTATCTAGACTAGATCTACGTTGTAACCGTGCTAGAGGAAGAAAGGGCTAAACCCTGTAGATATAGCTACCTATCCTTTAATTGCAATCTAGGCTATAGGCACCTAAATAGACTAATTATCCTAAGCCTAGTTAATATAGGCTTTTAAGTAGGTGTAAGGAGCTGACCTCTGAGGGAATTTGCTAGTAAAATACAAGATGGATTTGATAGAGGACAACCTCCGGGACGGAGGTTGCAGAGTTTTTATAACTCTGTTTCGGACACGTCAGCTCCGTGGCGGAGCTTTGGTCCATGCTGGGAAGCGCGAGCCGGAGTAATGCCGAGGCGGTGTACGCCGAGGAGCCAGCACCTGGGCCTAGCCCGTTACAGTAGGCTTCTACTACAGAGTTTATATATTTAGTGCTCCTGTCTATTTAGAGGTAAAAGGCCGTAGAGAGTCTCTGTATAATTTTTAGCAGTTAGCACATTATCTGCTAGAAGTTACTAAGAAACTACGTCTCTTAATTAGAGACAATTGCGTTAGGTAACTAGTAATAGGCTACTATATTAGATATAAAAGCACAGGTAACTGTCTTTACTAACAGGTCTAGTAGAGAGACTAGGATAATATTCTTAGAGAGTCTATCTGTAATAACTATAAGGTTATAGTTACTCTTACTCTTAGGTAGGTCTGTTATAAAGTCTATAGAGATTTCCTTCTAAATCCTATTAAGTAAAGGGAGGAGTTTAAGAAGTTTCTGCTTTAGTTCCCTCTATAGCTTTATCCTTCTACAGATATTACAGTTCTCTATATACTGTTATAAGGCAGTTAATATCTCTAGCTAGAAGTAGGCTTAGGAGAGGATTGCATATATATTTCTCTGTCCTAGATAACCTGCAATTAGAGAATAATAGGCGTTATTAATAATCTTAGTCCTAAGAGTATTAGAGTTTAGAACCTATACTCTTCTGTAGTAGTATAGTTAGTCTCTATTATCTATAGAGTACTTAGAGAGGGAAACTTTAAGGTTAAGCTGTATAGGAAACTTCTAGGCTTCTAAAGAGATAGAAGACTTAGTAAGCTAGTAAGTCTTATTATTCTTAGCAGCGTTTTTCTAAAGTGTTTTAAATTCTTTAATACTGTTGTATAGTTCTAAGTTTCTAGCTAGAGGCGTCTTCTTACGCGTTTATTCTAGTTTCTTATAGTAGTTCTCCTATAGCTCTTTGTTTAGAGAGGTTATAGAGAGGAGTTAGTCTGCTCTACGTAGTTCTAAGGAGAAAACCTATATGTTATTAGCAGAGTTGTCTTCTAGGCTAGTCTTTACTACTTGCGTAAATAGTTTTAATAGTTAAAACTGTCTAGTCTTAGTTCTCTTATCTCCTATAGATAGGAGGACGTCCTCTTCTTTCCTTAAGAGTATATCTGCTTAGTTATTAACCTTGCTAGGTCTATAGGTAAAGGTAAGGTTAAACTAGCTAAGGAGGCTAGACTAACAGACGTGTCTTTTAGAAAGGGGTTAGGCCTTATAGAAGTACTCTAAGCTTTTGTAATTAGTAACAACTATAAATCTCTTTACTTATTTTAGCTCTATGCTCTATTCTTAGAGGTATTTAATTACTATAAGCATTTCTTTATTATAAATAGTATAGTTTACTTCTGCCTTAGAATTCTTAGCTAAAAAGTATGCTACTGTACAGAGTACCTTGTCTTTTCTATATTAGGATAGTACTTCTCCTATTGCCTATCCTAACGCGTTACACTCTAGTACTGTCTCTAGGTCTAGGTTAAAGTTTATAAGTGCTAGTTCTCTAGTAAATACAGCTTTTATAGTATTAAAGGTACGCTGCTAGAGTTCCCCCTACTTAAAGGTCGCGTTCTTTCCTGTTAAGTAAGTAAGAGGTTCTGCTATGCTAGAAAACTAGCTAATAAACTATTAATAGAAGTTTACAAACTCTAAGAAGCTCTAGATTCCTTTTACTGTCTTTAGGGGTTCTTATAACTTTATAGCAGCAACCTTAGCAGGGTCTATCTAGATACTCTTACTAGCCTTAATAATAAATCCTAAATACTTAGTGCTCTTAACAGAAAACTTGCTCTTTCCTATATTAAGGTGCAACTCTGTAGCTCCTAGCTTCTAGACAATTTCCTTAACCTTAGCCTTATGCTCCTCTTAGGTGCTGCTAGAGTAGATTAACACATTGTCTACGTAGGCAGAGCACTATTTGTCTAAGTACTCTCTTAAGACCTAGTTAATATACTACTAGAACGTACTTAGAGCGTTAGCTAACCTAAATAGCGTTACTAGCTACTTATAGAGTCTAAATCTTGTCTAGAAGGCTGTTTTCTATTTATCCCTCTTAGCAATCCTAATCTTATAGAAGGCCTAGATAACGTCTACCTTAGTAAACTATGTTGCTTTTAAGATCTGTAAGAAAGTCTTATAGATTAGAGGCAGTAGGTACTAGTCCTTCTTAGTAATTGTATTTAGTGCCTAATAATTAATATAGAACTAGAGACCCCTACTAGGTTTCTTAACAAACAGTACTAGAGCAGAAGTACTAGACTTACTAACTTAGATAAAGCTCTTGTCTAAGTAGCTAGTAAGTTGCTGTTAGAGTACTAGAAGCTCCTTACAGGATATATTGTATAGTAGTCTCTATAGTACTATTATAGGTTTCCTGTCTTGCTTAATTAGCTTAATAGTATAATCTATATTAGGTCTACAGTAAGGTGCTAGCTTATCTGCTTCTTCCTTTATAAATATTCTAAACTTATCTTTTAGAAACTCTAGGAGAAGGTCTTAAGAATCTGTTAGCTCTTTCTTCTTTAGGGCCTTCTAGATATCTGCTATTAATATAGAGAATAGCTCTGTGTTCTAGTCTGTTTTAGACCTCTTCCTTAGCGCCTAATATAGCTCTAGGCTAATAGGCTTAGGCAGTTAGTTAGAACAGGCGCCCTCTCTACTTCTAACTTATATCTACAAAGAGTAGATAAATAACAATTTCTTAGCTAGTGCTATAGTAACCTTATTCTTGTCTATCTATAGTCTCCCTAGGATAAGGTTGTACTCTCTTTCCCTATCTAGCACATATGCCTAGAGGGTCTTTCTATAGCTATCTATGTTAATCTTTATTCTTATAACATTAGTTACCTAAGTTACTTTCCTAGCTATACCTAATACCTTACGTCTATACGTAGGAGTATATTAGAAGTTGTTTTATAATACAAACTTAGAGGAGACTATGCTATATGTTAAACACCTAGTATTAATTAATGTATATGCTATAGTGTTGTCTTATACTATTACATGCAGTAATATAGGCTTGCTATCTAGCTACTGCTAGTAGAACTTCTAGAACAGTTCTCTCTTCTTTACAACTTCTTTTCCTAACCTCTGTTCACGCCTTTAAACAGGAGTTTCTAGTTTTCTAAACCTTTATTAGTAGAATTATTAGTTTTAGAAACCTTAGCAATTATACTCTAAACCTAGACTTTCTCTAGTCTCTTAGCTAGGGCTAGATTACATCTACCTATATAGTAACTCTTCTTTCTATATCTTAGACAGACGTTAGCAGCTCTCTGCTAGTTTATAACTTTCTAAGTCTGCTACTCTGCTTATAGTTAGTTGTTAGACTTAATCTTCCTAGAGTAGACCCTAGTAGGTTCCTAGTCTATACTATCTAGGTTTATCCTGCGTGTGTGTTGTCTAAAGGTGCTGTTTGTTAGTGCTTTAGACCTATAGAAGTTAACCTCTACTGCTAAGACCCTAGCTATAAGGCTTTAGAGGTCCTAGTTGTCTAGAATATCTACTAACACTATCTTATCCTAGAGGTCTAGTTAGAGTGTAGATATATACCTAGTCTTAAGGTTCTTTGTGTTATCCTTTTTAGCAGCGTTATAAGCTAGCTAGATAAACTCTGCATTAAAAGACTTAACACTCTAGTTACTCTTCTTTATAGTAATAGTTTAGAGTTTCTGCTAAGAGCACTCCTTAAACAGTAAGTCTTTATACTACTTATCTAGAAAGTCTTAGAACTAGGCAGTTGTACCTATTAGGTTACAGTTCTTCTATAATAACCTAACCTGCGCAGCCTGTCCTTCTAGCCTGTTAAACATATAGGTAACTTCTAGGACAGCCTCCTAGTCTCTTATAGACCTTAGCTTGTCCTTTATCTAAGACTTAAACGTCTAGTACGCTTATTAGTTGCTACTAAACTTGCCTACGTTAGGTAACTTTATAGTCTTACTTAGTCTGTTGTTAACTGTTTGTATAGAGGTAGAGGGTGTTATACTATAGTTTAGTAATCCTATAGATACAACGTAGGCTTAGACCTAGGCTTTAACTAGCCTTTGTATAGTTTCGCCTATATCTTTCTGTTATAGGTTCTAGTTAGAGTCTGTTATAGGGTAGGCCTTATTGTTAGTAATAGCTACTACAGCCTTAGGTAGAGTTGCCTATAATAGGTAGGTAGTTAGGCGTTCTAGTACGTAAGCTAGAAGCTCCTTCTGCTATTCTTTAGGTACTAACGTAGTAGCAAGGTCCTAGAGTTTAGTCCTAACGTCTAATTAATTGTTGTTACTAGTGCACAGCTTAATGCCGTATTCTCCTAGACGCCTAGCAGCGTTGTTGTACGTCTTGCTTATTAATTCTTATTTAGTAATTAAATCTAATTATAAGGAGCTAACCTCTAAGGGAATTTGCTAGTAAAATACAAGATAGATTTAATAGAGGACAACCTCTAGAATAGAGGTTGCAGAGTTTTTATAACTCTGTTTTAGACACGTTAGCTCTATAGCAGAGCTTTAGTCTATGCTAGGAAGCGCAAGCTAGAGTAATGCTAAGGCAGTGTACGCTAAGGAGCTAGCACCTAGGCCTAGCCTGTTACAATATTACTAATTAAAGATAAGTATAGTAGGAAGATCTATACCTATCTAATTTATGCTAAGTTATTAGATAAGATTATAAGAGTATTTAAGAAGTTTATAAGTATTCTTTATACATAATATAAGCTCTATATATTAGTAATTCTCTAGAATAACAACGTTGCTATACTACCTTAGCGTAGCTAATTATAATTTAGTGTATAGGCAGAGGATTATAGGATAAAGATCTAGAGTACTCTAATATATACACATAAACTAAATAGAGGAGCAGAAAGAGTAGGGCAGGAGATTATTACTAAATCTATTAAGATAAGAAACAGGGCTAACCTACTAGCAAAGCTCTAGCTAGAAGTAGTAGAGGTAGCTATATAGCTATATAATATAAGCTCTTTCTACAGCTATAGGATAAGCGCTCCTAATACAGTATTAGATAACTAGTTTAGGTAGTACTTTAAGTATTATTAACTAGAACAAATCTGCTACTACTTAGCAGATCTCTAGCTAGATTAGAGTAGAATTTTTACCTATAGATGCTAAGCATATCCTCTAAACAGAGAATAAGCAGCTAGGCGTAATAAGCAGAGATTTAAAGTAACTCTAAGGGGCTATATTAGATATCTAGTAGGATATAGAGCGTCTAATATATACAGGGTATAGATCCCTAAGCTTAATTAGGTTATAACTACACGTAATGTTACTTTTAATAAGAGCTTATTCTATAAAGATAAGAAAGTAGTAGAGTACCTATAAGAGGAGCTTAAGTTAATTGTAGATCTATTACATAAGAATAAGGTTAGAGATGTAGAAGAAGTGTTTAAAAGTATTTTTAATTAACTCTACGCAGCAGCCTATAAGCAGGTAGGCACTAACAATCTAGGTTACTCTTAGTAGCAGCTAGAGGGTAATAATCTAAAAGATAATAATTAACTGCCTAGCTAGCTAGTAGATTATACTAAATAAGGAACATCTTCTATATAAGTAATAAACAAGGCTAGTAAGTTACAGAGAATCTATATAGAGAACCTAGAGTATTTAAGCCTAAGAATACTAAAGCTTACACCTAAGCCTAGTGTTGCACACCTTAGTAGCTCCTAGAAAGAGTACTTACCTAGAGGAGTAAGCCTACTAAGAGAAGTAAGATTAGAAAGATCTAGGTAATATAATACTGCACCTACGCACTCTAGAAGCGCTGCTTCTGCAGCTCTAAGTGTTAAAGGTAATATAGCTACTATAGAAGACTTAAATTAATTAGAGGTAGCACTAATTCTAAGCTTACAACTAAGAAGAAGTAGAAGGTTATGCTATCTAGATCTAGAGGATTCTAGAAGTAATACACTAGAGGCTTACTTTCTCTTATATAACTGCTAGATAGATTATAGAGAGAGCTACCTATTAGATAAGTTAATCCTATTAGGATTAACTAGCACTAAGCTTAAAATAGTATATACTGTAATACAAGCATTAGCAGAGAAGAAGAAGAAGAAGAAGAAGAAGAAGAAGAAGAAGAAGAAGAAGAAGAAGTAACTGCTAGTTCTAAGCTAAGCTTAACAGCTATATAGAGATTAACTCCTAAGCCTACTATAATAATAGAGAGATCTACTCTCTTACCTATACAGGCAGCTATTTAAGAAAGCTGCAGAGAAAGAGATTAACACTTTAGAAGACGTAGGTACCTAGAAAGTAATTAATTTACTTACTAGAGATAATAAACTACTACTACTTAAATAGGTATTTACATACAAACTAGATTAGGATAGCTACTTTCTTAAGTGTAAAGCTAGGATAGTAGTACGTAGAGATCTCTAAGTTATTAACATAATCTAGTCTACCTATATAGTAATACTTGCTACTAGGTCTTTTAGAACTGCTATAGCAATTACAGCTAAATTTAACTTAGAAATTATACAGTATAATATTATTAGAGCCTTCTTATACGCCTACAGAGATTACTAGCTAGTAGTAACCTGTAAGCTACTAGATAGGTATAAGATACCTAGGAAATGCGTTTAGCTTAAATAAGTACTATATAGGTTAAAAGACTTACCTCTTCTATAGTATAAGAAGCTCTCTTAAACACTTAAAGTAACTAGGCTTATAGTATCTAAAGAAGAGCCTTACTTATTCTTTAGTAGTAATTGTTAGACACTACTACTCTTCTACGTTAACAATATACTAGTAATATACTACTCTACCTAGATTGCTAAGGCAAAGTATATTATAGATATAATTCTAGCAGCCTATACAATTAAAGAGTAAGGCCTAGTTTAATAGTTTCTTAATATTAGAGTACTAAGAAACTAGAAGTAGCAGATAATAATACTTGTCTATAACAAGTATATCAACAAAATTGCTAAGAAGTTTAACTTTAATAAAACTAGACTCTTTCTATACACTCTGCTCTCTACTATAGATCTAGTAAAGAGCACTAGAGAAGCTACTAGGCAGAAGATTAAGAGCTATTAAGAAATGTTACAGAATATACGCTTATATACTAGCTAGAATTAGCAGGTAGAATATAGTTATATTTTGCCTCTATTTTAGCTACAATAGTTATAAGCCTAGAACACTAATATTGCGCTAGCAGAGGCAACATAGATTTTAAGTTAGGTAGGTAACTAGAGCTAAGGCATAGGAGCCTTACTAAGGCATATTGCTAAGCACTAGGTTTAAGCGTTAGCGCTAGGTTTAAGCATTAGGCCTAGTACCTACAGCCTTAGCTATAACTCTGCAGGCACTTAGCTGCGTATCTGTAATAATTTCTACTTTCTACTTAGTACTTGCACGAGGTAAAAGGATGTGTTACAGAATATACGCTTATATACTAGCTAGAATTAGCAGGTAGAATATAGTTATATTTTGCCTCTATTTTAGCTGCAATAAGAAAGAGTTAGATTAGTGCTATATACTGCAATTATACTACAACTAGATATAGCGTTTATAGCAGCTAAACTGTCTTTATACCTTACTAATCTAAGTAAAGAGCACTTTAAAGTAGTACACTAGATAATTATCTACTTATACTAGACTAGGTATTAGTTAATCTAATATAGCAGGCATAGTAGAGCTAAGCTGCTTATTTACAGTAACGCGTTGTTTGCTAATAATATAGAGACTTAGCAATCTTCCTATAGTTACCTTATTATACTCTTTAGTAGGCTAATAGTATAGAAAGCGTTCTAGTAAGCTACTGTTACTACCTCTACTACTAAGGTAGAGCTCTTAGCGCTTAAGCACGTTACTAAAGAGACTATAGCGCTTAAACAGCTATTTAATAAGCTTATACTAATCCTAGGAGCTACCTAAACAATCTTCTATAACAACTAGTAAATAATTAGGCTAGTAGTTAAAGAGAATAAGTGTATAACAACGCAGCTGCGCTATATAGATATACAAAATATGTAGTTATAATAAGAGTACGCTGCAGGTATATTTAAAGTACTCTATTTTCTTACTAATAGTATACTAGCAGATAGATTAACAAAAAATCTATTAAGGCAGTAATTTAAGAGGTTTAGAGACTAGCTTAATCTTAAGAACATAATTATAACAGTTATAGAAGAGTAAGGTATAGGTATATATATAGATTAGAGGAGAGAATAAGGTATTATTAAGGAGTAAAGCTTTACAGCCTTAGGCCTAATCTAAATAGAGAGAAGTTTACTAACAAACTTATTAATAAGAGCATTAATAAGCTTAACAGCTCTCTCCTTATAGCGCTTACCTAGAGCGTAGACCTTAGCCTTAGTAGTAATAGCGTTAGCATTAGTGTTAGTAGAGAGAGTAGTAGGTATAGGCGTAGGCAGCTTAAGAGAAGAGGTAGGCAGTAGAGGAGGTCTATAGGCAATAACTACTACCTTAGTAACTACTAACACTATACAGAACTTAGTTCTTAATTTCTTAAGAGCTAAGTCTAAGGGCTAGAGATTACGCTGTATAGCTACTAGAAGCTTATAGGCCTTAGAGAGGGTAAGTGTAGAGCTACATATATTAGTAAGCAATTAGTAGATAAGAAAGAGAGAAGATCTTACTAGAGATTGTAGTTGTGCCTAGAGGCACAATACTAGCAGCAGGAGCTACTACCTAAGTAATTATAGCACTTACTGTTAGAACAGCTAGCTAAGACACTGTTAATATACTCTAGGTAGAACCTCTTACACTAGGTTGTTTTAGCACTATAGGTACTAGAGATAGAAGTAGAGGGTAGAGATAATATCTACTCTTTATTGCCTAAAGGCGTATAAGGTAGTAAGAGTAAGTAGAGTAGGAGCAAGAGTAAGAATAAGCGTAAGCAGAGCAGCGTAGTAGAGGCAGAGCGTAATAGTAATAGCTAGCAGAGCTGTAAGCTAGAGAGAGAAGTAGGTAGTAAGCTTATAGAGCTTAGTATTAAGAAGACAGTAAGTAAGGCAGAGCAGCTGCAGGCAGATTAGCTAGTAGATATAGCAGCAGTATAGGCTTTCTGCGTAGCAGAATATTTCTATAGGTATTAGCGTTTAAGTAATAGATATAGGTATAGATTAATTAGAGAGGTACTAACCTTAACTATAGCATAGGGTTATACTAAAACAGAAGGTAGAACAAGTAATAGATTAGTGTTGTAGAAAGTTTACTTAATAATTTCTTAGTATATATAATACACGCTTTAATAAAACTAGCGTTAGCTTCTAAATAGGTAAGTCTTATATACTTAACTTGCCTAGAGAGTATGTTACAACACTACTAAACACTAGATCTACTTACTAGAAGCTTAGCTTACCTAGATCTACTCTATCTAATGTTAGGCTAACTTACTAACAGATTTAAATCTCTTCTTACTTATACTACGTATATAATAGGCTAATTATCTATATTAGGCATACTAAACAATTAGCTAATAGGAGTACAGAACGCTTAATAAGCATATAAATAGTAACCTAAGTAGACTTCTACATATAAATTAATAATCTATCTCCTACTTATTTCTAAGCTAGTTATCTAATAACAAGTATAAATTAACTACTAGTCTTAAGTAATATAATTAACAACTACTATAATATTAATCTATTTATCTATTTATTTATTTATTTATTTATTTATTCTATAACTAGCTGTTTTAAGTTCCTTAGTTTTCTAAGTTGTAGAGATATAGGTAGTAGGTAGGTTAGATATACTCTGCTGTACTGTGCTGTACTGTAATATAGTGCTGTATTAGGCTGTAAACTTAGTGTATTATGCTGTAATATACTATAATATACTATGCTGTAATATTGTGTTATATTGTGCTGTGTTTTGTTATACTATATAGTGTTGTGTAGTGTTATGTAGTATTATATAGTATTATATAGTGTTGTGTAGTGTAACATAGTAAAGTGCAGTATAGCATAGTATAATAAGTCCTAATATTTACAGATAGATAGATAGATAGATAAATAGAATATCGCATAATTATCCTAATATTTAGCAGACTAAACAACACATAACTAGATAGATATAACAATAACATTCTATACAAACTTTACAATTTTTAAACTCTAGATTTCTAGAAATTTCACTATTATCTCTCTCTCTCTCTCTCTTTCTCTCTCTCTGACTTCGACATCTACTTATCTGTCTAGATAGCTAGATATCCGCATTGCTTTTCCGACGCGCCGGTCTGTATATGTATGTGCATCATCATCATCATCGTCATGTGATATAGAAGGAATTTCAACGCCCTCGGAACTAAATACCAAACGCTGAACACCGGGTTTGTATGCAATGCGATGCAATACAGTGCACTTTCTCTCCCTCCCGTTCTCCATATCTTCACTCCTTGGTTTTCCGTTTTTTCTCTTCGTCCTGATACCATGTGGTGTTTACAATGTCACGGTATCCTTACTCTGCGCGTTCGCCTTGGCGACGCGTTTGCTCATGAAATCGAAGAAAGCAAATTGTGATGCGCTGGCGCCGAACTCGTAGACGAAGCGCGAGGCGAGGTAGGAGCCGAAGATGGCGCGGAGGTAGTTGTCTGGTACCTGTTTGTTTGTTAGCGTGGATTCAAGAAGAGGTGGGTGGGGTGACGTACCCGCTCGATAATCTTGTCAAGCCCAATTTGCTGCAATAGCAGCGGGGGTAGGGCTTCGGAGAGGACCGAGTGGCGGAACGCAATGTTGTGCCAGAGGTCGGTGTTTTGCAGCTCCTCGTCGAGTTTGGTGATCGCATTGGATAGTGTGTCGGACAGGATGGAACGCGGCTGGCCGGTCGCTTGGTGCTCGCGCCAGATGGCTTCGAACTCGAGACGTGCGTTGTTCTGGATGATCTTCTGCACGCCGGCGACGTACTGGTTGTAGAAGTCGGGTGCCACGCCGTTGGCGTCGACGCACATGTGCTTTACGAAGCTCTCGTCATCGAAGGAGAGGGAGGCTAGGACTTCGAGCGAGGAGGAGGTAACACCACCCTTGTTTGCGCTGGCATCCTTGTACAGGATGCATCCAGCTTTCTCGAGGCGGAGTTTGGCGTCCTGCGTGATGAAAAGATTGGCGCCTTCGACGAGGTACGGGATGATGCACTTTCCATCCACGATGAGCTTGTTTGCCGAGGACAGATCGATAGACTCGGGACGGCCACCGCAGGGGACGAATGTGTCGTACTGAATGTCGCTGCGCAGGTGGAAGGTGTTGCGGAACGTGGTGCCGTTGTAGACCAGATCGCCGGATGGGAGGCGGACGTTCGTATCGTCGACGAGAACGCGGTAGCCCTGCTGCGACAGCTTCGAGGCGTCGTAGTTGTTGATCATCTGGCGGTTCTTGGCGAGGCGAAGCAGCTCCGCGTGGTCGAGGCCGTTGGGGTCGACAAGCACACCGGAGCCGTCGACAATAGACACGTACTTCTCGTTGGAGAGGAGGATCTCGTTGGAGCCGAGATCGCCGTCTGGGCCACCGGTCTGCAGCTTGCGAACCTTGCTGGGGTCGAGGTTGAGCTTGCGGTAGATACCCAAAACGAACTCGCGCACAGAGAGAGTGGTCATGCCGTAGCGGTCGTGGGGAATACCGCCGAGCTTGGGGCTCTTGCCGGTGAAGAAAGACTTCCACCACGGCGCACCGCGAACCCTAGCGTGCTCGGTCGCCCAATCGACAAGATCAGCCGTGTTCTCATCCGGACCCATGAAGAGGATCTCCTCCTTGCCGTGCAGATCGACAATGGGGTCCTTGATCCCAGGGCTGCTGGGAGGCAGCAAGAGATCGAGGATACTGTCAATGTACTTCTCGAAGGCGCCAGCAGCCTTGTCCTGGTGCTTGAAATCGAGCAACACAACACCCTTGGATCCACCCTCGGGAATGTCCTTGTTCTTGCGCTGCTGTGTGTTTGCGAGGTTGTAGTTCTCGTCAAACAGCGAACGTGCGTTGATCGAGTACGCTTCCTGACTCCTCGACTTCACAATACGGATACCACCGCGAGCGATGTCACGGAAGCGGAGGTGGAAACCACGGAACTCTGATCCAATGACAAGGAACATACCGAACAGCGGTTGAGGGTACTCCGAGGGCGGGAGGAAGTTGGGGTTCAAGCGGAAGCTGACGGCGACCTTGGTGGGGGTGTAGAAGTTTGTCTTCAGGACCGAGTTGTTGAAGATGCGGAACGAGTTCATGACCATCTCGTGGTGGTCGTTGACGACAGCCTTGTTGATGGTGTCGGTGAGCTCCTCGCTGGTCTGGACCTTGTCGATTTGCAGGCGCAGGTAACTCAGCGTTGGCAGGAAGTCATCCTCCTTGCCGCGTGTCTGGACGTAGTGGGTGTTTGCAAAGGACAGGTACAGGCTGTGCACCAGATCGGGATACGAGTTGATGATCTCGAGAATGTAGTCGGCGGTGAAGGTCTCAGCACGCAGTCTGCGCTTGAGCTTCGAGAGTAGCTCTGCGTGTGCGCTGTTCTCGGGGTTCAGGATGGACGACAGCGCGGTGTACTCGTTTCCGAGACGGTTGAGGAAGTGCGTGATGAAGACCCAGACGCAATGGGCGTAGATGGTCTCCTGCAGACTCAGCCTGCCCGTCGCGAACAGCGTCTGGAACTTGTTCTGGGGGATGCAGTACAGCAGCGAGATCTCTTTGATGATCTGGTGGATCGAGGCCTCGATGGGAGGGTGCTTGGCGCCTGCAGCTCCAGGCAGGGGACTGAGGTACAACGACATGACTGTGTAGCCGTTGGAGAACTGCTCGACGTACTTTCGCGAGGTGGTCAGACCGTAGTAGTGGTACAGGTCACTCAGGGCGCTGAACATGCCCAAGGCCGAGCCCTGCTTGTAGCCAACGACCAGACGCTTGTCGCGCGAGCCCTCGATGTCGAACCACTCGATGACGGGGCCGGTTCGCTCGACAGCGACCTCGAGGGCCTGCTGGTAGATGGCCTTTGTGTTGGCGGTGGCTTTTTGCAAGAAGCGCTTGTCACCAATCTTCTCGACGTCCGTCTCGGACTCGCCGGGGTTGGGGTTCTCGAACTCGCACTGGTAGACAAAGTAGCATCGCAGCTGCTGGTCGTCGCTGCCCGGCAGCGGGCTGGTGGAGCGGAAGCTCTCGACGCGGTATCCGACGTTGCCCTTTGTGTTGTTCAGGTACTTTGTGTCGATGCGCTGCTCGTAGCGCGGGCCGTCGAGCACCGAGACACCGGGCCGGCTGGTGTCAATGTACACGGCGTGGTCCTCGGCCTCCTTGTCGAGCCTGATCTCGAGACGCTTGTCGTCGCGGGCATAGGCGGCCACCTTGGCGGCGTACAGCGAGTGGATGTGGGTGACAATGGCCTCGACCGACTCGGTCGCAAAGTACATGTCGTCGATGCCGAGTTCGTTGTAGAACCACTTGACCTCGGACTCGACAAAGTCCGGGGGGATGAAGCCCTTGTCCTCGACGCCGTCCATGACGCCCTCCATCTGCTGCTCCTTGCCCTCAAAGGTCGGGGCAACATAGCCGGAGCCGCTTGTGCCTTCTTGGGGGATGACACGCGGTGTCGAGTGGCCGGAGCCGGGGACGCTGAGGTGTGTGGGCATGGGCGAGGCGCGGGGGTCTGGGGCGCGGGCAAGCTGATTCAGCAGCTTGTTCTGGGCGCCGTTTACTGGTGTGGATGCCATGTTGTGTGTGTATGTGGTGTGTTGGGGGGGAAGCTCGAATAGGTAGCTTCGTTCAAGGCGTGCAGCTGTTCAAAAGGGCAGCCAATGGCTCGTTTGAAACTGCTTGGCTGGGAATATCAACTTGGCGGGGCTGCCAGAGTTTGGGCGAGTATGATCTGCCCTGTCTGAAGCGTGATTGTGATGCGTGAAGCGTAGAGCGTGATTGTGAAGCGTAGAGCGTTCAATCGCGGGGCTTCGTCAAGTGGCCGTAAGCTGTTTGCAGCGTGCAATTCCACTATAAAAACGTCTGAGTTTGGGTCAGCTGGCTGCCCAACGAAAGCTTGCTACCCATCCACCGCAGGGCCGCAATGGCCGCCCCACGACATGTAAACTCTGCTCGCTCGCTCGCAAGCTGAGCTCATGAGCAGCGCCGGGGCCACTATTTTTGGCGACAGCATGACGCAGGACTAGCTTACCTCTGGGAGCCGCAGATCCACACTGGGCCGGGCGAGCGAAGGGAGCCGAGCAGCCAAAGGCAAGCAGAGCCGCGAGTCCGGCAGGCAGTCCGAGGGGCGTTGCAGTGCACCCGTCAAGCTCAGATAGCGAATGCAGTGCACCCGTTAAGCTTAGATAGCGAATGCAGCTGCAATTGGCTGCTGGTTTACCGCTCTTTGCTGGGAGCGGTGCTGATGCTGCTGAGCCTTGAGGGCGTGTATCTCAGCGAAGCCACTCTAGAAATGCGCCGCTGGACAACAATGACTCGCTGTGACACGACAATCTTCAACGGTGGCACTGAGACGGAATTCCAGGGGTCTTGCAGATAAGAGGCGGCAGATGATAGTGACGAAAAAGGCGAGTGAAGGGTAGCCGGAGCCGTGGCGTCTTGCTCACGGGCAACCGCCATCTTTATAGTTTATACTCGCCATGGGCAGCGCAGGTGAGCAGCGCTGAGCAACAGAAGACTACGCATGGCGTACCTGAACGTCAGCCGGCCACAAGCGGCTCTGGGCCGAGCGCCTGCAAGCTGCAAGCCGCGCCAAGTTTCCCCAGAATTACCCACTAGCGCGTGTCCCGGATGCAACTGATGGTGAGCACAGCCGTCTTTCACGTAATAGTCAAGGCCGCCTCGAACAAAACCCTCACCCCAACGCCGTGAACTGCAGAGTTTTCAGCACGCACCCCCGACTGCGCAATATCGCGCAATCCCCTGTCCGTCTGGACGCTGCCGCCTGTGGGGTTGCCCATGCGCCCAAGCCGCTGCATTACCCCTTCGAAACTCGACCGCCAGCCAAGCATCGTGAACTGCGCACCTGCCTCGAGTTTCGAAGGGGTAATCCAATCCCCCAAACGCAATGCAACCACCCTACGTGTCCCCCTAGTACTGGCCGTGCCCTTGCACGTGGCCGTCTTCTCACTTCCACACGCATCACCTGCTTCGGATCCCTCGGGCGTGCTGCGGCTGGAATCTCTCCGCCCTACCGCTGCTGGGCCCGTTCCCAGCTCGCGCCCTAGCATCGTGACCTCTGTGACTTATTTCGAGCCTGGCCACACACCGCTAGCAGGTCACCATGTCGCTGCTCAACGGCTGCGGACGTAAGCTGCTGGAATGCCTCACGATGTTCGCCACAGTGGGACTCGTACGAGGAGAACCAGCACGAGAGCAGTACCCGAATCACAGAGTTGATTAATCACAGAGTTGATTAATCACAGAGTCTATGCAGGTGCCTTTCTAACTCTCATCCCCGTCGTACTCCCTCCCATTCACAGTCAACAACACCTTGTATCCCTCTCCACTCACCCAATTCTTCTTCTTGCCTGCCTTGCCCACTTTCCTCAGCGCTGCATCTAGTCCTTCATCCAGCTCATCAATCTCCTTTCTGAAATCAAAATCAATGCACAACTTCTCATTCCCCTTCTTCGTGACCGTCCACTGCGTTCTGATACCCACACGCGCCTCCCTGATGGCGCCGGCAGGATACACAGCAGCGATAACAGCAGCCACGCGGCCGAGGTACATGCACCACCACTCCATGCCCTCCGGCAGCAGACGCACCATGCGCTTGTAAAAGTCCTGCTCAGTCGGACTGATCGATCCGTACCCGCCGTACCGCTCGCAGAGCAGGATGGCAAGGAGCGCGCGGTCCTCGTGGCTCGCACCGTGCGCGGTCGAGAACAGCCCTGTCGTTGTGCTGCGCAGGGCTGATCCGCCGCGCAGGTCTTTGACTTGTGCCATGTGCGCGAAGACGCCTTGGATGAAGGCTGTAACGAGAGGAGCGCTGAACAGAGGTTTGTCGGGAATGGCAGAGAAGAGCAAGTCCACAAGCTGCTGCATCGAAGGTGGTGCGTATGGGCCTGTTGCAGTCACCAGAGGACTCTCCGCTCGGTATTCTGGCGACATCTCTGCAAAATGCATGCCCTCCCGTACTCCACCTTGGCAGAAGTAGACGCTGGTGAGTGTGGGCAGAGCCTGTGACAGACACTCCACTAGAAACGCGACCGCTGGGACCTGGCTTGCTCGTCGTGCTGATACTCGGAAGATCTCTGGGGTGTCATCCTGCGTTACGGCGGCTTTTACAGACATGGTATCGAGGAACGTATCAGTAGCGGTGCGGAAACCGTTGATGATGGGAATTGGGTAGGGCTTGATCGCATGTTCCGACATGAGCACAAACCCCCAGCCACGGAACCCGCCGCCTGAGAGGTAGAGGTGAAGACCTTCTCGCGATTGTAGAAGCTCCTGAGGAATGGCGATATTCTGCACAGCCGCTTTCAAGTCGCCAATGACGTCCTTCGCAAAAGCCTGGTACTCCTTGCTCTTTCGTTTGCCTGCAGCTTCAAGCCGTTGCATGAGAGCTGCAGCGCCATATGGAAGGCTCACACTGCCTGCTGGGCTCATCTTGATATCGCCCTGCTCTGTGATGATCCAGGTAAGCTGCGTGCTTCCCCCTCCGAGATCCATCATGAGACCACGGACGTTCTCATAGGAGCTGGCTACACCCAAGGCGCCAATCCTGCCTTCCATCTCTTTCGGCAGAAGCTCTACCGTCCATCCTGTGGCTTCTTTGATGGCAGCTCGATAGGTCTCGGAGTTGATTGCTTTGCGTGTGGCTTCAGTCGCGACTATGCGGACCTGATCCTCGGGTACACTGAAGTCTTGACATGTCGACTTAAACCGCAGCAGTGACTTGACGACTTGCTTGATTGTACGCTCGGGAATAGGCACAGCTCGGCCGTCTTCATACTGCGCGTCGTAGAGCGAGATAGCGGCACGGTCAAGATAGACTGTTGGCAGAATACGTTGTGTAGCAGGCGAAAGATCCGTTATGGAGAACCGAATGCCATTGCTTCCCATGTCCACCAGTCCATGGTAGAACCTCGACCTCTCTGAATGTCTCTGTGCCATGGCGCGCGGTCGTTCCCCAGTTTCTCCAGATTTGCAACGCTGCCGTTCCGGAAATGCGCTAGTCAGAGCTACCGGCGCAGAGAATGGCGTGCAATGGCGCGTTTGGGGACCCTGGTCGTAGCCAAGTCCGACGACGTTTCTATTACCCCCGCGAAATGTCGAATCAAGAATAGAAAATGCGCTAAGCTAGTCCACATACTTTCCGCGCACATATAGTTCCCGCGCACCCCACCACAACGCGTACCTCTGTTTTGAAGCTATCTATTGTCAACGTCACGTACCCAAAATGGATCCCAAGGAAGTTGCTATACAATCTGCTATCAACGGTCTTATTTCTAGTGTTTATAGGAGCCAGCGGAAGGCAGCTGCCGCGTATGGGATCCCTAAATCGACGCTACGAGGCCGGCTACGTGGTCAACAACCACACGCGACAGCTCACTCAAATCAACAACAATTGACGCCAGAGCAGGAGCAGTTTCTAGTAGAGTGGATACTTAAAGAAGACTCACGTGCACAGCCGCCATCTCATCCCTGTGTAAGAGAGATGGCTACCCAAATCCTCCACATGAACGGCGACCACAAGCCACTTAGGCATCTATAGGTACCCTATTTCATCACACGTAACCCACGCGTCGCCTCTATAGTTAGACAAACAATTAAGAGCGCAAGGACTACAGCAGCCAATTATAAGACAATTCGCGCGTTTCTAGAGCTATTTAAGCGTACTCAGATTAAGCTAGGCATAT
Organism: Ascochyta lentis; assembly: GCA_004011705.1. NCBI lineage: Eukaryota > Fungi > Ascomycota > Dothideomycetes > Pleosporales > Didymellaceae > Ascochyta > Ascochyta lentis. The sequence continues at coordinate 3,857,073 of RZGK01000002.1, forward strand.
AGTATAAAGATATATAGAACATAGATAAGACTAGGGTTAGCCTTAGGGTATGTACTAACACTAGAGTAGTTGCTAGTTTATTAAAAAAGAAGGCTTATATTAAATCACTAGAGGATTGTAAGTAGGTGTTAATCCTAGAGACTATCTCTGCTACTAGCACTAGACTCTAGTGCCTAGTTATCTTTAAAGGCAAGCATCTATAAACTACGTAGTTTCTAGCACAAGGGGTACCTAATTAGCTCTATATAACGTTAGAGAATAGATAGACGTTAAACTTAATTAGATCTAAGTAGTTATAACAGATATTTATCCTAAATACTACACCTTTACAAGGGGGGTAGCAGCTACTACTATTAGATAGCTACAGCTCCTATACCCCTATTAACTTTATGTAGACTTGCCAGCAGCATTAGATCTACCTCCTATACCTTCCCCCTTACGCCTTACACATCCTCTAGCTACTAGATCTAGCTCTATTCTCTGTTGTTAAGAGCTGCTATTGCAGTTAGATCTAAGCACTCTTAGCACTTAATAACGCAGCACCTATTAAGAAGGAAAGGTTTGTAACCTTATATAACAAAGCAAGAGAAGAAGAACTATCTAAGAGAGTTATACAAGCTAGGTAGAAGGCTGCTAGCTTATGCCTATACAACCTAGGCCTAGTATTACACTTATCTTAGGTATTAGGCCGGCCTATTACTCCCCTACTATCTACTTAGGCCTTAGATTAGATTATTAGCACGCCTTAAAGCTTATAGGACCTATATAAGGCTTAGCAGCAGCTCCTTTTATTAGAATCTCTTTTATAAAGCACCTGCCTAATGCTTAGCAAGGCAGGCAAGGCTATTGCTAGCGCTAACACTCGCGCAGCTTAGCTTAAATCTAAGAATTAACAACTTAAATATTAACTAGATAGTACTAGGGTTACCTGCTTAAGAAAGCGTGTTTAAATTAACCTAAATAAGCGCTATAGTAACATTAAAGCTATTAAGGCTGCTATTAATTAGGCAGCAGTATTACAAGCTAAGCAGGCATTACGTTTAACTAAACAAGAGGCTTAAAAAGTAGCAGCAGCAGCAGCAGCACTTACGCTTTAGTCTATGTGTACAGAGTGGCAATTGTAAACGTTAACGTTAAAAAATCACGACTTCAATCCAAGTACTGGTGATGTGGTGGGGTGCGCGGGAACTATATGTGCGCGGAAAGTATATGGACTAGCTTATGACTCCGAGAGAACCTTGACTTGGGTGCTTGCGTTTCCGACCAGTTTCTGTTACCCCTTTTTTACCTAAACACCGGCCTCGGAGTGCGTCTGGTGATGCGCCAAATATTTGATGCTGAGAAACGTGTCTGGGATGACGTTTGGTTTGGCTCGGTATCTGCAGGTAGAAAACTCTGACGCTAGAGCGACCAGCTACGCGAGACTGGGGTTGAGTCGATGCGGGGTGTTCGTTGTTCAGCACAACTCGTTCTTTCCTGGCTTTGAAATTGAATAGTGCACCCTTGCTTTGACCTTATTTCAGTCTTTCGCCAAGGATTCGTCCAACATTGAAACTGAAGTTCGTGTGAGATACGATTGATACTTCTACTGTGCTTTTGTTGGCTCAGCAGAACGCGCTGGCCTCAGCATACGATAACAGTCAAGAAGGAATCGTCGTTCAAAGAAGAGAACGTGCAGAGCAAACAGCCCAGCGACTGCGCCCATACTAACCAGCTCTCCAAACACACCAAACCTTGCAAGGTACTTGAAGCCGGGTCTCACCTGCATCAAAGTAGGAACGATGACTGCAGGCGCAAGAGATGTGATGGAGGGAAGTGTGTCCGAGAGTTTGAAGGAAATCTCTCTTCGGTTGAAGAATCTTCTGATGAACCAGGTGTTCCACAAAATACGCAATGCCATGTTGACTGTGTTTGCAAGTACCACACCACTACCACCGAGTTCCAGATGCCCGATGAAGAACCACGCGCTGCCGGCAAATGCAGCGAAGAAGAAGCCCATGGAGATTGACTGTGCGTATAGCTCCTTATTGGTAGCGACGGCAGCTACAAACCCTTCGCTCACTCCGTTGATCGCCAAGAAGGGTATGTAGTAACAGTATGTGGCAAGGACTTTCGACGCTGTTGTCGCGGACCATTTGCTACCCGCAACGATAGACAGAAGCAGCGGAGCAAGCGTTGGGCCTAACGTGACTGCAAACAACGAGATGATGGTGTACAGACGCAGGATGATAGTCAACACTTTCGCCGCTTGCGATAGGTTCTGCTTTTTCTCTTGTGGCTGCTGTCCTCCGTTCTTATCTGTGGTGTTTGGCGCCGGCTCAGAGCTCGCACATAGCTTTGCGAACATGTTACGGCTGCTCTCCTCAATAGGCTGGAACAACATACGAGCAATCAAACCACCATAGTTGGACGCAAGGGCATAGGCGCCTTGGTCAGCGAGCGACGTGTAAGTCGTGATCAAAAGCGAGTCTCCCTGTGTCAGGATGTACTTGAGAGCCGACTGTAAGGTCAACGATCCTGTGAGTCGAAGAAGAGGTGTCGAAAAGTACTTGAATGTAACCGAGATATCTTTGGTTGGTGAGATTTGCTTCGGCAGTAACGTGAATTGTTCGTTGCGCGCGACTGGCCACATATTGTACAAGTACACGACCAGGAGCCCCAAAGCGTAAGCTAGCTGTCCGATAGCGAACGGCAGGACTCCAATGTCAACACCAATACTACTCGCCAAGATGGCGGAGCCGCATGTTCCCAAGCATCGGAGCAGGGTAGCTGTGCTCTCAGCGCTTGCTCGAACCTTGTACAGCAACTTCTGCTGTACGGCTGAGAACGCAGGCTCAGTCAAGAGCTCGATGATTGTAGCAGTGCAATACAGGCCCAGAGCGTGTACGAAGCAAGGAACATTTGGCGTGTCCGATCGAAGCCATAGATGAGCGAGAAGGTATGTAAGAGGAAGTCCGGTCAACACTGCAAGATAGGCAAGGTTGACGACAGCTTGAGTACCATGTGCTTGGCGCTGAAGAGCAACACGCAAGCTCTCGCGTGCGAAATACAGCACAGAGATCGAAAACAACTCTAGCTGAGCGGAGACTCCGAGGAGTTCCGGGGAAAGAAACCTGAGTAAGACTTGATTGACGGCGAACGTCAGTGCTCTCGAAGCAACCTGCAGAAGGATGAGAAAGGTGGCCCCTTTCGCAGAGGCTGACAGGATCGTCTGTGACATAGCCGGCTTTTCCGTTGCACAGAAACAGGGACAAGGTTCGAAATAAGCTCAGAGACTGATCAGGGCGACATGTTGATTGGCGGTTGCAGTGATGATGTGGTGCAGTGATGATGTGGTTGGAGATGAGAAGAAGTCGGTGTCCGAAGCGGCTAGCGGATTACCTCGTCAGATTATGGAATTGTTCCCCAGCTCCCCGGAAGCACGAGCATCGAACACGATCTGACTCTTAACTCTCGCTGAGCACACCGCAACATGATGATGCACGCGTTCCTTTGTGCAATTGCTGTCGAGAATGGTGGTCGTCGATCCACGTACCGTTGCGAGGACTGAAAGGCTGCTTCTACGGCCTCTGAAGCTTGAAGATGCTGAAGATGTCGTACTTATGCGCAAACATCCGGAGGTAATGAAGCATACGTCAGTTCTCCGTCAGAGTCGTATACACAGCTCGATGTACTGATATGCTCCAGATCTATTCTCCCAAGTGACGACCTCGAGAAGACCAGACAATGGATACAGGGTACGTCATATCTTACAGGCTATTGAGGTCCTATGAGAAGTTTGTGCTGACTGATTCGAACCAGGCTGCCATGACAGAGAAAATTGTTGGAACTTCGTCATCGAGCTCCTACCGTCTACGAAGGCCAGACGTGAGAGCGCACAGCCAGCTGCAAACCACGGGAAAACGCACGCTTCGTCCACCGAACGGTCACGCGAGCAGCCAAAACCACGCGTCATTGGGCTCATAGGAGCTGTACGAGCACCCGAAGTCGGCTACATGCTTAATGCGGATTATTGGGGCAAAGGCTACGCGACCGAAGCCATGAGAGCATTTATGCCGCTTTTCTTCGACCACTTTTCGGGCGGAGACTACGAAAAGTACGACTTCGCCGAAGCTCACACAGATCCTGAGCTGGAGAGCAGCCAGAGGGTTCTTATGAAGGTTGGCTTCGAGCTGTATGAGAAGAGGAGTCGGGACTTTGAGAATCCGATTCTTGGGTGGAGGGATACCTTAGTTTTCAGGATGGCTCGACCGAACAGCCAGGCTGTAGACAAGTCCAAGGCCATCTAGAGTCTATGGCGAAGGCTTTATGCGAGCTCTGAGACTGCAACGGGCGCCGTATATGGCTTATACACTTCTCTGCCTTTGCATCACATGTATCATCAATGTAAGATCACTCGTTACTTCGGAATAAACTACGCCATAAAAACCATGTTACTCACAGCTTTTCTTAAAACCAAGCCGAAAGACATCAACTCGAATCAAACGATAGTGATGACAGGACTTGCAAGGCCCATCAAATACCATAGCAAGATCATGGTTTGCATACGTTGCCGGTGAGTCGTTCTTTCGAACTGCCTATGACATCATCGACACCTTCGGTGGCTCTGATAATAATACATATTTGTGAAGTTCAAGCTCCCCAAAACCTACTCAGATGATAGTAATATCTTGACACTCGTAGTTATCCGGATCAAAGTCGGCCAACTCAGGATACCACTCCTCCTGTATCTCCCTGTCGCAAAGTTCCCCATGACGATGGACAAACAGTCCGACTCTCCTGTATGTTGAATCTCTCCCAACGACTTCCTCGAGGATAAGGCCAACGATTATAGCTGGCCATTTCCGATCCCTATGTTCATAGACATTGTAGTACAGCATTGGGAAGAATAAAGCTCCGGTTGTCCATCTGGAATGGTCGTCGTCGTATCCATCGTCGTACCACTCGCCATCGCCCCCATGCGTAAAGGGTTGGTCGAGGCTTCTGGTGCTCTTGCGATGCTGAGCGGCCTTCAGAGCGCCCTGTAATTGAATGTGGCCGTCTAGTACTTGACCATATGGATCATCACCAGCCAGTGTAACAGAGGATCCTAGTATCTTCGCGAGTCTTTTGGGTGTACCGTCGTAGTAAGGCTCGAAGAAAGGGTCCGAAGGTCCTCGGATGGAGGCCCATGACCAAGAAGGTGCTAAATTACAGTCAGCCTACATGTTTTCTTTTGTAAGGTAGATAAAAGTTGACCTCTGTACGCCATCATCTTTGGTTTTGTACTTCCCAATTTGACGTACGGTTTGTGCGATCGTGACCAGATTATGTTGCTGTACAAGTCACCTTCCCAGAGCCCTGCGAGGTACCTATCCTGTAGTTCTTCGTTGAAGCGTCTAGCGAGACCAGACAAAGCAGGAAATATGTCACCATCAAAGGTCAGATCGCACCTGTTGTATCTGGAGACAACTCCACGCCACTGCCTGTAGATCATTGGTTTGTCAGGGTCCTTTGGCCTGTCAACGCCGCCTGAATTGAGATCCCATCGTCCACGTAAATTGTCGAGTTTGGAAGTTATGGTTCTTCCGTGTCCAGGCGTGAATCCAGGTCGGCCCTCAACAAAAGTCTCATTGGCACGAAACTCCATACACTCCCAAGATAGCTGGTCCCCAAAGAATATAGTTCGAGCGCTTAGCAAGCGCTCCTGTAAGACCCATCCACGCCGTTTAAGTGTAGTGTTGTCGGTGTCACTGAGGCTTGTCAAGGGGTAGCCATATAGCTCGAAACGCTGATTCTCCCTCTCAGCGCTCAAAGGAAATGCGGTGTGCGACAAAGGGTGGCTATGCACAAACAACCCTACCGGGCGTTCAGCCGCAGCTTTGGCGCTAAAATTGCAGAAGGCATGATAGTAGATGGTGCCCATTCTTTCTATCTCGTGGCCGCGGTCGATGGGGTCATCCTGGATCAGGCACAGTGCATCTATCCAAAGGTAGTTAATACCGAGTTGATGGCAGAGTGTAACGGAGTCGAGGAAAACCGGTGGAAGGATATGTGGGTCAATCAATTTCCTGAATATTTCAAGATTCGCCTTGAGGAGTTTCGGCATACTTTCAGGTCGCCATCTGTGGCTGAGGGTCGTGTATCTTACAGCCTGGTTGGTAATCTCGTGCTTGATCACAAGCCGGGGGCTGTAAGGATTGCTGACATCGATCAGTCTGCTAGGCAGGTTGTCGTAGCTACAGTTGTTTGTTGCAAAAATGCAACGTGGGTGAGATCGTTGACAGTCGGCAAGCCATTTTTCTACTGTTTGCAGGCGCTGAGGGTCTCCAGTGCTGGTGGCCAATGGGGTGACGCGGATTGGAACTTTAGCTCTTGCTCTTGCATATGCTGCATCGACTTTGCCCAGACGTGCCATGAAAGCAATGTCCAGTATAGCTGGTCTTCCCTCGATGTCGGCCCTGTACCCCAGCTCAATGGACATTACGAATCGACATGCACTCCGAGGTGGTGTTTCTTCAGGATCAGGGATCAAGTTCAACTTGAGTGTGGGGAGAACAGCGGTTGAGCTCTTGCCTTCCAGAATCGAGGGAAATGTGAAATATTGCCCACTGAAAAGCACTAGGGAGAGCGAACCGTGAGAGCAACCCAAACTCGATTGCATGAATTGCCATATCAGGAAGCAGGTACGGCAACCTCTTAAAGCTGCATCGCCAACGTTCTTTTTCTCATACTTTACAAGTGCGGACCTGTTCTCCGCGAAAGAGGTCTCAGGACGCATGAGCAGACTGCTGCAACTTTCACACACCAGTGAGGCGTGTGGCGCATCTAGTCCCCGCATCGTAGTGTTTTTCGCTAAGTCTTAGAGATATTGAACAGAGAAGGAGGATCTTGGGTAACTTTCTGTAGTCTTGTAGTTTCGACGTAGCTTGTGTTGCAGCATACAGTCGCATTGACATTTCGTGCTGTTGCCTACAGCCTTGCCTCTCGATGTAAAAGATGGAGTTAGCGGGTACTAAGCGAGCACATATGACAGCAGAGGCTGTGTAAACGTGTGCGTGTAGTAACCGCGCGTGTCTGGCAGGCCGAGGATACGGGAAGTGGCCAAGCAGACACGGAGCTCCACTACGATGTCCTCGATATGGCAAAGATATCGAAGTGTTGATAAACCTCCCGTCAAGACTTCGCGCAGGCTCCCCTTTCCATACTTGACTCGACTCTTCCTCTGGACGCTTTCTAGACACCGCGGAGGCCCTCCACATCAGACGTTTTGCTGTCATCCCCACCACTGCCTGGAGCTGCAGTCAGCATACGCCAAAATGAAACGCTCAGTATGTACTACCTCCTCACTCACGGTACTCAGAGCCGAGAAGAGTACCCCGCTCAACTGCATCATTGCCATATGTAGAAGAGCTTGTTTTGACAACTAGACCCAATGACCTGTCGATCCTTAACGCCCACTCTGCTCGCTAAGCCGTCTGCTCAACGCAGTACATATTCCGAAACGCGGAAAACCCCTCTCGCGAGCGTGGTATCACGGTGCGGCCGCAAGTCAGACATTGCTTGTGCGAGGGCCACTTCACAAGGTCGGAAAGCCCTGCCATGCCGAGGCAGCGTGGTGCTCGGCAGCATCTGATAGAGAGTATCAGGCGCTTTGGTCGTGTTTTCCTAGGCCGAGAGTCGGAGATGATCTATGTTCGGTAGCCAAGCATCCTTCAGAGCCGCAACGCCATCTCATGAGGTCTGGTGTAGGTGAGTAATGATTCGAAATGTCTGCAGCGAAGTCAAATTGCGGGACGCCTACCCTGTTGCCGACATCACCAACCTTCACATGTCCCAACTCATCGAATCGAATTCTAGGCGCCCCAACAACGCCTGTTGACGAGTTACACGATGCGGCGCGATGCACTCCACCTCGACGCGCCTGGGTATGGTTGGCAAACCGTCTTAAGGCGACCAACGATGGCTCAATCCCTCGTTGATAAGGCGTATGGCGGACCAATTGGACCTGCCATTACGACGCGTTGCTTGTATGGAGATGAGCGCCATGCATATCCTTCTTCATTCCAAAGTTCTACAACAGGTGTTCATAGTTTGAACCCAGTCAGACTAGAAGGCCGATGGTCCGGGCCGTGAAGCTGATGAGCTATACGGCAAAATGAACCCGAACGCTGTGTACAGAGTGAAATGGTTGGAATGCATAGCGAACGGTGGCAGCAAGGGTAACCACTGTCAACACGATCGCATACGGACGAAAGGCCACGGATGGTTCTCGCGGCGCATCGGAAGCATCTCCATCAGCATGTCTGCAGCGCATGGCCGCCATTAATGGCGATTGCTTCGTCACATCATCTCTTGCGTAGCAGATGCGCCAACGTGGGCGCATTTGTGCATTTGGACGGCAAGATAATTGGGTCCGTTCGCTCAACCATCGACAAAAAACGCCAGTCTACCAACGGGACGACGCGCCAGCAGACGCGGCGGAGACCTTATCGTGGCCAAAACTCTCTTTCACATGCCAGGCTCAGCCCTGTAGGCTGTAGCTGCGTCAATGTATCGTCCAATATCGCGACATTCCTGGGCTGATAGCAGGTCGCGCAAGCTGTGAGCACAATGGCTGCGCTCTTTAAACCTCTGCCGTCACTCTGATGCAGTTCTGAATTCACCGCTCTTGACTTTTGCTGTTCGAGTTGAGGAGAAAGTGCGAACAAGGTATGGTGGGAGGCACCTTGTTTTCTTATCGATAGCCCGCTCGCTCTTTCACATGCAAATCCAACAATAATTCACTGACACCCAGCGCCGCTTTCAGCGCACAGGCACAGACATCATCACGCACGACTGGGCAGCCCGCATATAATAAGGCACGTTGGGACGAATCGCACAACTACCCTTGACACCCACCACTTTGTCGTACCCACCATCCTGTTCCTTTCCTGACAGCTGGGCAACATTTATCCCACCTTTCACCACACCACACCAAACACGACAAGACTCTCATGTCACCACACGCCGAGGAGCCCACCACAAACGGCGACATGAGCAACGACAGCGCCCCCTTGACTAACGGTGAGACACCGCAGTCGAGAGTTCTCTCGGTACGTACTACCCCGCAAGCCCTATACAGCTTACACAAGAACGTTTGGGACATTCAGCCATCCAATCAGTCAGCGATACAGCGCCACATCCGAGCAGCTCACCACAAACACCAACTAACGATGATAGCATCTGCACTCGTACCCAGTCGTCCACGACGGGGTTGAGTTCTACAAGTCCAACCCCTACGGCGCAAAGTCGCTCGCCCTTTTCAACAACACGTACAATCAGTTCATCGCACCCTTCCACCCCTACCTCAAGACGCCCTACTCCTACATCTCGCCGTACCTGACCCGCGCCGACGAGCTCGGCGACTCATCGCTCAGCAAGCTCGAACAGCGCGTCCCCATCGTCAAGGAAGACACCAACAAGCTGAAGGAGCTAGCCTTCTCGCCCGTCGTCTACGTCGTGGGAACCTACCAGGATGAGTACAAGAAGACGCAAGGCCCCGAGGGCGTGGTCAGGACAGTCAAGGCAGGCATCAGCACGGAGTTGAAGGTTGCGCAGGATGCATTCATCTTTGCTGTTGAGTACTGGAACAAGGGGAAACAGCAGGCGAGCAAGAAGGCCGATGAGATTAAGCAGTAGAACAGCTCGAGCAAATCTTGTTTCTGGAAAAGACCTGGTGCCAAGGTCAAGATTGCCGCGAGGGCGACGCTGCATGTCTTTGATGAAGACGCTCCGCCGTCCCCGGGTCTGGTGACACGTGAGGGTGTGAGGGTGGCTTGATAGTTAGGGACTGTAGCTGATGACGCTGTTATATACCTTTCATTGTTCACTTGGATGGTTGAGGGGGAAGTACATGCACCCTTGATAGGGTTAGATCGATTAATGATGACGACGATCAGCTCCAACAGATGTTTTATCATTGCTTGTCCTGTCGTGAAGGGGTCGTTGACTCAAGAAGTGACGAGCCTTGCTGCTGCAGTTAGAAAGTCCAGAGGGACATGAAGGGGTGTACACTCAAGCGCGAGGCATGATGTAGATGTTAAGAAAATTGTCTCACGTCGATACGTTCAAGCTGCGGTGGACACAAGTCATAGCTCAGTGTGGTATGTGGAGTCATGTGACGATCGAGGCGCTTCGGTGGAATGGGTCATGGTAGAATGCCATGTGTGGATTGTTGCGCTGGGATGTGCCGTTGAAAGGTCGATGTAGCCGTGCTGACCTGGGTCTAGATCTGAGTCTGTTCATGGTCGATTGAAAAAGGAGGGTTCGCTCTGAACATGTCTAAATATCAGCACTTCACCACAGTAGATTGTCCAAACGGCTGTGGTGTGGGAACATGATTTCATGAACTCGTGAATGACCCCTGTGCCGGATTTTCATGCTTTGATTATCAAGCCGAAGTACACGCCTGGATGGCAGGCTTTTTGCACCTGATCCACCCTATGATATCGCCCGACATGCTCATGCAGGATCTAAACGTGTCAAATCATGCACCGTCTGCGCCCAGCCGTAACCGAAGGAAAACCTAGAACTGCAGCGGTGTGAAGAACCACCTGTTCTTGCCGGAAGTGTATCGCTCCTCGAAAGCCTTCTTGACGGTCTTCTTGGCCTCCTCCCTTTGCGAGACCTCCTTGAATGTGTCCTGGGTGAGGGTGCCCTTCAGGTTCTCAAGCTCGATGGTGTAGCGGGTGGGCATGATGTGGGTGTCTGCGTCTATCAGCGCGGTCCTCGGGTGCGTTGTCCTCGCCTTTTCTTCTCGATTCACGTACAGTTGACCTGCTTGACGAAAGGCTTGACCTTGCTCTTCTTGGCCTGCTTGTTCTTCGACATGCGGCGGGTGACCTTCTGGGGGTAGCGCTCGACACCGGCGACGAGGGCGTGGGGGAAGGGGTGCGACTTGGTGCCGTTGTCGAGGGGCGAGATGATGACGCACTTCTTGCCGGCATAGCGACCGCGGGTGATGATCTAATCGAACTGTGAGTGCTTGCGACGGGGGGTGGTTTCGCGCGGGTTCAACGTACGACAACGCGTCCGACCTTGAGGCTGGAGAGAAAAAGTCAGCAGCTGTTCTGTCGCAGTTGGAGCTTGTGCACGCAGCCATTGGGGCCAAGCGGATCCTCCAGGCGCACCCAGGGGAGCTCGCGGCATCCCAATCCGAGCTCCCAAGTGTTGGTCGACGGCGTTCAGGGTGCACTCACAACTTCATTTTGCTGGCGTCCGGGCGTGGGTGCTGGAAGGTTAGTGGAGTTGAAGTTGCGATTTTTGGCCGGCAGAGAGGTTGCGGATTCGCGTGCGTCCAGAGTGGGCGCTAACCGCTTCCATCGACCGGAAGCGAGGTTTGTCCGGCCTGGAAAAGCAGCAGGTGCGATCCACTGGGCCGCGCTGATTGGCCACCCCACCTCGGCCCTGGCAAAAAAGTTCGAGAGGGAAGCTGGCCAGGTTCGCCGTTGCAGCATTGCAGCATTGCAGCATTGCAGCAACACACGCACGATGAAGATCAAAGCCCTCAGCCGGTCGACGTCGTCGGCGCAGGCCCCCGGATCCAATGTCGCAAAGATCACCCGCAACCTCGACCCCAACCAGCATCCCTTTGAGCGCGCACGCGAGTACACGCGCGCACTCAATGCGACCAAGGTCGAGCGCATGTTCGCCCAGCCCTTCCTGGGAGACTTCGAGCCCGGCCACGTCGACGGCGTCTACTCGTTCGCCAAGGATCCCAACTCGCTCGAGCGCTTTGCCAGCGGCAGCGGAGACGGCGTCGTCAAAGTATGGGACTTTACGAGCAGGGAAGAGAAGTGGCAGGCCCAGGCCCACGAGAACATGGTCAAGGGCATGTGCTGGACGCGCGACAAGCGCCTGATCACTTGTGGCGCCGACAAGCAGATTCAGATGTTCGAGCCCTACGCCCAGCCCTCCAAGTCGCCGCCGAAAGCCACATGGCACGGAAACGCTGCCTTCACATCCGTCTCCCACCACCGCTCCATGCCCTCTTTCGCCGCCGCCTCCAACGTCGTCTCCATATACGACACCGCTCGCACATCAGGCGCCCCCGTGCAAAACCTCGTCTGGCCCTCAGCCATCGACACAATCAACCATGTCACCTTCAACCAGGTCGAGACGTCCATCTTGGCGTCCTGCGCAACAGACCGCGCCATCGTGCTCTACGACATGCGCACAAGCTCTCCCCTCCACCGCACCGTTCTCAACTTTGCCTCAAACTGCATCTCCTGGAACCCCATGGAAGCGTACAACTTTGCCGTCGCCAACGAAGACCACAACTGCTACGTACGTATCACAGACAGATGGTACATGGCGCATAGCTAACACTCGTAGATCTTCGACATGCGAAACATGAAGCGAGCGCTACAGGTCTTGAAGGGGCACGTAGCTGCCGTAATGAGCGTTGAGTTCAGTCCAACAGGAGAAGAACTCGTTTCCGGCTCTTACGATCGATCGATCCGCCTGTGGGAGCGGCAAAAGGGACACTCCCGCGACATGTACTACACCAAGCGCATGCAGCGTGTCTTCTCTGTCGCCTGGTCCCCAGACAACAACTACGTCCTCAGTGGCTCCGACGACGGCAACGTGCGCTTGTGGCGAGCTAAGGCTTCGGCGAGGCAGGGCGTCAAGTCTTTTGCCTTGCAGCAGAAGCTGCAGTACGATGAAGCGCTGAAGGAGCGATACAAGCACATGCCTGAGATCAAGCGTATCAACAGGCACAGGCACGTTCCAAAGGCAGTCAAGAAGGCCGGCGAGATCAAGTCGGAGGAACTCAAGGCGATTAAGAGGAAAGAGGAGAACGAGAGGAGACACACCAAAAAGGGCAAGGTCAGACGGAAGGCTGAGCGCGAGAAGATGGTGCTGGCGAAAGAGCAATAGAAAAGTTAGGGTGGTTGTTCATGGGCATAGCGATGGCGTTTCGGTCAGATCTTGTTGCATTTGCAAGTAGGGAGTGGGTAACAGTAACGTCGCTGTGCTTATTTGACAGTGTCGTAGGTCTAGTATACCCAAATCAATACCATTTATCAAGCAATCTGCACATACTTCTCATTGTATGCTCGGTGGTAAGGCGTGATATTTTGTCAGATTACGTCATCGTTAGGACAATTGCTCGAGGTTGTAGGACCACAACTACATACTTCAACATCAGGGTTACACTATCAATACCTAACCGAACCATTCGCGCGCACTCTAAGAGATAGTACTTGGCATTTGGTTAGTCTACATCATGGCAACAACATCAGCACACAAGATTCAAGATGAGAAATTCAACAACCTCGGCTTCTCAAAGGCAATCGTCAACAAGGAGCAAGTATGTTCGTACAGTCGCAGCCTAGGTACTGTGTCAGAAATTAACCCAATCTTGGTGTTGGTCCACGGCTACCCGCAGAGCTCCTACATGTGCGTCATTTCTACCACTCAAACAACGCATTTCGGAGCTTCATGGCATTCAAGTAATTACTGACAAGAACAAGGTGGCGGCACTTCATCCCCCTCCTCCCTCAGGATGCTCCGATTTTCGCAGCAGACCTCCCCGGCTATGGTGCCAGTGCCGCAATCGAGAAGCACGACAAACTGACAGTTGGAAATGCGCTACTCTCTGCACTCCAGACAGAAGTAAAACGAACATCTAGCAATCCCCCCGTCGGCGATATTCCCATCATCTTAATCGGCCACGACCGCGGGGCAAGGGTATCACATCGCCTTGCAGTCAGCGGTGTAGCAGGTTTTGATATCCGAGGTGTATGCTTGATCGACATTGTACGCTGCGCACCTCATGCCCCTCACCTGCAGGTACTCATGAACTACACAGGTCCCAACTTCAACACAGTGGCAGCACGACGCATCTCCAGCCACCGCTGCAAAGCAAATCACCGGGTACTTTCACTGGCCGCTCCTCGCAAACGTAGACCTGGCAACGCGGATGATTGGCGCCTTTGGGCCTGCACAGTTCCTCGAGGAGATGACCACGCTTTGGGCCGGCAAGAGCGACGTCGGCTTAAAGTCTTTCAAGGCGGATGATTCGCTGAAAGTGTACGGTGAGTTCTTTGCTCAGCCGCATGTCTTGAAAGCTTCGTGCGAGGATTATCAGCACGGCGCTACGACAGATGTAGAGAGGGAGGAGGAGGATCAAAAAGCAGGCCGGAAGATAGGCGTCCCGCTTTTTTTGCTGTATAGTGAAACTTACATTGGAGGTCGGTATAGTTTTCCGGATGTATGGAGGGACTGGGTTGCTGAGGGGGTTGACATTCAGCATCATGCTTTGGGCGGTGGTATTGGACATTTTGGTGCCGAGGAGGCGCCGGAGGAGAGCGCGAGGGTGATTGGGAAGTGGGTGAAGGGGCTCAAAGCGTAAGGGAGCAGTTCAGTGAGGGTGTAAGCTTCTGCATCGCACGAGCAGCTGGAGTGTTGAGGATGTTGCTGATTCACTTTGGGCTTCCTTGTGTTCTGCAACTCCTGAAAACCACACTTAATGTACTCCTCTTCGGATTCGAGGGCTAGAACAGCAAGTCATCTTGAGACTTTTTGATGATTCGGCTACGACTTAGAAGCTGCCATATCTAATACTGATACAATTCAGCAAAATCCCCAGTGTGTACCACGCAAGAGGTTAACATATCCAAGCAGAAACCACCGAAACCACTTCAACAAACACTGCACAACAATTCCTTGAAACCTCATCAACTCATCACTAACCAGCACAAAAAGAATAACACATACCCAACTATCACAACGCTCCTCCCCTATCCAACCACCACACGAAACCTCCCCCTCCCCCTCTCGCCCCTTACAAAACTCGTCCGCCCATCAACACCGCCTGCCCCTCCGTCCCCCCATCATCCCAGCACCCCCATCCGCCTCCTACTACCCCCGCCCATCATCCCACCACCACCCATCCGTCCAGTCCCACCCATACCCCCGCCCGCATGATGCACAACATGCGTCGTACCCCCGCCCCTTCCGAACCGACTACCACCTCCCAGAGCCATAGGCGGCGCAGCGCCGTACCCGGAGCGGCGCGACATGCGAGATGGACCACAGCCCATGTTGTCTGTGGGTAGGAGTTGTGTTGTTGAGACTATTTCCGGCTCGATGGTCGCTGGACGAAGTGGTGCCGGTGTTGCCGTTGATGCGGTGTGTTTGTATTGGTTTGCTGGACTGTCCTTTTTTGGAGCAGTAATGTAGACCTTGAGGAAGGCACGTGGTGGATGTTGGTGTTGTTTATTGGTGGGCTCGTAGAGGGGAGTCGGTGCTTGTTGGTATGATGGTGTGGTTGAAGACACAGGCCTTGCGATAGTAATGTGTCAGAAGTTGTTAGCTGGGTTTATATAGTGCTCCTCTTTGACTTGTTGTTCACTGTTCAGTCCTTATACGCTCTTTGGTCTGCTCTTTAGTGTGTCGACTTCGACGTCACACCAAGCATGACATCTGCCAAACGTTCATCCAAGACCCACTGCTTTGCAAACAGTCTCCGTATGCTTCCAGGCCCTCTTGTTAGTAGACCCTGTATGGATAGACGGCTCGGCTAGCATGCCGGGCGTCCTTGGCTCCAGCGGAGCGGAAACACGGATGCAGCGTCATTGGTTGAAAGCGTGGTGTTGTGGCGCGAACTGTGGCGCACAGCGGCAATGACGTTCACCCAAGAAGAAAACGTGGGACTTGGTCTGGGGAAGCTGGACTGGTAGCGCAAGAAATGACGATGCGCCATCTTGGTACGAAGACTTGCTGTGCAGTCAAGCTGCCGGCTGCCGTTGGAGGATGAGAAAACAGGAAGTTCAGAGACTAGAGGTTGCAGTCGAACAGTAGTCGAAGGAGCGGAGATGACTTGATTGATCGGATCTGGATCAAGGTCTATCAGGGTATTGTGGCTGCCAAAATGTCAAAACGCCGCGCCATGCCGGACTACACCAAACAACCAGATCTATTTTCCCTTAGTGTCCTTCTCCTTGAAGACACGATGTCTCGCCAGAAGCTGTGAAATCATGAAATGTGAAACATCTTCGTCGGCCCAGTACGCAAGATGGCTGGCAATACTGGCGAGAAGGGAGATGTCGAATGCCTGTCATTGTTGTCAGCACAAGTTCAAAAGTTCGTAATGAAATCAATGCACTCACGCCCTCCTGAATACTGTAATCCACCCTTCCATTGCTGTTGAGAGCCCTAACCTTGAGCTCCTCCTTCTTCAACTTCCTGCTTCGCTCTTCGAGTTCCTGCCACTCAAGATCTCTCTCCACCTTGCTCGCTTCCTCGGCGGTACTGCTCTGCCGCCCCTTCTGAAAGCCAGAATACAGGGTTTCGATCTCAGACTCTATGAGCGTGGGCGGGTGTTCGCCGTCTTCTCCTGTGGTAATTTGTTCGTTTCCAAGGCGCCGTCTACGCTCCTCAGAGATGAATGCGGATACGGGCTCGTTGGTCCCTGGAACTGTTGCTCCAGCAGACGCAGAACTTGGGGCAGCGGAGAGCGGCCGTGAAGAACGCTGCCCAGATCCACCATCTCCAAGCTCCGTGCCGCTGATGCCAAGACTGCGGTTGAGTAAACCCGACGCGATGCCTGAACCGATACTCGACCAGAAGTCAGTGACACCTTGCCCAACGCGCGCACCAATACCTGTAAGGCCTTGTGATGCCGGAGCGCCAAAGATGCCTTTTTTAGTGTAAGGGAGCGGTTGAGCTTTCAGCCCGGCCATGGCGGGAGAGATGAGTGGCTCGATGCGGTAACTGATTGGGTCGGAAGGATGGAAAATGTTGAAAGTCTGCTTGCAGAGTGGAGATGAAGTTGTGATGTCGAATGTGTGGTCACGCTCTGCTGCTGTAGGCGAGAACGGATCATCCAAAGGCGTCGCAGGTGTTACTGGTGGCACGAAAGCTGTTGCTGGTCGAGCGGCTATCGTTCGACCCTTGAGCATCTGGAAGAGTCCAATTGGTGAGCCCAATGCGTAGAAGTCTTCCACCTCGAAGTCGAGCTTTAAGCCTTCTTCGGTAAGGCGACGTTGCTTGCTGGATCGTGGTTTGACGTCGCGCTGGATGCAGAGGATGTCGAACATGATCGCTGAGCCTAGAGAGTGACCGACCAAGCTGACCCTGCCCTTGAAAGACGGGTTACGCTCTTTGAACAACCGATAGATGCGGTTCAACTCAGCAACAACAATGCGAGAGATATGTCCTTTGTAAGCTGGGCTCTGGTACAGCAGGATGTCCAGGGCAAGGTCAGTCAAGAAGTTGCGCACGGCCGGCACGCCGTCGACTGTGATGTCTTCCAGGCTTGGGAACTCATGGTCTTCATGATCGAGGTCACCCAAATCGTGCTCCTTCCGGTTGTGTTTGAGACTTTGCTTGGGAAAGTCCAGAAGGTGTCGCCAAACGATGGGTATGACTTGAATACGGCTGTTCTTCGTGTCCGAGTCAACTTCCGAGTTGAGAGCCTGCAGATCTGGAGAGTTGGCGTAGACAGACTTGAACGACTTGCGCATGGTGTTAACATCATGGATGAAGTTGATAGACTCCATGCGCATACCCAGGCGCTGTCCGATGCCGTGAGTCACTAGAAGGAGATGTTCGATCTCGCGACCCTGCTCCTGCTTGTCCTGAGTTTTATAGTCTTCCCGCATTTCCTTTTCCTCGCGCTTTCGTGCCTCCTCCTCCTGCTTTTCTTGGTAGTCTGGCTGCGATGAGGTCATCAACGACGAAACTTGCCGTTCCAGTGTCCGTCGTCGTGACTCTTGGGGAGACTCGACCCCCTCATTATCTGTGTTCTCTGCATCAGAGCCACCTCCGGATCCAGAATTTACAGGCTTCTCGTTGTCCGATCCATAGGCTAAATGGGATGGTGTTGAGGGCCGCTCCGCCTCTTTCTTGCCCTTAGGATCTTTTGAAGCATTGGCCTGCTTTTTCTCTGCAGGGTCGGTGTAACCACGAATATACTTGTAGCCAGCATAGTGCGCTCCACCTGCAAAGCGCTGGTAGAGTGTGCTTCCCATGCGTGCCCACATATCATCTGTTAGAAGCCATGCGGTGTTCTCGTCCTGGAAGGTCACCGTTGAGTTCATGTGAGCACCGAAGAGTCTATGTGTCCGTGGAGTTTCGGCCGGGGCATTTGGTGTTGCTCCTTTCTCCCCGGAGCTAGTGCCGTCCTGGTGTTTGTTTGCTTCGCTGCGCAGGTTGTCGAACGAACCTCTCGGAGTGACTGGGTTCGAAGTCGAGTCTCGATTGAGCCGGCCAAGCTCCTTACGATAGTCGTCGCCCAATGCAGCACCAAGCGACACAGGTCGCGCACGAGGCTGTGATGCTGATCGCTTTTCTTCTGGTTTTCCAAATCGCCATGGCTTGCACTTGAGGTAGCCTTCCTCGAGCTGCATGGCAAGGCCCTCGTCAACAGGCTCGCCACTTGGTGTGAACCACGTGCCTCTCTTCACGTCATATACGGGACCCAGCCAGTAGGAAGGTGCCAACTCGCGAGTTTCGATCTCGACATCGAACAGGTAGTCTTCGTTCACAGCGACTTTCGTGGTAGCTACAGGCTCGTGTGAAGGCTGCACAGGCGTTTTAGGGCTGAGGATGTCCTTCCTATGTTCGGTGGCTTCAGCCTCGTCCGCGGTTTTCTGGAATGCGGATTCGATCGCGCGAGAATCGCTTTTGCTGAAGGGAATCCACTTCTTCGGTTTCGGGAGGGGCTTGTCAGGTGTGATGGCATGCTCGGAGAGAGGTTTACGTTTCGGCAGCTTGTTGATGTCAGAGCTTGAAATAGAAAGAACATGCATTGGCTACTTACATCTACAGCGTGAAACCACCTCACCGCAAGCGGAGGACAGTCTCGGGGATACCTTTTCAGGCTCAGTCGATGCCTCCGATCGATCACATGATCTCCACCACGCTGTGTACCAAGTCCACCGGTGCTAGCATCCTCCTTCTCCTTCTCCTTGCCCTTCGTTTTGTCCGCCTCGGTCGTGGTTGGCGTTGGCGGAGGCTTTGGCGTAGCTGCACGTGAACCCCACGGCGAGAGGCCAGCGAGGAAGCCTTGCTTGCCCTCAGCAGGAGCTGACATCCTGTCAAACTGTGAGGCGACACCGCCTGTGGGAAGAAAGCTGAGCCAGCTCTTGTGCCGTCGATGTAGAGCTGCGCTGAGCTTTGGTAGAGCCGAGGGCGGCCGATAAACAACGCGGAGGGGTACGCGACGAGATAACGTGGTGGGCGGTAGAGAAGATGTTTGGATTTGGTGTTCTATGTAAGAAGCCGAACAGCGGTCAGCTGCAGGATCTTAGCATGTGGAGCGCGTGTTTCAAGCAATGTGGTACTCGAGTCTCGGACATTGCATGCGGCCGCTGCGGGAGGATCATCTTCGGAGACGTTCCAAGATTGACATCACCGACTTGACTCGTGCCCCTGTCAACTGGGCGTGGGGCACTACAGCTCAGCAACAACGGTCGTATCTCGCATTACCACACTATGTATATACACTAAACTCATCTGCAGTCACCCTGATATTCCGTAACTCATTTGTGAAGATTTTGTTTCAGGTGCGCTGTGATCAGGTGACTTGCGTTCGTGTTTGCCTTCCAGGTCTTTCATGCTTGAACTTGCCACTTTACATATACATAGTCCGGTTGCCTTCTTTCGATTCTGCCATATGTTCCTCATTCCCTGGATTCCTTCATAATCAATGATAGTGACTCTGGATGATTACCGCGGTGCCGCCGGCTCTAACACCAACAACGAGCCACCGAAAGAAGATGACTACAAATTCACAGTCGCTAGGGCTGGGCAACTCAAGGTGAAACTGAAAGCGCTGAACAATGCGCTTATACGCACTCCGCCTGACCAGCATCATCAGCTGCACTTCGATGAGATAGTCAAAGCCACCTCGTCTCGCACCTACGTCGACGGATCAGAGGAAGTGTACTTCATGGTCAAGGGCTTATCTTGGCCGGAAGACATTCCCAGTGTCTTCATTAAAGCTTACAAAGAAGTTTTACATTTACGACCGTTCACGAATGCCTATGTCCGCAAACAGTTCCAAATGCCGCACTACCCTCGAACAATTGCTGCAAGGTTTGCTCCAACGTTCTCTGACATACGGCACATGCTGCCTGGGCTTGACACTGTATGTGACACTATGCTCGATGCCTTCTTTCAAGACGCAGAGCAGAAAAGTAAGTTGTGATCCTGTCAAGCCAGCCCACATGGCTGACCATCATCAAGTCCAGTCCTTCCCATTCTACAGGCTACCGACTGAGCTGCGCCTCCATGTATACGACTATCTTATACCCCACTCAACCTATGTTGTCATGTGCTCGCGAAAGTTTCCAAGAGACGGGCCGCTGCCAGAACGTCTGGAGATCATGCGTGTCAGTAAAACAATACACGACGAAGTCGCCAAGCACTGTTTCAATCAGAAAGTCCTCCTTCTCAAGGCTTGCAGAGATGCACGGCATCAAGCAACGCAGGAGTGCTTCACAGTACAGACGACAGAAGACTACGCGGAGCGCATCACAAGCATCAACCCGAAAGTTAGACACAGATTGACACGGCTGGAGATCCGAGTTTTGCCAACCGAAGAATCTCGACAGCAGTCGCTCCGTAACTCTTACCAACTAGCGGACAAGGTGTCTCTGCGACGGATATGCGACTCTCTACCGAATCTCGATTCCATTCTCTTCTCGTACGCAAAGCCTGACTCGAAGAGCGTTTCGCTGATCCACACCATGTGGGGAACAAAACAATACCAAAAGGGTGGTCCGGTTAACGACAATAGAAAAGTCACACTTGAATGGATCCGCGAACAGCTTTGGCTGCCGGTAGGAGGGCCACGGATCCTGTGGGACTTAACTCATTTTCGTGACTCTGTTCAAGACGCACAGCAGCTGAGAAATGAGGTCTTGGCGGAGCGGATGATGAGGGGATTGATTGAGAGGAACGGGAGCCTTGAACTGGCGCAGAGCGCCACTGCAATAAGGGAAGATTTGCAAAGATGGTCAGAGGTTAGAGATGATGTTCTTGAGGCTGTCAGACTGCGTTAGCCAATTTTATTTCCGTTGGGGGCCTGATTTTTCGTTCCCCGCAATGTGTGAAAAATCGTTGCGTGTTCAACATTGAAAAAAACTCCGCTTCGAATTCTCATCCTCCCGTCTTCTAGAATTTGTTTGTGGAGTCATTATAAACCTATCTCTCCTTGTATTCATCAATTCCAAGAGAAGGGTGAGGTGGCCGAGTTGGTTATGGCGCCAGGTTAAGGTTCTTCTCCTTAGCATTGCTTGCAATAAGCTTCCTGGTCACGAAAGTGGCGCGAGTTCGAGTCTCGTCCTCATCAATATCGTCTGTTATCAGATCTCCCAGGCTTTTTTGCCCCTATCGTCGCATGGTTAGCAAGCGCTAGCCAAATCCATTGTTAGCTTGATCGAAATCTAAAATCATGTGCAGAAAATTTTGCGTAGATTACCTAGCTTTAGTACGCGAAGCATGATTGGAGCTGGCATGCCACCTGACCATAGGCACGCTAAGAAGTGGCATAGCCTAACGCATCTTAGTAATTTAGCTACCCCCCCCTACATAGTCTATGCTATATTAAGACCTTAGCACGCTCTAGTAGATTTTAGCTCCTATAGTATAAATTTATTTTAAATTAAATATAAAATAATTATACTTCCTTTAAAATTAATTTAGAATCTATTTATATTTATACTCTATAAATGTTTAATTCCTAACTATTAGCAATAATATAGATCTCTTTAATCTTAATATCTGTAATCCTAACATTAAGAAGGATAATGTATACTCTACTCTAGAAGATAGAGAGAGTAAGGATAAGGCTTCTACTACTTATAAAATTATAAGTAGCATGCAGAATAACTTCTAAATTAATTCTAAACTAATTTAGCAGGAACTATCTGTTTTTACTGTTAAGAATAACTACAGTAGTAGTTTACAGGCTATAGTAATAGAACATACTACAGTAGTCCTACAGTACCTAAAGACATTAGTAATAGGGTATGCCTATATTATATAACTAGGTAACTAACGCTTGTAAGAGGCTAATAAAGCAACCTTATTAAAAAGGTTAAAGGGGGTAAGCGCCTAAATAGCTTCTAAATTAATTTAGTACTAATTCTGCACTATAGTTCTAATACTCTAAGGCAAGTAAGGTTAGCAAGAAACTAATATTTAGCTCTTACCTAAATATATCTGTAAATTACTAGGTACTTTAGTGCTCTAGTATTAAGCACTGTAAATTTATCTAGAATAAATTAAGAACACTTTTATATACAGAAGTAGATAAAGAGCTTGTTTTAAAGATTAAGTAGATTAAGAGGTTATTATCTTAAATTAAAATAAACAATAAAAAGAAGAAGGCAAAGGCATACTATACTAGCCTAATACGTTAGTTTTAAGGTGCCTGTACTCTTAGGAATTTAAACTGTAGGTTAGTAATTTAAATATCTTAAAATTAGGTAAGTTTAGTATAAATTAATTTTAAACTAGTTCTAAATTAATTCTAGCTACTTACTAGCAACCTACTCTAGCATGCCTAGTGCAGAGGCTAGAGACTAGGAATAACAGAGCGTTACTTTATCTAAAGTGTTCTACTAAAGATAGATATCGAATATCTTCTATTTCTATATTCAGGTACTGTAAATCTAAGGCAGGAGTATTACACTGTTGTAGAACTATAGTGTTTAAGGCTTATGTTATATAGTAAGTTAGATATCCTTCTCTAAATTAATTCTAAATCTATTTTAAATTAATTGTTGCTAAAGTTCTCCTAGATTAATTCTTAACCTATTTAGGCACAGATTATATACAAGGCTATAGAGCTCTTATAAAACAAGAGTGTAGTGTAGTCTTTAACCTCCTTCTACCTACTAATACTACATATACTCCTTATATAGTACTTATCTTAACAGGTACATATATATATATACTACCTCCTTCTTAGCTTGTAGATCTAGACTATTAGGAGGAGCTAATTAATGTGTTATAGCTAATCCTGTACCTAGGTATAATAAGAAGTAAGTTAAAACAGCCTAAATAGCTTTTAAATTAATTCTAAAATAATTTAGCTAAGTTTCTTAAATTACTAGCACTTCTTACTTATCTTTAGAAGCACAACTACTAAAGTATTAAGTAGCTATATGCTGCCTTTACAAACAAGGACAGACTTACAAGACTTGTATATAAGGAAAGACTTCTTATGTTTCCTTATAGAGGGGGGCTTAAAGGAGTAATATTTAAGTAGAAAACAAACTATTAAGAACTAAGCATAGTAAGTATAGACAGAACTTATACACAAATTAGTTCTAAACTAATTAGGCATACATTTAGTAAGTCTTGCCTGCCTACTTAGGAGACATTATTATCTGCATATTTAAGGAGCAGGCTATACTTCTTATAAAGCAGAACTCTTTCTAAGTAGATATGTTATTTAAACGCTTTAGGGATAGCTAGGTAGAAGTGCTCTTTGCAAGTTTTAATGTATAATATAGTAAGAGTAAGTTTTGTTATTTAAATTAATTCTAAACTAATTTAGGGCTAATTTATACAGTTATTATATTTAGTTGCATTGTTATAAATGCACAAACATCTGCTATATATAAGAGAGCCTTTACAGAGTTTTTTACAATTTATAAGAAACTTACTAGCTCTATATTTAAGTAGATGTATCTTTATAGTAAGAGAACTCTTAGGATTACTATTAACATAGACACTAAGCAGATAGCTAGTAAGCAGGATTAGTTCTAAATTAATTTAGTACTAATTTAGTAGAGTTTAGCTAATATCTCTTAAAACTAGACACCCCTTACTATAGGCCTTAGCAGTATTAGTTAAGCTGCTGTCTTAGGTTCTGTGCTATCTACTTTCTTTATAGTATAGATAGAGCTGCTCTAACTTTATTACATACAGAGGATTTAGACTAGAGTTAAATGCGCTTACTTCTAACTACCTTAACAATAATAGAGTATATAGAGTTATATAAGTTAATTAAAGGTAGGTTTTTAGTGTAAATTAATTCTAAATTAATTCTAATGTAATTGTAGAGACAACTACATTACAGCTAATTAAGGACTAGGTAAAGAACAAGAGAAACCTAGTTATTACTTTAGGTATTAATCATGCCTGTAGTAATATAGGTACTTAAATAGAATTTACTTAAATCTTATTTAAATGCAGTAGAGCAAGCTGCTTTAAAGGGGTATAGAACAGGCACACGTTAGGAGCTTCTTTAAGGTATTAAGATATAAGTAGAATTAGTTCTAAATTAATTCTAAGCTAATTTGTCCTAGGGGGATGCATATAGACAGACAAGATCTTAAGGAATACTAGAATTAAAATAAGCTAGGAGTAAAATATAAGTCCTGTTAGACTCTTAGCCTAACAGCTTAGTTCTATAAGAATATTAGGCAAGAGCAGAGTAAGTTAAACATAATCATTGTTAAATTAATTCTAAATTAATTAGAGCAAAAAAACTCTAAGAGGAACTCTATTATTATTTATAATAAGGAAAAAGATCTAGGCTATAGTCTAAGTAACTATAGCTTAAGTAGAGTAAAGCAGACTCCTTAAAAGAAGAAGAAAGGCTTAAACCTTCTTTAGACACAGGCTTATTAGTTATTACCTCTAAGAAGCTCTCCTATATAATCTTCTCTACTAATTCCTGCTAAATCTATCTTAAATTAATTCTAAATTAATTTATCTCTAGCACCTTCCTAAGGCTAGTTCTAAATTAATTCTACTCTAGCATTGTTACAAGACTAGATTCTTTAACAGGAAAGAGAGATATTTAAAGTAGAAAAGAAAAGAGCACTCTTAGAATAAGAAAAACAAGAGTTTAAACTTACTTAAGAAGAGGTTATAATTACATTTCTAGAGAGAGAGGCTAGGTTAAAGGCTGCAAGAGAACAACTTTAAGCTACTTAGCAGAATGTAACCTAAATTAAATTAGAATTAATTTAGACCTCTTTTCTAAAACAAGTATAGTATAGTAAAAATTTTCTTGTGCTAGGTTTAAATAAAGTATATTCTTACTTTCCCCTTTATGCCTCCTTTACTACACTCTGCACTAGTACAATATAGCTAGCAAAACTCTACTTCTTATAGTATATTGTCTAAATTAATTCTAAACTATTTCTAAATAAATTTAGCTAGCTTACTAAGAGTATGTTGCTCTTCCTACCCTCCTAGTAGGGTCTACTCCTTTTAAGCTTAAGGATAATAATAGTTACTATATTATCTACGCTAGTAAGCTCTTCTACAGAGCTGTATATTAAGAAAGCAGTGTACTTTATTAGGTATGTTTTTAATTTACTAGAATTAATTTAGAATTAATTTATAACTTGTTCTAGATAAAACTCTATAGGAGAGGTGCTCTTGCACACTACCTTTGTGTCTTTTACTCTTAGTATATAGTAGCTCCTGTTCCTGCTAGAAAGGTATTAACTTAGCAGTTGTATACTACTATTACCTACTTTTAGAGGGTAATAAGTCTTTATTACGCATAAGAAGACCTAGTTTTAAACAATTAAACCTAAGTTAATTTAGAATTAATTCCTCCTTAAGTTAATTTAGAATTAATTCCTTCTTAAGTTAATTTAGAATTAATTCCTCCTTAAGTTAATTTAGAATTAATTTAGCTACTACAGCAGTCTCTACCTCTACCCCTACAGCCTATACCTTACTTCTTAACATTAAATAAGAAGAAGAAGTAGAAGAAAGGGCGTATAAACTATTAAAAAACCTAACAAATTCTTTTAGCACTAAATGTTAGTACTTCTTATACTTATTATAGGAAAAAGAAAGTAAAAAGTAAGTATTTTTTACTAAGATTAATTCTAAACTAATTCTTATACTATTAGGGTGTTTACTTAAAGGTTAATATACAAGCAAAGCATATTTTAAGTAGAAAGAGGTAGAGCATAATTATTTATCTATTTATACAGTAGCCTAAAGCTATATTACTTTATGCTTATAGCTAAATTAGTTCTAAATCTATTTAATTTTAATTTAAGCGTGTCTAGGTAAAATTAATTAAGAACTAATTCTTAATTAATTTTACTTATTATTCTTATCCTTATCTGTTAAGGGTTAAAGTAGCCTTCTAACAAGTATGCATTTGTCCTATACTACAGAAGCAGAAAGATAAGAAAGAAAGACAGATTGCCTCTTCTTGTACAAGATATAGCAAGATGCTAAGCTGTGCTCTATAATCACGTGCGTAAGTTTAGTGCGTAGTCTTGTACACTTAGGGCTTAGCCTATTACAATACCCCTCTCCTTTACTTTAACGCGTTTGCTTGTACGTAAAACTTAGAGCAGTAACGTAACAGCAAAACAGTTGCCTAGAGCCTACTGTTCTTAAAACAAGGCACAGCGTCTAAATTAGGTAATCTAGATTTTGCTGTAGGGCCGTAATCTTGTTATGTGCGTGCTTCTTTACTTGCACTTATACAGCACTAGCTAATTACAGTCTGTTTGCGTACAGCTTTAGCACTAACAGCAGTCCTAAATAGTTGTGTTGCCTTATCTTGTAACTTAACTCGCGATTGCTCTCCTGTATAGTAACTGTTAGTTTGTTAACTTTACCTTAAGACCTCTGTAGCCTTAGCAGGGGTATATAGGTCTAAGTCTCCTATATAAACTGTACAGACCCTTCTCTAGAGGCTCTTCTCTTTCTGTACCTTACACTTAACTTGTTAATTGTTCTATAGGTTTTGTACGCTTTTCTAGAAGTCTTTCTCTTTAGCAATCTTCTACTCCTGTATGTTGTTATGTCTGCTCCCGCTCGCGGTATGTAGGGTCCTAGTAGCTAGCCAGGTAGTAGCCTTAACTATCTTTAAGGTTCTACTAGTAGCTCTATAAACAGCACTTACTCTGCTGCCTTTAACTACCTTATTAACGTTGCTTACTAGCTTGTTACTCGTACAACTGCTAGAAGCGTTATCCTAGCTAATATTAACATTCCTTAAGGTCCTGCTAACTTTAACTAGCACTACACTGTGTAGTACATTATAGACAAGGCTGTTACTAACAAGATCTGCTAGATTCTTGCGTTTGCTTCTGTACAGTGCTCTTCTTTTTATAGTCTTTTCCTTTACTAACACTCTATACAGATCGATATCTATTATATTGCTAACTACTTCCTCTGTTCTTGCAACTAGTCCCTATACAACGCTGTTTTTAGTACTAGTGTCCGCGATTACTCCCCTGTTGTCGCTCGTACGACTATTCACGCTCGCTAGCTGCTTACCTAGCGCCCCTCCTACCTTAAGGCTTTTGTTATTTACTCCTATAGTGCTGTTAACCTTACTAGTTGTACTAACAACTGCGCTGCTGCTGTTTAAGGTAAGAAGACATTTACAGCTTTCCTTAGCTGCGTGTCTATTAGTAGAGAGTAGAATAGGGCTTGCTCTAACTGTATGTAGAGTAATAGTAGTGCTTAATGCTGCTTTGCTAACCCTTATATAGGTAGTTCCTCTAAGTCTACTAACAGTACTTCTAGTGCCTTTAGTCGTTCTAGCAGACAGGCTGTTGCTGCTCTAGTAGAGGAGGGACACTTTAGCAATGCTAAGTAGGCTCTTAGTAGTGTGTAAGGTCCTTCTGTACAGTTACTGTTTGCAATATAAGTAAGGTTCTTCTTCTAGTTTCTAGCTAGTCTTCCTATAGGTAGCCGTACATCTCTTATATAAGCTATCTAACTTCTATAGGCTTTAGTGTTAATAATATTAGCTCTTAGCTCCTAAGTTAGAGCTTTATAGCCTGCCTACTTAACTTAATATTGTAGTTAATTATTCTGTACGCGTTTATTAACAATGCCTTTAATAAGGTATTCTAGGTGTTCCTCTTAGTCTTTATCTTGTACAATAACTGCTCCTAGTACTTAATTATTATGTTATAAGAGCAGTAGATTAGTTGCAGTAGGTCGTAGTAAGTTAACATAGTAGGACTTAGTCTGCTATAGGATATTAAGTTCAACCTAGTAGGGGTCTCGTACGCAGGCTACTTAGAACTTCCTATTTTTCTAATCTAGCTTTTTACTAGGTCTGTTAGTCTAAACATTCTTTAGGTTTAGCTAGACCTAGTCTCTAACTTAGTATTTAGGCGCTAGTTGTCTTATATAGTTAGCCTAAGCTTCCTGTTATTGTTAGGCGTATATTATTACTAAGATTGCCTAGTCTGCTGCTTAGCGTAAGGTCTGTCTGATTGTTTTAGCCTACTTTTTTAGATCTGTCGTACGATCTATTAGGTCGCCTTTAGCTAGGTTATCTAGCAGGTCTAGAAGGAACAGAGTGTTCTTAAACCTGTGTTAAAGGAAGAAGGGTAAGACTCTAGTTGTTAAGCTTGTACAGGTGTTAAGCATTAGTTCTAGTATTAGAGTAAGTATAGCCTAGTTGTCTTGCGCTTAGTTTGCGTACGTACGTGCTACTACTTTAATGTTGCTATTAGCTCTCTTAGTAAGTCTATCTGTTTATAGGTAGAATGTAGTAGAAAGGTTCTGTTATACGCCTAGAAGTTTGCACACTCTTCTCTAGAGTTTACTAACAAACTAAGTACCTCTGTCTAATGTAATTAATCTTAGGAGTCTGTATAGCTAGTATACTTCTTGTACAAATGCCTAGGCAACATTATCTGCCTTAATCTTCTCTAGGGGGACTAAGATTGTACCCTTACTTAGTCGGTCTTTTGTAACTATAAGGTTTACACAGCCTAAGAAGAGTAGAAGACCTGTAATAAAGTTAACAGTAAGGTCTTGCTACGTACAGCTTAGCACTAGTAATAGTTGCAGGTAGCTATGTTTCCTATCTCTCTAAGGGGTACTTTGTCAGCAGATGTTATAATTCTGTACGAAACGGCAGTTATCTTTACTTATCTCTAGCTAGTACTACATTCTCGCAATTGTGCGGTATGTCTCTTCTCTTCTAGAGTGTTCTGTCTAGACAGTAAGGTGTGCTTGCTGTATAATCCCTGTACAGATTAGCTTGCTATTAGGTACCTATGTCTAGTTTCTCTATTAAAGCTTGTTATTGCCTATTACTATACAGTTGCCTAGAGAGACTATAAGCTTCTTTGTAATAGTGTTAAGAGACCTTACGCTACTTTATACAGCCTGTTATACGGCTTAGTAAGTTTTATCTTATTCTACTACTTAGTCCTAGTGCTAGGTTATTAGGTTGTCTAAGAATAGTAGTTAAGGCAGATAATTTAGTAGGATAGAGCCTTCTAGCGTAAGTGTTGGCGCCTGTACAGGTGCAGCGTACGTTAGGTCTTATTAATTAGATAGGACAAGCATTATAAACTCTCTACTAGCAAGTCTTTTATCGTCCTCTCCTTTAGGCATGTCTTAATCTCTTCTTAAGAGGGTATCTGCTCGTACGTTATCCTTACTAGGTCGGTATTGTATCTTTATGTTACTAAACTGTAACAT
The DNA here is from genome assembly GCA_004011705.1 of Ascochyta lentis. Taxonomy (NCBI): domain Eukaryota; kingdom Fungi; phylum Ascomycota; class Dothideomycetes; order Pleosporales; family Didymellaceae; genus Ascochyta; species Ascochyta lentis. Next base: position 3,886,500 of record RZGK01000002.1, read on the forward strand.
AATCTAAGCCTATTATACGTGTCTTTTAGTAAGCTTCTGTTTCTTTGTAAAGTACTCTAGGTTTTTGTAGTTAGTAATAACTTTAAACTCCCGTACGCTTTGTAATTTAGCGTCTTATTTCTGCAAGCAGAATATTACTGCAAGGAGTTCTTTATTGTAGATAGGGTAGTTTACTTTATAAGGCAGGAATTTCCAAGAGAGGTATGCTACCGTACGAAGATTACTAGATGCGTCTTCTTGTAAAAGGGTAGCTCCTATAGCAAAGCTAGAAGAATTATATTCTACTACAGCTCTCTGCTTAGAGTTAAGGGTAGCAAGGACCTCGTCTAATAGGAAGGTTTCTTTTAGGGCCTAGAAAGCTTAATCTTGTTCCTCTGTCTATTTAAAAGGGAGATCCTTCTTAGTAAGTCGTATAAGCAGTTCTAACAGTATAGCAAAGTCTTTAATAAACTTCTAATAGAAGTTTGCAAACCTAAGGAACCCTTATACGCCTTTAACTATAGTAGGTGCTTACTATTCCTAAATAGCTTGTACTTTTTCAGGGTCTATTAATATACCCTTCCCTACTTCTAGGATAAATCCTAGGTACTTCGTACGCTGTACGTTAAATTCGCATTTGCTAAGTTCTAAGTTCAACCTAGCTTCTTGTAGGCGTTTAATTACCTGTTGTACGTGCTTATAGTGTTTATGTAGAGAACCCTTAGTAAAAATTAATACATTATCTAAGTACGCTAAGGCAAAGTTGTCTAGAAACTCTCTAAGGGCCTAGTTAATATACCTCTAGAAGGTACTAGGAGCGTTAGCTAATCTAAAAGGTGTTACTAGCTACTTGTACAAACTAAATCGCGTACAGAAGGCAGTTATCTATTTCTGTCCTTCTGCTATTCTAATCTTATAGAAGGCAGCTGTAACGTCTAGTTTAGTGTACTAGGTAGCTTATCTAATTATATTTAGGGTCTCCTTAATTAGGGGAAGAGGATACTAGTCCTTCTTAGTTAGGGCATTTAGTGCTCTGTAGTCTATACAGAACCGTAACCTGCCTTCTAGCTTCTATACAAACAGTACTAGTAATACAGCTAGGGAGTTACTAGCCCTAATAAACCCTTTTTCTAACAAATCTAGTAACGTACAGCGTAGGACTAAGAGCTTATCCTAAGACATAGCGTAGAGGGGACTGTATAGAACCTCTAGGGTCTTACCGTCTACTTTATTTAGCTTAATTGTATAGTCTACTGTTAGGCTACAGTAGAGAGGCAGTTTGTTACCTTCTTCTAGGACAAACAACTTAACGTATAACTAAAGGTACGCAGGTAGCGCTGCTTTAACCTCCTGTACAGTTATCTAGGTCTTTAGTTTTAAGGCCTTCTAGATATCCTTTATGCTAGCAGCAAAGACTTAGATTCCTAAGTTTTCCTTACAGCTCTTTTGTACGTAGTACTAGAAGGCTACTGCTAATACTAGGCAACAGTCTAGTAGAGTAAGCACTTTAGTGCTTTATACAGTAACGTTATACCGTTCTATAGATAGAAGCTTATCCTTAGTGCTGATTACACTACTAACATCTTCTAACTATGTCTTTCTAAGAATTATATCGTAGTTATACGTTAAAGGGGTAATGTACGCTGCAACACAGTATTGCTGTACGCCTCTAATATTAAGGGTAAATTCTGTAATAGCAGTAATAGTGCTTCTTTAACTGTTAACTCCTTCTATAGTTATAGGTATAATTAGGATGCGTAGTAAGTTTATCTTCTATACAGACTGTTCGTTTACTAGGCAATAGGTACAACAACTATTATTAACTATAGCAGTAGCTAGCGTAGTAGAGTTAATAACTGTATAAATTAACATTGGTTTAGTTGCAGCTAGTTAATAGAGCAGTAAACGTGTTAACTGTACAGGCTTAGGAACTTGTTAAAGAGGCCCTAGCGTACGACTTTTAGCTAGAGCTGTTCTTTTCCCTCGTCTTCTAATAAAGAGGTCTCTTTAGCTAGTTGTATAGCTGCTACCTTAGAGATTCTTAAGGTTAACTTTTATTTATTCGTATAAGCAGGTAATTTAGATAGAACGTTCTTCTTACAATTACGTACTATATAGCCTTTGTTGCTACATTTAAGACAGGCTCCTATAGTCCTTCTTTTACAGATTTCTTTATCTGTTCCCTAGTATTCTCTTTTCCTTGTACAGGGCTAGTAAGCGCCTACTGTAGGCTGCCAGTCTATTTTATTGCTGTTCCTACGTAGGTTTTCCTAGGAACTAGGGCTGTTATACGTCTAGGTAGAGTAGCTGTTACTTGTAATCCTGTCTACAGCCTTAAGGTTTTCCTAGGTTATTCTAGCACGCTGTACGAACTGTTTGTACGTCTTAAGTCTAGGTAGTTAGTATCTAGCTTAAGCTCTTAACAGCTTACTGTTTAAACTGTTCTTAAGATAGTTAATCTTCTAAGCGTAGCTTACTCTGTCTAAGGCTGCCTCTTGTAGCTTTAAGTTAAACTTCTAGATATATAGATTAAAGTTGTTTTTGCCTTATTTTGTTGTACAGAGGTACTTAAGGGCTTTCTCCTAGGCAGTAAGGTCCTTAAAGAACCTGTTAAGGTATGCCTAGGCCTTCTTAAGCGTTAGCAGGGTAGTGCTATTTATAAGGCTTATTATTATTAGAGATAGAGCATTAAACGCTTAACTAGTTGTACAAGTAATTACGTAGTTAACTTAGTCCTTCTTAGTAGAGTACGCTAGCTAGTCCCTGTACAGCTTAGCCTGTACCTTTATCTTCTATTAAAGATATTGTTTATATAATCCTTTGTTAAATACTTCTACATTAGGAAGCCTAGGCTTTTCGGCCTGTTAGACAGTGTAATCTTAGTGGTCACTCAAAGGAGTAGGACTAGAGGAAAAATTTTGTCTACTTCTTTCTAAGGTTTCTAGACAAGCGTTGTTGCTTAGTATCCCCCTAAGTTTGTTTATTTAGGATTGTAGCTGCTTATACAGTTGTCTCTCTTGCTTACTTGCTAGTTTATCTAGGTTAGCTTTTAGGGATTGTATTGTTGCTATTAGATCGTCTACTAATAGGTTGCGCAACAGGTCTTGCTGTTGCTTGTACAGATGCTGCAATTGCATCTGCTGTTTGTACGTTAGCTAGCTGCTAGGCAGCTGTTAGTTGTAAAGGCTGTCTCCTTCTATTGTCGTACGCTTAGGGGGTTTAGTTAGTTTTAATCTTTCTGCTTATATTAAGAGTTAAAGTAGCCTTCTAACGAGTATGCATTTGTCCTATACTATAGAAGCAGAAAGATAAGAAAGAAAGACAGATTACCTCTTCTTATATAAGATATAGCAAGATACTAAGCTGTGCTCTATAATTACGTGCGTAAGTTTAGTGCGTAGTCTTGTACACTTAGGGCTTAGCCTATTACATTATCCTTATCTACATTGTTATTCTTCTTAGTCTTCTAACCTCTAGCCTTATCCTCCTTAAGGAACTTAATCTAGAGGTTACAGTTCTTACACTTCTAGTAGTTAGAGTTCTAGAAAAAGAAGTAATCTATAAATTTATTAGAAATCTAATAGAATTAATTTAGAATTAATTTAGAAATAATTCTGTTAACAAGGGACCTTTAGGGGGAATCTTATAGTTAAGAGTAGTAGCATAAGCCTAGCAGGTTAGGCAGAAGGTAGTGCAGTAAAGGGAGAGGCTAGAGATCTATGCTATGCGCCTAGAATTAGCCTAGTAGGATTAATTAGCAATTAATCTTTAATTACTTTAAGCTAAATTAATCTAGAATTAATTTAGAACTAATTCTACTTACACAAAGGTCTAGGCCCTAAATTACAGGGAAGAGAGGGGTCTAAGGGGTAGTAGCAGCTATAGCCTGCGCGTAGAGGATGTTCTGCTGCTAGTAAGCAGCTTAGAGGAGGTTGTAGCAGTCTATTATGTGTTAAAAGAAGCCTAAATTAATTAGTAATTAATTTAGAATTAATTCTACTAAAGTTCTACTTACGCTTAATAGTAATAACATAGCAGCTGCTTAGCTAGCTAACCCTATAACTAGAGCTAGTAATACTACTAATACTATAGTCCTAGTAGAGGTAGTTAATTAGGTTACTACGCTTAGAGAACCTCTTCTATTAAATTATTAGAATTAGTTTAGAATTAATTAGGAATTAATTCTTACTCTACAGAGCTTATAGCAGTTAATCTCCTTACAGCAGCAAAGCTTGCCTAGGTAGATAATAATATTACTATTGTTGTTAGTGTTATAGAAGGTTACACCTAGCAGTAGAGTAGGCAGGGCTAGGTAGCAGGCATATGCTTGCTAGAATTAATTTAGAATTAATTTAGAAATGATTTTGCTAGCTTACTTACGCTTCTAGCTAAGACAGAGATAGTCTAGCTAGTTATAGTAGTAGTAGTAGTAGTAGTAGTAGTAGTAGTAGTAGTAGTAGTAGTAGTAGTAGTAGTAGTAGTAGTAGTAGTAGTAGTAGTAGTAGTGTTAGTATTAGTATTAGTATTAGTAATAGTTGCTAGAATTAATTTTGAATTAATTTAAAAGTAATTTTAGCTTACTTATCTAGTGTGCGCACAGATAGCTTGGCATGCCACCTCTTGGCACGCCCATGGTTATGTGGCCTGCTGCCTGGCATGATTGTGGCTGCACTGCATACCTGCACCTAATATTAATTGCTATAGTGTCTGCCCTTGGACACATTGTGACAGAGGTACTGGGATTTTTGGCTAATGCAAAAAAATTGATTGGCTGCGATACCTAGTCTCGCTAATAGCGCTGGAAGGAAGGCTGACGATATGTTCAGGGAGTACAAAGTACATAGTATAACACTGCATTACTAGTTTACCTAGCTTAAGGCCTGTTCTGTAATGGTCTTTGCCCTGAGCACCTTCTCTGCAATGGGAACCTGATGCTGCTACGGTGCTGCAACTGCCGCACAGCTTTGTAGCGAAGGGCCGCCATTTCATCAACCATCTCCTGACGTTAAGCTCGGAAACTCTACCAACTTTCCCTAAATACCTACTATCGTAACTACAATGCAAAGGAAAACAGCTTCCCTACATTCTGTCAGTTCTTACATTAGATCTGATCTGGAGCAGGATCTTAAGTAGCAAGACATCTCTGCGGTGCGATCTTGCTCCCTAGCTGCGAAGAAAGAGTATCTGCCCGCGTTTTAACGGGAGTAACTGGCTGGCGCTGCTTCTTAGGAATAGAGTAAACAAATCGGCAGTGTCTAATGACACTGCACATGGTAGAAGCGTGGAGAGCGGCGAGAGTGGCTAGGTTTATAGTAGGCACTTAGGTGACTTTTGCCTCTCTTCGTCATGCTACATGTCTTTTGAAGGTTATAATCACTACTTGAAAACGGGTGTTAAGAGCTAAAGATTTGTCTTGAAATCACGTTGTGTAGATCTGGTTGGAACTGTGCCTAGTTCACGCATCTTTGCGTGACAACAGACCTGTCTTGATGTTGGAAATTATCGCTTAAGCCCTGTCAGCCTACAAGGATACCAAGGGATGATTAAATATCCTTCAACGAGTGCTGGCGATAACAAGACTGAACTATATTTTGTTACAGCCAGTACTGCACCAATTCAAAGGTTAAGTAGCGTTCTGCGTGAGCAACTGTTTTACAAAGTTCCTGAGTGCAGCAAGCGTTGTGTGAGAACACAAGTCTCAGATTGTTGCTGCAATTTGTGCAACATAATGATAGAAATGTGTACATTACAGTCCTTGAACGCGACACAAAGAACCTGAAATAGGGATATAGCTCTAGTTTCTATCTATAAACGCTTATTAATTGATGAATAGAAGTGTGGTATGTGAGAGGAGCAAAACTGCGGCAACTCGTATGGGGCATAGAATTGGTTTAATGCGTTGATGCTAACCCTGCATTTGAGTCAACTGGTATTGTCACCACTTGCAATGGTTTTTAGAACTTATCAGCATGTGAAACAGCATGTTGAGTCATGATACAACGTCCCTAGTCGTTGGTGAGCGCGTCGTTATGCTGTTTGCAGATGCTGTGTCCGGAGTCACTGGTGCTGGAACCGTCACCGTTGTCTCAATGATGACTGTCCATCCTTGTTCTACTCTCCTTAGCATTTTGTAGTTGTGGAAGTTCCCTGATATGTATTCCTTCTTGCTGAGCATTAGCATTGAGAGCCACTTCTCGTTCCCACCAAGCTCAGTACTGGCCAGCGCAAATGCTTCGTGGAGGGGGTCACCCATATAGTAATCTCCTCCGTGCCAGATTTCCTTCTAGATCATCATCAAAAGGGGATTGCTGGCCACTGATGATGGAAGAAAACTCCTCAAGACATAGTCATCAGCTTGCAATCCATTTGTTGTTCGGAGGCATAAAGACAGACCTGGCTGAGACGAGGTCAGGGCTGGTTCAGATTGCGGGTCTGCCTTGGTGAATTGAGAACTTAGACTTAAAGATCCGGCTGTTTAGCACTCCAAGGAACGACAAAGACACTCACCAGGTGCGGGAAGGGAAAAGATTTTTGATGTTTACGGGCGGCTTAGTCTCTCGCACGGCTTACAGAGACAAAACTATCACGCAGGAAGATGATGGTGTATGTTTGACCATCACGCCATCGTCCGGTGCAATCCCGTATTCAGCTATGCTGCAGAGGTATGTCATAAGGAGGAGGGGGGGGGGGGGGGGGGGGGGGGGGGCGAAAGGGCAAGTCGCTAAGTTTCAAGCCTGCTTGCTCTCAGCCTGAGATCCGATCCACATTTCCGCTCAGATGCCATTTGCATGACATGATGGGTCTTCTTTACGCCTATCCCATGGTAAGGCCCAGGGGTACCAACGATGAGTACAGAGTCGTAGAACGGGTCGGAGGTGATGTTAGAATAAAGGTTGGTCAACCTGCGCTTGTGATCGAGTGTTTTGATCTGCTGAGTCTTTACTTGTGGAGAGGCTGAGTGGTAAACTATTAGCGTTATGTTGGGCAGTGATATAAGCAAGACTTGAGAAATTTGTAATCAGAATGGGACTCAACGTTTTATTGTGTTATACTACGTAAAGCTCGTCTTAGCGAACAGGCAGATCAAGCTTGAAGCAGGTTGCTACCCGAACGGACCCCTTCATCGCGGTAAGATGCGAGCTCAGCGAAGGGGAAGCCTCCACGAGGATAAGCCCCGCTTCTTCAGCCACTAAATACTGTCACTTTTTTTTGTGATGTGTCAAGGACTCTTATACAAAGCCTATAGGAGGCTTGCGAGGCTTGAAAGAATTGCCGGCGATCTAACGACCAACCGGAGCCGCAGCGTTGCCGAGAATTGGCCCGGAGGCATTCTCAGGCAACACCTTGTTGCGGTCTTGAATACCTTGGCCATCCTGTTTTTGTGAATAGACCCATGCCCAGATCTCCAAGATTCTCACGGCATCGTGATTGTGCCGCTTGTTCTCAAGGTGATCCAGGAAATCTGTGGCCATGATGCGCGCTATAGCACCCAGACCCCTGGAGTTTTGCAGGCGATTTGGACGGATTTCGGCAAAGACCTTGCAGTATTGAAACACGATCTCGGCCTGAACGCCCGCTTCCTTGATCATAACCAGGAAGTTCTTCATTGTGTCTCCCATGATGGTAAGACCGTCGATGGCACGAATGAGCACCGTCACTTTCTTGCCACGCATTGTTGGCCTTAGAAACCACGCGCGGAGGTCTTTTCCCATTGCACTTCTGACTTTGTTCGTCCTGAAGTCGATGGGATCGAACGACTGCCGCTTGTGGCACGTTGCCATAATTTCCTGGAATTGAAACGGTCCAGGAGAGTTTGCTGCAAGGCGGCGGGCAAGTAACCTTCCTTCAGCTGTGCGTTGGTCGTTGTAAAGGAGCCGACGATCTGCCTGCGTTGCACCCTTCGGAGCATTCTCCACCGACACATATTTGTTGCCGGATATCCTGCAGATGCAGATGCAGTAGTCCCCGAAGGGACGTTTGGGGGTGATGCTATCGTCTTCATCATCAGACGACGACCACTCCACTTCTTCATCTGAATCATGATCTGAACAGCAACTTAGAATTGACTTATGAGAATGTGAAGCTCGGAACGAAGGTCACTCACCAGCAATGTTGGCATCCGGCTCGGGAACCGGAGTCCGACTCGCTGAACGCTCATCAGTCACCGAACGCTCAATTTCTTCGGTGTCTCTTTGGAGTTCACTTAGCTCTTTTTCGAGGGTTTGCCAGCTTTCAGACTCGCCCCCATTCCTTTGGTACCGTTCCTCAATCTCTTCTTTTGATGGGAGTCGGCCGTAAAGCTTTTTTTCGACTCGCATCTCACTTGGTAGGGAAGGTCCCTTACGTGGACCACGCTTTCTGTTCTTTCCCATTGTGAATGTGAAAGTGATTCTGTGTTAAGTCAGTCGTGGAATTCGCAGGAATGCGCACCATAAAGGACACTTTGAGGTGGTGCGTGAGAATGTGCAGACTCACTTGTGGTATTTGTGATGTAAACTGAAGAGGAAAACACTCAAAAGCTGCGACACGTATCTGGTCTGAAGGCACGCTAGTGCAGTGTGTCGTCGTGCCTTCCTTTCTGGTGAATGCTCTCACACATGCCTTGAGGATGTGCTGCACTACAGCAACAGGGCTCAGGCAGACCGCCAAAATTACAGTGAGCAAGTAACTCACAAGCATCAGATATGGCACGCCCAGAGGCGTCTGCTTGTGCATGCAACTCTACACTCCTGATGTACCTGTGACGTACCAATACGATGTGTCGAAGTGCCTTCCCAAACGTTCCTGCCCCCACCGAACATAGTGGCGAATCTCACGATGCCAATCAAGACTCGTCTCCACCTCACTCACCTTACCACCACCGATCGCCAACTCGACCGCTGATGCCCATGCGTGTGCGATGATGGTAGTCCGCTGCTCTCGCGAGACCTCCGTTGTTGTCACGTATGGAACGTCATGCAACCCTCGATGCAACCGATGCCCACGCGTGTGCGATGATGGTAGTCCGCTGCTCTCGCGAGACCTCCGTTGTTGTCACGTATGGAACGTCATGCAACCCTCGATGCAACCGATGCCCACGCGTGTGCAATGATGGTAGTCCGCTGCTCTCGCGAGACCTCCGTTGTTGTCACGTATGGAACGTCACACCTGATCTCTCCTCGCTCCGTTGAACGCGTCCGCTGCTCTCGCAAGCCTACTATACTGGCGGCAATGCTGCCTAAGTATCGGTCCTCACCTTCGTTGGTCGTAATTAACGGCTCCCTGCAGACCCATATTCTGAACTGTGTCAGAAGGCAAGGGCAAAGTCAAACAAATCTCTTGTCCCCAGGGCATTGCAAGAAGATGTTACCTCGACATGAGGCCCGTTGCCAAAACCAGCCTCTTCCAGGTTCAAGGTCAACGAAGGCACACACACACTTCGTTACGAGCGTCGTTACCATCCACGGGCTTCTGCAGACCCAGTTCTTTCTTTCTCTCGCAGACCAACGGAGACGGACACCACTGCGTCAGCAGTACCGTTACCATTACCATGCGGAGACATCAGTAAAACCATATCGTGGATTGCATCGGAGAGCAAGAACATCGGGATCCACTCTCCGTTTTGACCGTTCGATCTGACACTGTTTAGCTAAAAATTTCGTTATCGATCGGATTTTGCAATTCGTCCAACCACAATTCCCAGATCCCAACTCTGCATGTGGCGCCACGTCCATATCTCTGCTTCTTCAAGTCGATCAAAACTCAGACATTGGTCTTGCGACACACGATCGCTGCCCGCTAGACACGCCTTTCCGCCGCTTAATACCTGTATCGAAACAAGCATACGCCCTACGACGTCGTTGATGCCCGCAGTACCTACGTTCATCGTATATGTGGCCGGCGTAATTTTACTCGTGCTTCGCGACACTCTAAGTGGATATGTTGCTGCAAGGTAAGTTATTCCTGTTTCGGCGTCTTGTCGTGATCAATTCTTAGATCCCCGCTGATGATCGATGTCACTCTCGCAGACTGTTTGCGAACATGCCCACCGGACGAGCCACGTCTCGTGACCTCGAGAAGAGCGAGCTGTTCGAACCTCGAAGTACATTCGCGTTCGCGGTCTCAGGATGATTGTCGCAGCGAACCAGTAATGATTGGAGCTTGTGGGTTGTTGCAGCTGACGCGCATGACACACGGCTGCTATCTCGGAACAGTACTATGTACGAAGTAATGCTGGTGGAACCGAATAATAGCGGCTTGGCATTGACACATCGGACCTTACGACACCATTCACCCTTCACAACACCATTCGAAACGAGACGGCAACCAGAACGCAGGACTCAAATCAAACAAGGCCCATTACCAGGGCAGGCTTTGGAGTATAGTGCGCTCAGCACGTCTAATTGCTCAAACTGGACACAGTCAGGAAAGCCGTTCATGAACAAACAGACCATTGAACGCATCATCCTAGGCTATGGGTGGTTGCGGTTATTCTAAAGCCTTCATGGTCGTTATCGCCTACATCTCAGGCTTCAAGGTACGTACCAAAAAGTTCCTTCCAAGCACCTTGATCTAACACGACCATTATCACACGGAAACTTCTCGACAGATATGTGACCCAGCGTCCTCGGTCAAGATGTGATCAGATCCCCATACAGCACAGATTCAGACTGCTGTTGAACCTCCTGTGTGATTGCGAAAGCTGGTCGTTCATCTGTGCACATCCTGCCTGATTGACTCGAAGAGCAGGTCATCATACCTTCTTCATGCAGCAAGAGATCTCCAATCAACTCCAGCTCCGTTCTACGGGTACTTTTTCAAAAGCCCCGACCGTAACGTGTTTCTCTTTAGGCATCCTGCTCTGTTACGCAATAGTATGCATGGTCAAGTTGTACTTTCAACACCACTCATGCGAACGTATGTCAGTTCATGTTCAGGCTCTAGCGGATCTTGGCCTTTGCCTCTTCAGTCTGTTACACTACCGTGGCGCTGGTCTGATCCTGTGAGACCTGTGGATTGCTTCTGCTGGTCTATACACCACTTGCAGTATAGCGAAAATTCTGACGTGGAGGCGCTGGCATTTTACCGTCCAGTCGAAACAAGCCACGCGAGTGAGTACCGTTCAACACACGTCACTCATGCAAACACACTCGCCCACACACACGCCCCACTGGATCTCACTTGCAGGGAGCTGTTCGCTGTGTCGACGGTCATTGGTGCATGACGTTTCTGTTGATGGTATAGGAATATTCGTTGATCGGCCGATGCTAGTTTATCAGCGTTGTCACCCCCGCACATAGACGAGACCCGGGTTAGCCATCCAAAGTGGAAAGAGACAAAATCACCCTGCAGAAAATCTAAATAGGTCCCCGACGCGGACACGCAGCCCGGCGTTGTTTCCTTCTGAGTGCGGGAGGGAGCCAGGGGCATTACCGACAGCAGGAGAAACCCTGGCTAACTTGAGGCGCTTACCCGATGTCTGCACAATGCACTGTACGATTCGCCATATTCGCTACCACCAAGATCGCTGCCCTGAGTGGTACTTTGCGTACCAACACTCAACACTCAACATCACACATGTGAAAACAACTCTTGCACTTGCTAAGATCCCGATCGCGGTCTTTGATAATACGGTCTTGTCTCGAAAATTGTATGGAGCCCATCATCCGGATAGGACGACACATTCTCGTGCCTTTTGAATTTCAAGCTTGCCGAGCGAGGCATCGCCTTGCACAACATCACGACCTATGACAGTCCTGCACAACAAGCAAACAACCACGGACACTGATGAGTCGAAGCGAGAGAAGACCTGTCTCAGAAAAGGACGTAAGATGCCGCGAAGTCATAAGACAGATGACGGCCGAAACGCTCATTTGTAAAGGCGGTCCAACGAGGGTGCTACCAATGCGCAAATCCAGTCCGCACATCAAGACCAACAGACGACAACGCTGACTCCCAACTGCAAGCTTGGAAAGCACTATTTGTTACGCTGTCCCTAAACACCATGCACACTTTGCGCCACATGTTGGGACACCTTGATCAAGACGATGGTTCGGAAGATGAAGACAACTTGTTTGCATATGCTGCTCACGTCAGCAACATGCGGAATCAAGTAGTCGATGCTTTTACATCGATCACGGCGATGGTTATAACGCGACCTCCAGATACGCAACTACAACAAATGTCACGGTCGTTGGAACATTAAAGGCTATCCGCGCTTGCTTCGACAACACGCACATCATCACACTAAAGAACGGTAGGAACAAGAAGTTGGAGTACAGATTGTATTTTCAGATACTATCGTACACCAAGGGCAAGCCAATGGCGATCATGGTAGGTATCCAGGATACATGAAAGATCAGCCTCGCTTGTAGGTGTTAAGACGACGATGACTCGTTCTCACGAGCATCTTCTTCCTGATCGCGCGGGCGCAAGACCATCTCACGCGAGTTAGGACTTGGTGAGGTGCGCTCAAAAGACAAGGGCCGCTCAAGGCGCTGCCTTAGATCCTCTGAGTTCGCCACCACCGCGACCATACCCACGGTGAGGTTGCCAGACGCGCCGCCCGCACCTTCCCCATCATTTCCGTTGTGAGGATTGTTGTTGCCATCCTCAAAAGTATGGACGGTGTCCATATCCACGTCTGCGTCACCTTCAACATTTCGAGCGTTAGCCCGAACTGCGTCAGCAACCGCGTCAGAACGTCCACCACGTCCACCACGTCCACCACGTCCACCACGTCCACCGCGACCGCGACCTCCACGGCCTCCTCGACCACCTCGACCACCTCGACCACCACGGCCACCGCGACCACTACCAATGCCACCCTGTTGCTGCTGAGAAGCAGCGGGAGCAGCAGAAACCTGGGTAGCGGCTGCGGCAGGCGCAGCAGCGAAGGCCGATGCAGGCTGGAGCATGGCGCCAGGCATCATCATCCCCATCATTGGGTTCATCATCCCCATCATTGGGTTCATCATGCCCATCATTGGGTTCATCATGCCCATCATGCTCGCCATCATCATACCCATAGGGTTGAAGACAGGCAATTGCTGCTGTGTAGCCATGGCGTTGACTGGGGCGACCACATCCTGACCCTGCACCTGTGCTTGGTGCTGCTGTTGCTCTTGCTGCTGCTGCTTCTGCTCCTTGAAGCTGTTCGCGCGAGCTTGCTTGAACTCGGCGGCAGTCAAGTCGGGCGGAAACTCACCCTTGCTGGCGTTGCGATAGCCCTTGAACGCAAACTTCCTCCACCTCTTGTCGAAGAAATCGGGGTTCTCCTTCATGACCGGGCAGACCTTGCCCTGGTGACCGTTGTCACGCTTGTTGTCGCACAGTACGCAGTCGCATTTCTGCGTCTGCCAGTGCTTTCGGTGGTACTCGGCGACCTTGTTACCACAGCGTATGCACCGCTCGTGTGCGTCTTTCATGCCGGCAGAGCCAGCATCGTAGTTGAAGATTCTGCCCCAGAGAGCTTCATCTTCCTCTGTGTAGTGCGCTTTGCCTGCTAATTGCAAGCGCTTGTCACTGCCATCACCGCCATCTTCACCACCACCTAGGCCCTGGAGCCCGGCAGCAGCTTGGTTTAACGCGTGTTGCAAGACGTCAGCCATTTCTTTGGAATTAAGTGTTAGGAGATTTTACCTGTAAGTTTTGGGCTGTGTGTGTGTGTTGCAAGGCTCTGACGCGAGGCAGCAATTCACTTGTGCTGTCAAGCGGTCTTGGCACACACGCGGATGAGCAACTGGCTCTTCACTTTCACCACAATTTCGGCCAATGCTCTGAAGCCTGCGGCCACCTTTTTCAGTCTTACTCTGCCATACGGAAGTAAATCAGCATTCGTTCAACTATCGTTGAGCACTCCAGGATACTTTTATTGCAGATGTGTAGGCGTTGTGGTGGTGAAAGTGCAGATTGGCGCTATCTGGTACCACCGCGCTTCATCGCCATTGGAATTTTTCATACTCCGCTGTGCTATACCATGCAAGTACGCCATGATGAACCAACCGAACAAAACCAAAAGCAAATCATTACATTACAGACGTGCAACCACACACACTCCCAGTTCGACGTCTTCCATTCCGTCATCTCAAAGTAATGCCTTCACCAGCAGCAACAGCGACGACCTCCCACTTCAAGTAAACAAACAGAACCAACTCAAGCTGATCAAGGAACGAGATGGAAATGCTCAAACCAGGTACATAGCGAGCGATGTCCTCCAGTTACCAAAAAGCGAGTCGAGGTCCTGTGTGAGGAACGAGTGTGGCCGTGGTAGTAATACGAGGTATGCGCTTCGATGTGTGATGCTTGACAAACACGTTCAACCGACGGTGCTTCCAAGCACGCTCTCCTCCTCAGCGGCTCTGCGGAAGTAGTCGGCGTCGACCAGCTCGCCGTTCGCGAGGCCGGCTGTGGGGGGCTCGGTGCCCAGACCTGAGTCTGTGGGTGCGAAGCTCTTGGGATCCTCTTTCATCTCCTCTGCCACTGCGGCTACTGCGCGATCGATGGCGGACTCGGTGGGCATGGGCATCTCGGAGACCTCCGAGGCGGTGACATCAGAAATTTCGGAGCCAGTGACGCCCGAGACTTCTGAGGCATCGAGCCTGGCTGTCTGCGCGTCGCTTTCTTCCTCTGACTCGGACTCGGATTCAGAGGCACCCTCAACAGCGCTCTCGGCCGGAGCAGCAGAGCGCGCGACAGTGGAACCGTACGATGTACGACGGTCGAGGTCACTGCCGCTCATGTAAGAGCCAGAGCCGTAGGTGTACTCACTGCCGTAGTTCGAGCGTCCATCTTCACCGGGATTCTCGCCTTCAGCGTAGCTCTCAGCGTAGTTGGACTCGCTGGCGACACTGTAACGACGCTCAGTGCCAGCCTCGCTCGCCACGTCTTCCGCAACGGTTGAAGGAGCAACTGATTCTGGTGCAGGAACCTCGGCCTCAGTCTCGTCTTCCTCAGGAAGTGGGGCGTTCTCCTTGTTGGCTACAACAGCGCTGGGACGGCCATTCCAGGACGACTTGCGGGGGTTCGTCTTGACGGAGTGGGCGCGCTTGAGACCACCACTAGTGTTAGCCGTGGTGGGCGCCAGGTGAGTCTTTGCCGCGGGAGGAGCGTTGCCGCTGATCTGGCTCAGGGAGAAGATGCGGCGATCCGCAGAGCTGTTGGGTGCACTTCGAAGAATAGCAGGACGAGGCTTGAGCGCCATGTTGACTGCGTTGGCAGTTGCGCTTGGAGGCAGCGACCTCTCCGCACCAGCATCGACACTCATGCGCTTCTTCAGCTTGCTGGGGCTCTTCGAACCTTTGGCAATCATCAAAGCCCGAGAGTGGTCCATGATGCCGTTCAGAATGCGACGCTCGAGTGCATCTGCCTTGGCGTCCATCATGTGCAACTCTTCACGGCGAATGTCGAGCGCGGTGTGCAGCGACGACACCTCACCGGTGAGTCGGACCTTCTGGTTCGCAAGATTCTCGCGCTCTGCCTGGAGAGAGGCAACAATTGCAAGAAGAGAGTCCTTCTCTTCCCTGAGCTCCTGCATTGTGCGGTCCTTCTCTTCTTTCAGCTCAGCCATGACGCGTGCCTTCTCCTCCTTCAGCTCTTGCAGGACGTGGTCCTTCTCAGCCTTCAGATCGTCAAGCTCGGCGTGGAGCTGCTCCTTGTAGGCACCCTTCTCAACCTTGAGGTTCTCGAGGTCGGCCTCGAGCTGCTCCTTCTGGGCAGAGCGGCGCTCGACAAGGAGGGCAAGCTCCTCCGCTTCACGCTCCTTCGACTCGTTACCCTCGAGAGTGAGCTGAGTCTGCTTAGCGACGAACTCGCTTACTTCAACAGCTGTCACTTTGACCTGAGCATGGATCTCATCAAGGCGCTCAAGCTGGCCGGCAGCCTTGGCCGCGTCATCTGCGTGACCGATGAGTTTGTCCAGCTTCTCTTGGACAGCTGCGTCGTCGTATGTCGCCGAAGGCTCAACGGCGAGCAGCTTGTCGAGCTTCTCCTGGACGGGCGCATCGTCGTATGTCGCCGAAGGCTCAATGGCGAGCAGCTTGTCGAGCTTCTCCTGGACGGGCGCATCGTCGTATGTCGCCGGAGGCTCAATGGCGAGCAGCTTGTCGAGCTTCTCCTGGACGGGGGCATCGTCATACTTCTCCGGCTCGGGAGCGGGAGCAGGCAGGAGCTTAGGAAGACTGGCGAAGTGGTTTTGGATCTCCTCGGAGCGTGCCTTGGCTTCGTCATTCATAGCCCGGGTATGCTCATCGGCCTCCTCCTTTGACTTCTGCGCGTGCTCGTAGTGCGCTTTGACAAGGGCTTCGATTTCGCGCAGAGCCATCATGAACTTGGGGTTGTGCTCGGTGATCTCGTCCTGCAGGCCGACGAAGATGTTTTCGATGTTCTTCAACTCGTCACGAGTGTGAGAGTGCTCGGACTTATCTTCCAGCTTCTGCTCTTCGAACTTGGCAACAGCCCCGTCGATCTTCTCCAGCGAGCCATCAAGCTTCTCGAATGCCGTGGCCGAGTCGGTGCCCATCTTCGTCTGGTGTTCTTCAAAACGCTCGTTCATACCGGTGATGGTAGCGCCAAGTGTATCGATGGTCAAGCGCAGCTCGTCGGCCATGGTCTTGGTGGTTTCCAGGATCTTCTCCTGTTCTTCGGCCTTCTCCTTCATCACTCGGGCCTGTTCGTCAGCCAGAAGCTGGGCATCGTCGTATTTGGCCATCAAGACATTGAACTTGTCGTCCAGCTTCTCGGTGAAGTCGGCGACGATGGCGCCCTTGATTTCGTCGTGCTTCTCGAGGTGAAGGGCAGACTTCTCTGCGTGGTCGTTCTGCAGACCCTCAATGGATCCGTGGGCACGCTCGAACTCGCGGGCCAATGTCTCCATCAGCTCCTTAACGTCAGCGGTGACGTTATTTGCGCCGATGGTTTCCTCGAGCGTGGTGAAAGACGCCTTCAAGCCTTCGATGGGCCCGCCCTCGTTGAAATTCGTCATGATCTCCTCTTTCATTGTGTCCAGAGCAGTCTTGACTTCTGTGATGTTCTCCACGAGGCTTTCGGCTTCCTTGCGACGATCGTCGAAGTTGTTCGCTGTCTTGAGGATGTCCTCTTCGTAGGTGTCCTTCATCTTCTCGTGGCTGTCGCGGAACTCATGGATGAGGCCAGTCAGCTGTTCGATGTCGGCCTTGGACGGGATCTCTTCAGGATCGGGGATCTTCAGGTCATCGAGCTTAGCCTTGAGATCATCAACGAGTAGGGAGACTGCATCGACATCCGCTTTGGTGGCCTTCGGATCGGCATCGTCATCTGGCTTCGCTGCCTTCATCTCGTCGAGAGCTGTCTTGATGTCGTCGGCAATGACCTGAACGACCGTCACATCAGCCTTGGTAGCACCCTCCTCCTCAATCTTCTTAGCAAGAGCGTCCAAGGCCTCTGATGTGGTTCGCACAACCAGCTCGACATCTTCCAGATTCTCTTTTGTGACGGCAGTGGCTGGGTCGGGGAAGACGAGCTCCTCGATTTTGGCCTTTGTGTTGACAAGGAGCGTCTCTATGGCGTCAGTGTCTTCCTTCTTGGCAAAGCCTTCGAGAACCGGCGCAGGGGCATCGCGCTCTTGCAGGACGAGGACCGCCGCTTGGACTTCCTTCAGCATGCCCTCAATAGAAACAAGGTCGTCTTTCATTGCAGTTCCAGGAGCGGCGGCTGCCTCGGGGGCTGGAGCAGGGGTTGAAATGTTGGCATCCATGGCCTCTACCTTTGCATGAATTTGAGACAAGATGAGTTCCATCTTCTCAACATCATTGCGCTGCGTAGAGTCGGGGACGATCTCACGGCTTGTAGTCTCTTCAACCTTTTCCGTGGTCTCTTCGGCCGCTGGCTCGTCCACAATCTCGCGATCTCCGGCTGGGCCATCGCTAGGGGCTTCGGCAAGCACCATCTCGTTTCCGGTAGGAGCGGCATCGACCTCGACCTCAATCTCAACTTCCGGCGCTGGAGTTGGCGCTGACGTGTTGCCCTTCAGAAGAGCAACGTCTTCACGTAAAGCTGCCAGGCCTTGCTTAAGTGTATCGAGAATCTCATACGAGACGGTCATGTCAACAGGCTTGTCGGCGAGCTTGGTAACGTCTGCCCGCAGGCCCTCAAGCCCATCGTTGATAGCGTCGACGATCTCGCCGGACGAGGGGCCGTCTCGAGGAGCGTCAAGCTTCTTCTCCATGTGAGATCGGAGGTCATCGAGTCCCAGACGTACTGCCTCCAACACCTCCTCTGTGTCGGCACGTCCGTGCTGACGGGTCAAGCCATCGGATTGGCGGATTTGCTCGAGTTCTCCACGGAAAGCTTCGAGGAGCTCCTCGTTGACACTTGCAGATGCGGATGACGTCTTCAGCTCGTCAAGGCTGACCTTGATAGCATCAAGAAGCTCTGCTTTGTTGTCGGTAGCAGGGACGAGGGCGCCGCCGAGTGACTCCTTCAATGCTCCAATGTCAGCTTGCAGAACGGTAACGCTCTCCTTGGAAGTGGTGTCGTGAGCCGCGCGCAGACCATCAACGAGCTCCCGAATAGCATCGATCATGTCGTCCTTGTCGGCAGCACCTGATTTCAGGAGCGAGCCGCCGATGGTTTCGCGCAAATGCTCAAACTCTTCCTTCATCGCAGCAAGGAGAGCGTCGTTGGGTGTTGACGTAGCAGTGGCTTCGCGTAAAGCAACCTGAAGGCCGTCGAATCCGGCCTCCAACTTCTCGAGGACATCGTTCTTGTGGCCGGCGGTGTCTCCGAGGATGACTTCTTTCAGTTGGTCGAACTCGTGCTTCAAGGCCTCGTTGATGTCTTCATTTGAGTCGGCATCTTCGCTGCGCAAAACGACCTGGGAATTCATCTCCTCGAATCCAGCCTTGAGCGCCGCCAGCAACTCTTCCTTGTCGCCGGAGGCTGGGACAAGCTTTGCGCTCAAGCCCTCGTGGAGGTTCTCAAGCTCGGTCTTGATGAAGGTGACCATATCGCCACGGCTCCATTCCTGATCCCCACGCGGGCCTTCAGCAACGTAGCCCTGCACATCCTCACGCAGCTTGTCGAGCTCTACCCGGAAAGAGTCAACAATTGCATCTTGCTGGTTGGCGTCAGGAGCCTTGTCGAAGTGACCTTGCATCTCGGCCCCAAGCCTGTCCAGACCATCCCGTAGAGCGTCCAGCACCTGCTCGGTGTCGTGCCCATTGGCCGAGGAGTAGGCCTTGAACTCGGAGTGCATGGTTTCGACGAGAGCCTGGATGCGCTGGACGATCACTTCGTTGTTAGCATCGACATCGGGCTGCGACGCTTCCAGGCCGGCCTTGACAGCGTCGAACAAAGCTTCTTGGGGGATCTCGACTTCCTGAGGACCGAACTCGTGCGTGGAGAGAGCTTCCTTGATAGCGTCCAGTAGTACGTCGCGCGAGAGGCCATCATTCTGAGGCTGCTGAGGAACGAGCGACGGCTTCAGCTCTTCGAGCGAATCACGAACGGCCATGAGAATCTCCTCGCGAATCTCGTTGGCCTCGTTGACTGGTGGAGGCAGGCGCAGTTGCTGCAGGGAGTCCTGAATCATGTCGGCAATCTCATCCTTGGAGACAGCGCCCGACCCGTTGTAATCCTGCAGACCATCGCGAAGGCACTGCAGGATTTCATCTCGCTCCAGACCGAACTGCTGGATCTCAACGTTGGGCTTCATCTCGACGCTGTCGTACGCTTCGCGGATGGCGGCCACGATGGCTTCTTTGTCGAGGGGTGCGCCTTGAGCAGAGTACTGGTCCAGACCGCGCTCCGCCAGTGCATGCTTGACAACGTCGTAGACCTCGTTGTTATCGACTGTCCCACGGGTGACGACAGAAGACATGGATTGCCGTCGTCGTTCGCGCATCACCTTGTCCATGTGCTCCTTGAGGTCGTCGAGACCCTCCTGAATGATGGCGTTGATCTCTTGTGTTGTCTGCTCTGGGTCGGCGTGTGGCTCCACTGCCTTGGCTTGTTCTGCCTCTTCAATCTTGCGAGCAAGCTCTCGGCCCATCCCAAGCACTTCGCCTCGCAGGTCTTGGACAAGCGACTTGGTCGCCATTGTTACGCAGCCAGACTCAGCCGCCGTGTCCTTGATCTTGCGGAGGTACTTCAGCATCTCTTCGCTGATGAAGTCGGCTGCCTTGGGACTTGTGTAGCCTTCGGAGAGTGTTCGTGTGAGTGCACCAGATCCAGGAGAAGGCTGGAAAGAGGCTGAGCCTGGTGGAGCGAGGTTGTTGGCAGAACCTTGCTTGACAAACTCGACCAGCTCAGACACCTTCTTTGCCGTGTCACCGTTGGCCTTGTCGACAATGACCTGGAGGTTCGCAATCAAGCGCTCCTGGCCGTCCTTGGTAACCATCTCGCGGATGATCTTCTCCAGCATGGCAACACTGGCGGCGCCCTCGACCGAGTATGGGTTGGGGCTTCCCATCCTCTCGTCTGCCCAGCCGCTTGGTGAAGACATGCGAGGGAATGTGAACTGCTTGGTCGGTGTCATGTGGGGGTCGTGGAGGTTCAGCGGCGCAGACCGAGCCTCTTCTACAGCCGCTGCCGCCGCTGCCGCCGCCTTCTGCTTCTCACTCATTGAGGTCAGGAGGTCCTTGAGCGACTGGCGAATGTCCTCGTCGCGGCTGTTGGTGGCTTCCTTCAGGCTGATGAGGTCGGTGGCGTTGTCTTTACTCCGACGGCTAAGCTGCGACATGTCCTTCTGCAGACTCGATACGATGTTTGTGATGCTGAGGAGTTGTGTAGAAATGGAGTCGAGAGGCTGCCCTGGCGCGGGTGTGGGCGTGGCCGAGTTGGTGATGTTCTGGAGGGGAGGGTCAAGAATGTGTGGAGGAATGGTCATGGTCTGTAGGGCCTTCATGGTGGCGGAGGGTGGTGTGTTCTCTCCCAGAATGGCCCTGTGGCTGGGTCGAGTGGTGGGGGTGTGGGAGAGGTCGTAGGTGCTGGAGGGCGAGGGTGTGCCAAACTGGCCGAGTCGCGCGTCCATCTCCTTGCCAAAGTAGTCCCTCTCGGCTTCGCGCGAACGTGAGCCGTCTCGTGTCTGGGGGCGCTCGGGCGAGCGGTCGGGCGACTTGTGTGTGTCGAGGTAGCTGCGCAGGTCGCGGACGCTGTTGGGCTGTAACGACTGCATGCGCTTGTGCTGGTTGCCCTTGATCAGCGAGCGCTCGGGCGAGCGTGAGGGCATTGGGTTGGTTGTGTAGGAGCTCGCGGGCAGGCTCTCGCGGGCCTTCTCTTCCAGTGCCTTTGCTGCGCGCATTATCGCGGCCGATGTGTTGGGACGAGTGGTGAGGGTAGGCGAGCCGGGGTTGAGTGGCAGTGGCGGCGGTGCTCGGTCTGGGTCTGCGCTGTCCCACCTGAGAGGCGTGTTAGTAATACATATCACGAGGTGGTTGCGTGCAGCGCAGTGCAGGCACTCACATGGGAATGGACCTGTCCATGGACGAGAACGACGAGCCGTGGTGTCGAACGAGCTCGCGGTCCTGCGAGTGTTCGCGCTCCATGGATGCCATTGCGCCTGGTACTAGAACTGGGACTGGGACTGGTGCTAGAACTGGGACTCGGGGGCTAGGTTGGATTGGGAGCGCTGGAATGTATCAGAGTGCAGTGCCGGTGCCGGTAGACACAGGGCGCGCCTGTTGCAGTGGGGACAGTAAGGCAGGACAGAGTAATGCAGGGTAGATACGGCGAACGCGCAAACAGTGCGGCGGTCCAGCGCTGGGGTATAATACGGCGTCGTGAGATCGTGAGTGTGGATGGATGTCTTGAATGTCGCACTCCACCTGGGCGACAGCAGTCGCTATGTACTCGACGCTTGTTTACAAACATGGCTGGACACGGGCTGCACGTCATCTCATTCGCTGGCCTAGGCGCGACTGCCAACACAGCACCTCACCGTACTCGTCACCCCGGCAGCAGCCTCGCCGGCGCCTGATACCCGCCTGGGAGTCCCTGGTATGGGTGTGCTGGACGGCCGTCGTTCACTTTGAATAGCTGCACTGCATCCCCAGAGGCTGCTTGAGCCTGCCTCCGCACTGCACTGCGTGTGAGGCTCGACCGACGGCCGTTGCGTTGCCATGGGGCATGGGGCTGGGCCGAGCTGGGCCTCTCTCTCACGCTGATTGGGTGGGAGGAAAGGTGTGGGGCGGACCTGTGCCAAGCCTTACCGCCGCCGCCGCCGCCGCCGCCGCATCTCAGTGTGCCTCCAGCGGGCGAGCTTGTCTTGTGCATCACCAGTGACCAGTCGAGCTCCCCATCCCAACCCCCGCCACATCGCCCGCCCATCGCACGCCACACCCACCTGTCTCCGCTCACCATCCCCTCTCCTCCGCGTGCACTCCACCCAGGCCCTCCAACACATCCCTCCCACCACCATGGCTGTCGCAGACACAGGCAAGCGGATAGAGGAGGCGCAGAAGCTGGCCAAGACGGAGCCCGCAAAGGCCGAGAAGATCTACCAGGAAGTGCTCGCACAAGACCCCGGCAGCAATGAGCAGGCCATCAAGCACTACGAGACGGCCCTCGTCGCCCTGGGAGAGCTGTACCGCGACCAGAACAAGGTGGATGCCCTCGCCGAGCTCGTCAGACAGGCCCGCTCCGTGCTGTCATCGTTTGCCAAGGCAAAGACATCCAAGCTGGGTACGCAGTGTCTCGCTGGGTACGCACACCAAAGGCTAACGCGCGCGCAGTCCGACAGCTCCTCGACCTCTTCACCCCCATCCCCAACACCACCGACACCCAGATCTCCGTCACAAAGTCATGCATAGACTGGGCCGTCTCGGAGCGGAGAGGCTTCCTGCGACAGAACCTCGAGACCCGCCTCGTCTCGCTGTACATGGCCAAGCAGTCCTACTACGAGGCCCTGGCCCTCATCAACAGCCTGCTCAAGGAGCTCAAGCGTCTCGACGACAAGCTGGTCCTCGTCGAGGTGCAGCTGCTGGAATCGAGAGTCTACCACGCCCTCGGCAACATCCCCAAGGGCCGCGCCGCCCTCACATCCGCACGAACCTCGGCCGCATCCGTATACACGCCGCCTCTGCTGCAGGCCGGTCTGGACATGCAGAGTGGCATGCTGCACGCCGAGGACGGCGACTTCAACACGTCCTTTTCCTACTTCATCGAGGCCATGGAAGGATACCACTCGCAGGATGAGGAGCAAAAGGCCACATCAGCCCTGCAGTACATGCTGCTCTGCAAGATCATGCTGAACCTGGGCGACGACGTCAACACCCTCATGACGTCCAAGCACGCCGTCAAGTACGCAGGCAAGCGCCTCGACGCCATGAAGGCCGTAGCACGAGCACACACCAACCGCAGTCTGGAGGAGTACGAGAGCGCCTTGACCGAATACCGACAGGAGCTGGGCAGCGACCGCTTCATCACGAGCCATCTCCGACGCCTCTACGACAACATGCTGGAGCAGAACCTGATCAAGGTCATCGAGCCCTACAGCAGAGTCGAAATCGACCACGTTGCGAAAATGGTCGGCCTGGACACGGTGCAGGTCGAGCGCAAGCTCTCGCAGATGATCCTCGACAAGGTCATCATCGGCGTCCTGGACCAGGGCGCCGGCTGCCTGATCGTCTACGACGAGTCGGAACGCGACAAGGGCTACGATGCAGCACTGAGCACCATCGAGAAGCTGAACAGCGTTGTTGAAGTCCTGTACACAAACCAGGCGTCGATGCTGGAGTAGCGTCGTGGTTGAAAACGGGAACTATGTACTAGTAGGCAGGCATAGACGGCTGACTGAGCGCAGCCAGCATAATGAACATCATGAAGTAAAAGCAAAATGATAATGCAGCCAATCAAACAGCACCCCACCAAGCGTGCACGCTAATGCCGACTGTCTGAACCCTGCCCACACAACTCTCTTGTGTCCACACCCTCCATCTCAACTGACAGGCGACCTCGTCACACCGCAGCGATGACAGATGCACGAGGCTTCCACGTTGCGAGCGTAGATATTAATGACTTTTGCCAGAAGTGCGTGAGCCTGATGTATTACCTTGAGCACTACGACCAGCCATCTGCATCGCACATAGCCACATACCGCGTATCGTGAGGAAGCAACTACAAACACCTACCACACCAAAGCTAGCGGAGAAAGACAAACCCCCAAGCCTACCATCAAGCACGCTCGTGGTGTGACTACAGCCCAGTCAGTCGCCCTTGTGACCATCCGCAGCAACCGAATCACCTCCACGAATCACTTCACGTTGTACTTACCACTGTAGCTCGCCAACACCGCTATCGAGAAACGCGAGAACAGGGTCCCAGCACCAGCGCACATCACGGTCAACTCGGGCGTGATGGGTCAAACGGACTACTGGCTGCGAAGTGGCAGCTGCTCTAAGGTATAGTCAAGTGCTAGATCAGGCTGTGATCAAGGGTTGAGCGGGTATAAAAGGGTTGTTCTGGGTAGTAGGGGATGTACTATTGCTTTGACGCTGCAACTAGTACCTTTATTTAAATTGAGAGGGAGGTGTATTGTGACGTGGGATATTGATACTTTGTTTTGTTGCGTTGATACGTTCATACAAGGTCATATACGATCTTACTAACTACTAACTGTTGTCCTGACATAGGTTGAGATGGTTCGAGCTGAGGGATCCACGCATGTTCAGGCTCCGAGTGGGGTGCCGGAATTTGTGTTTGATTATGGTAGGAGTAGCTCTTTTTCACTGCCAACCAACTGCCTCACTGACCTCGCCCCAGCTCCCCTGTTCTACCTCCACCCCGCAGAACGCTACCGGCCCTCTTCAATCTCCGAATTCCTGGTCCACACACGGCCACAGATCGAGTTCAAAGATGTATCCAATCCATCCCCCGCCCCTACGTTGGCACACTTGGACAACCTCAACGACCTTGGCGAAAAAGGTGGTGAGAACATCTACCTCACCAGCTTTGACGACGTAACGCAGAATCCCCCCTGGCTGGGCGGCGTCCCAACGACTAGCAATGGAAGTGAATCCGAAGAGACAGGCGCAATCATCATCGTCGAAAAGGAAAAAGGAGTGGTCGACGTATTCTACTTCCTCTTCTTCGCCTTCAACTGGGGCGGCATAGTACTAAACCACCAACTCGGTACCTTCCCACCGACCAGCAAACCAGAAACCGAAACACTAACCACCCAGGCAACCACGTCGGCGACTGGGAACACGTCATGATCCGCTTCATCGACAGCAAACCCAGATACGCATGGCTAAGCCAACACGCAACCGGGGAAGCCTACGCATTCCAAGCGCTACCAAAACCCGCGTCCGGGAACCGCGTAACTCACCCCCACCGCTTCGTTACGCAAAACCCGCTGACTGGATACTAAAGCCACTCCTGTACATCGCAAACGGGACTCACGCGATCTACCCGCAACAAGGCGCGACCGACCACACGCTCCCGAATCACAACTCCAGCGTCCCGTTGTTGCTGGTTGATCACTGTGCGGAGGGAGACGTCTATGATCCGTTGACGTCGTCGTACTTGTACCAATACACCCCCCATTCCCCGTCCCTTTCTTCAACTACACCTGCTCACTCCCCCGCCACTTTCCACCCCCTCCACCCCACCACCCTATCTCCAGGCTGGCTGGCTTTCAAAGGTCGCTGGGGCGACCAACAGTACCCCGCCACTGACCAACGACAGAAAGGCGGACTGCTGGGGTTCCGCAGGTTCGGTGACGGGCCGACGGGACCGGCGTTTAAGGAGTTGGGGCGCGCGGAGGTGTGGCCTGCTTCTGTGGCGAGGGGGCAGAGGGTTAGGATGAGGGTGCGTGGGAGGGGGTGAGGGGGTGGGGTGAGCGGTTGAGGGGGTGGTTTGGTGGGGAGAAGTAGTGCGTGGAGGGAGGGGGACGGGGGTGTAGTTGCACCGTATGGTTATTATTGAAGGGATGGTTGTCGAAGGAAAATGGTGTGGTATTTCGTTTATTTATTTGTTCATCCATCCAAACCTCACATTCCATAAACACACCTACACCAACTCCCCCTCATCCTCCATCCCCCCTCCCTCATCACTATCCCACTCCAAATCCCCCGCCGCCTCATCAGCCCTCCTCTGCACCTCCTTCAACCCACTCATCTCCTCCACCCACCCCTTCTCATTCAGCGCCCTCTGCACGAAATCCCACGGATCGGCTTCGTAGGCTGATAGCACCGTCGAGCTGCAGGCTGAGCAGCAGTCGTAGGGCACGCCGGTTACGGGCAGGGTGGTGAAGGTGGAGAGGTAGCCGCGGAGGGTGTGGGGGATTGTGCCGAGGGGTGAATGAAGGGCGGGGGAGGGAGGGGTGGGAAGGGGTGGGGGCCGGAGTGGTTGCTTTCGTGGAGGGAGGGGGAGCCAGGGATTTCAATGGGTGTTGGAGGATGGAGACTAGGAGTTCGACGAGCAGGCTGGAGGCCAGTGGGGCGATTCCAGGGCGCGTGACGGTGCATTGTTGGTCTAGGGTTGCGTTGCTGAGGGACTTTTAAGATGTTAGCAACAGTGTTGATGGTGTAGGGGAGTGGGAGAGAAAGGGGAAACTCACGTCCGCGGGCGCAACGACATCGTTGCAGAAATAACATCCCAATTCCACCTCGCCTTCACGCGAGGGCTTCAACCCGTGGCGCATGACGACGTACGTGTCGAAGCCCAGCGCGGCGTTGAGGACGATTTTGCCGGCCGATTTACCCATGACGGTCGGTAGCCATCTGCTCTCGCGCGTGTCCATGAGCAGGAAGATGGCGTCGTGCTCGGCGATGAGCTGCTGTAGCTTGTCGAAGTGCTCTTTCGTCTTGGTTTGGTCTGTGATGGGGTGGCCTAGCATGGGGACTTCCATAACGTGTCCTTTGGCGTCGACGCCCGGGTAGATTTCCTCGAGTGCTTCGGCAGCGCGCTCGGCTTTCTTCGCGCCGCCTTGGAGGCAGTCTTTGAAGTTGAAGAGGGGCTGGCGGACGGGGTTGGAGAAGCTGACGTTGGCGTTGTCGATGAAGGTTATCTTTCGCACGCCCCAGCCCATCAGCGTTCGCGAGACGTATGAGCCCAGCGTGCCGGCTCCGAGCAGCAAGCACTTGCAGTTTTTGATCACGTCCAGGTCGATGTTGGGTGCTATGCGCCATTTGATGAGCTTCAGGTTGAGGTCTACTGCCTGGTCTGCCAGCTTTCGCTCGTCCATGTACTCGGAGAGGTCGACGTTGCGCGATGTCAGCTTGCCGGCTTCTGTGCGCTCCCAGCCGGTGACCTTGGGCAGTTTGGGTGCACTTGGGCGAGCACTCGGTCCTTCGGTGGCTGTGGCTGAGACTTCGGCGGTAGGGTCCGATCGAATCTGCAGGATCAGGGAGTTGGGCTGGTCTCTCCTCAAGTGGGTGTCGCGGTAGCATACTATCTGCGCATCGTTCAACCGCCAGCGATGTCGAATGAGGATGAGCAGATTCCTCAGCGGCCACCCTGGGTTGTCTGTGTACGTGGATGGGTCTGAAAAGCAGATGAAGCGGTCCTGGCTGTCCACGTCGTCGAAGAAGCCCTTCTCGTATGCGCCCAGTTTCCCCACCACCCACCTGTAGCCTATCTCTTCCACTAGCGTGACTGGCGTGACTGGTGTGAGGGGTGTTTTTGGGGTGTCATCTACCTCGCCGCCACCGCGAAGACGCTTCGCAATAAAGAAACCTCTCTGCCGCACGTCGTTGCTGTACTTGAATGTCTGCACGGCGTCCACCAGGTGTGTGGTCTCACCTGAGCTCAGCTTGCTCGTCTCGCCAAGTTGCTTCCACTGGGGGTCGGACTGTATGGCGGGGAAGGCGAAGTGGTAGGTGAACTTGTACTTTTTGAGGTTCGCAAAGATAATGGCCGTGAAGGAGGAGAGGAGGGAGGGACATTCGTAGATGGAGCCGTCGTGTATGGCGTCCCATATCTGGCTGTGTCAGTCAGCTGGAGCAGACGAGGCTGCGGGGGTGGCGCACTGTCTGGGCGCATCTGTCGAGGATGGCTGTGCGGTCGAGGTTCTTGTAGTCCTCTATGGTGTTGCAGTTCTTGATGATGCCTTCGGCGCGGCAGTGGTTGGGTGGCGTGCTACAGTTGGCTTGCATCAGCGCAGCGGCAGACTGGGACGGGAGCGGAGGACGCACTCGTCTGAAGTCAGCGCATTTGGGTGTATCTGGACGCGCATGGAGCGCGAAGGGTGGTCGCCGGGGCGAGTCTCGTACAGCCCGAGCACCTTGCGCGCCGAGTCGTCGAGCTTGTCATGGTTGATCTTGATGTGCGCGAGGGCTGCGTAGAACTGCACATCGACGTCGCTCTGCCAGGGCGCGAACTTGAGCGTCGCCATGGTGGGTGGGATTAGCGGGGCACTGGATGATGATGCCGTGGTATACAGAGGGGGAGCTTGGGTGTGCAAGAGGCTTCAGACGGCAGACGGCAGACGGCAGACATGGGCGTCACAGGTATGGATGCTAGTTACAAAGCAGTGCACGTGAGTGCTGCGGGTCATGTGTGATCAGGCACCGTCCGTCGGCCTGGTGGTCGGTGTCTTGCAGCTGCATCTACTTGGTACTTGTATTACATAGTGTGTAGTATAGTGCATCGTAGACTACTTCGTACCGTATCATCTGCCCCGCCCCGCGGCTCAACTCCAACCAAGTGGGGCGGCGGCTCGACGCGTGCCTGCAGCGGCTGACGCGCTAGAGACACGCTGCACGCTGCACGCTGCACGCTGCACGCTGCACGCTGCACGCTGCACGCTTGATTCACGATTCACGGTTGTTGACCGCCTCCAAGATACTGTACATCGACGTATCACGCTCCTGTGTCAGGCTGCCATCATGCTTATCGGACTGTGTGGAGGCAAGCACCCTACTGCACACCCCCAGCAGCCGCTGACGTCGACCAGGAATCTGCGCGGGCAAGTCCTCGATAGCTTCCTACCTCATTGAGGAGCATGGCTTCAACCGTCTCCGTCTAGCCCGCACCGCTGCCACGCCTGCTGTCGAAAAGTCGGCCTCTGACGCACACGTCCCCTCGCCGTCAGCCTCTACCAACATCGAACACACTTTTCCACACATCGATGCTCTGCTCGAATTCGTCACCCTGAGATGGAGAGAACGATGGGTGACTACAGACATTTGGGACGACAAGGTGCTTGACGCACTCCTTCGACGACCTTTCTTCCTCTTCATCAGCGTCGATGCTCCCGTCAGCGTGCGGTGGCAGCGCTTCAAGGACCGCTGTGCCGTCAACAGCCTCACGCCGCCCACGCTCGACGACTTTGTCCTGCGCAACGATGCCCACCTGTTCGCCCAGCGCACCGGACTCAGTGCCCTGTTTCAACGAGCACAGCTCAAGCTGCTCAACTCCACCACCTCCATCGCCTCGCTGCGGGCTGCAGTACGCTCACTAAACCTCACCGATGAAGCACGACTCCGGCCTAGTTGGGACCAGTATTTCATGCAGTTGGCAGATCTGGCAGCCTTACGAAGCAACTGCATGAAGCGGCGAGTGGGCTGCGTTGTCGTTAGGGAGAAGCGAGTCATCAGCACCGGCTACAACGGCACACCAAGGGGCATGACAAACTGCAACGAGGGTGGATGTACGTTCACACAGCTATTGCAGACGAGAACACGACTGACCAGCTATAGGCCCACGGTGCAACAACGCCGCAAAGGGTGGCGTAGGCTTGTCGACGTGTCTCTGCCTCCACGCCGAAGAGAACGCTCTTCTCGAAGCTGGACGAGATCGCATTGGCGAGACGGCCATTTTATACTGCAACACCTGCCCATGCTTGACATGCAGCGTCAAGATCACGCAAGTCGGCATCAGCGAAGTCGTGTACAATCAAGGCTACCTCGTCGATGACCAGACGGCCCGCATCTTTGCGGAGAGTGGTGTAAAGCTACGCCAGTTCTCACCACCGGCAGACGGATTGGTGGACCTTTCGCTAGGTGCGCCTACTCAAATGCCGGTGCAGAGCGAAGACATTCGCGAGGTTCTAAGCAGCGACGACTTTGTAAGGCCGCTTTGAATATACTTGGACAGCTAGCCTGGGCGATGCCAAGTCAACATCGAAATCACACCTCGTGCGCCTGCCATTTCAACTTCCCGACTTACAACTCCTTCATTTGCTGCCACTGCTGCTGACCAACACCTACCTGCATCTTCGTTTTCTAGCGCGTGTCAAGTTTGGCGATCGATGTGTTCGCCAGCCTTGTGGTTTCGCTACTCACCCTTGATAGCTTCTGCAAAAGTCATGTCAGCTTGCGTACGATTGGTAGGCGACAGTGCATATTACTGGTGAATCTTCCAGAGCTGCAGTCAGGCTATTGGGATTTTGGTGAGTACCCAAGGGTTATGTCAGACTTGGGGGCCAGCCTGCAGGCTTGGCCTGCGTTCGTGGCTTGCCACCGTAAGCATGGAGTGGAGAACACAGAATACCTCAATAACCGACAAGGCTTTGATCCCTCCACAACACAATCATCTACATACCACCTACGTTTCCTTCGGCGTCCACACGCACATGGATCCTGCGAACGGTGACCCTTCAGAACGCGATGGGATGTTGAGCCCTCCAACAGCACAGCCTGGGGATTCCGTGCGAACACTTGCGTTGCCTGACGGCCATGCCTACAAACAAGTCCCGGAAGCAGACCACAGCGACAGACTGTCACAAGCACCAACCACAGATGATTCGATGCTGAGTGCTCAGGAAAACAATGCCAAAGAGCACCGTGCGGCCAATACAAACGGGATGTTAACCAGAAAGCCGTTCTACTGGTGGTTCTCTGTGCCTATGGATGTGGCTCTAGCGTTGACTCCTCTATTTTTCTTGAGTAACGCCAGCCCCGTGCAGACGAGTCATCTCGACGCTGACGATAGCGCCAGTTATTGCAGGCATCTGCCTTTCGCTCAATAACAAGAGAACCTCGAAATATGGAGAGGATATCAAAGCAATCACTCTCGTATTGCCCACAATCTTTCCAATCGTATATGCGGCGATCTTAGGCAAGATACTACGGCGTGTTGCGTTATTCAAGGCCGAGCGGAGTACCACTGTTGGGGTCAGTCCTTCGTCATTCATCATCTGATTCACCTCTTAATGTTTGATAGACGGTAGAGCGATTGATTGGCTGTCAGTCGCTATTCTCGACCTTCGAGCGCCAATTCGCGTTCCAACGTGTCGATGTCCTGGGAATTGCCCTCCTGGTAGCCTGGCTGTTGTCTCCTCTTGGTGGCCAGTCCTCCTTGCGGCTGCTAGCGAACAAACCGCTTTTCGAACCTGTAAACGACACTGTCAGATACTACCCAGTTGAAGGCTATGGCAAGGAAAGTCATATTACCAATCTGGGTTATGCCACAGTGGCGTGGCCATTGTATGCGCCTCTGTATATGACAGCTTTGCTGACGTCGAGGCAATATCTGGACTTGCCCATGGATCAATTCGGCA
The DNA here is from genome assembly GCA_004011705.1 of Ascochyta lentis. NCBI lineage: Eukaryota > Fungi > Ascomycota > Dothideomycetes > Pleosporales > Didymellaceae > Ascochyta > Ascochyta lentis. The sequence goes on from RZGK01000002.1 coordinate 3,917,875, forward strand.
ATATCAAGATTCCAGACATCTTCCAGCTGCAGTCGTATTCGGCAAGTCTCCCACCTGACACTTGGTTCGACATTGACGAGAATTCAATAGTTGAATATAGCTCAATTATTGGAATTCCGATCGTCGGAGTGCCAGAGTCAGGAAACGTCTCTTTCAATCTTGTTTCTCACTACTGGTCAGTTCAATGTGAGAAGCTTGCAACCACTGGAACTCTCACCAACGCAACTTTGACTCGGAGACCATCTTTTGACATGATACCTGGAGGGAGTTCCCCGAACAACATGAACAACGCCACCAGTTTCACGTACCAGTCTAGGTGGATTACCTCGGAAGGTCCAAAAAACGGCACACATGGCAGGCCTGTCTCAGGGAGCGTATCAGCTACTGAATGTCTGGCGTACCCTCTAGTTGTAGAGTCAAAGATCGCGTGTCAAGGACGGTCGTGTGCCGTAAAAGCGATGCGAAGGCTGCCTCGCAGCACAGAGGACATCATTGGAAATTTCGAAGCATCATCAGTCTGGCTGATGACTATCACAGCCAACATGCCGGGTGCAGACCAGGGAATTCTACAGGATGACAACACATCAAGCGAGCTTGTCGAACACTGGATGATGGATCCCAACCTTAGTACGTTCAGATGGGATAAATCTCAAGATAGGTCCGGAGTTGAACGGCGATGGGTTAATGTTGCGGAATTGCCCATGGACCTATTCAGCCACCGCTTGCAAACCGCTATGAACACGTTCTGGCAGTCTACCATAGGTAGTGCTATCATGATGGGCAACCTCACCAAAGACAAAGTCGAGAACATGGAGACTACCGGCTTCAACTATACCTGGAATACGACCGAGCTTACAGGTATGCGTCAGAACAGCGAGCAGTATGATTGCAGCATCTGGTTCGCCGCCATCACTATCGCTATCTCTCTATTCCTGTTCGCTGCAGCAGTCACATCCCTGGTACTAGGCATCTTCACCAAGGCGCCAGATACACTTGGCTTTGTGTCGACATCCGCTCGCGATAACCCCTACGTCGTTGCTGAAGTCGCGTCTCATCTTGATGGTCTGGAGGCTGCTAGAGCGCTGCGCGATGTACGCGTTAGGATCGGCGACGTGAACAGCATGGGCAGCGTCGGACATGTTGCTTTTGCATCTATGGATGCCGAGCCAAAGAGGGTTTCAAGGAAGAGGGTGTATGATTGAGAACGTCGGCCGCTCGAGATGATCTTTCATGAGACGTGTTCCCTCAAATGTTCCAAGTGTATTCATGTGCGCGTTAACTGAACTTTCGTAGCTTCCCGGCGGGCACTGGTCTTATGGGTATATTTTCCCTTCTTGAAATGCAAGATCTACGTCATTTGGATCCAACACTATGCACCGTTGATCTTCAAACTAGAATTAGGAGTGAATTCCGACTTGACATGCATCTGTATGAATGTGATCGTTTTCTTCAAGATCGGCTTCTCAGGCTCGGCTTCTCAACTCTCGGCTTCTCAATTCCACGTAAAAACATAAACTCGATCGTCTGGAAGCCATCTGTTGTGTGCTATCTCATCTCAAACTACAACCGGCAGTCGTTATACCAATTGTGTTGATCAATAATAAACTGTGGTACAAGCCTCGATCTTGTTTTTCACATTTGCCTACTTATCATCATGACTTTCAGCAACAAACGCGCGATCGGCACCTCCTCACTCGGGCTTCATGCCTCGCATTCCCTAGACAGTAAGATTCGCGCGGCCGCCCATCATGGCTTCACCGGGATCGAGATTGTATACGGAGATCTGGAAGCCTATAGCAAGTCCGAGAAGCTCGAAATGGCAGCCGCGGCAGACCAGATACGTCAATTATGTATGCAAAACGGGCTACAAGTCCTGTCCCTCTGCCCATTCGAAAATTTTGAAGGCCACAACTCCCCCCTCCAAGAGCGTCTCACAAAAGCAACCCACTGGATCAACATCGCCCGCATCCTAGGTGCCACGTACCTCCAAGTACCCGCCCAATTCAGCGCCGACGCAAGCAGCGATGAACCCACCATCGTCTCAGAACTACAACAACTCGCAGACCTATGCAGCGCCACCAACCCCACCATCTCCATCGCCTACGAACCCATGTCCTGGTCAAAATGCCACTCAACCTGGCAAACCACCATCCACCTAACCCAGCTAGTAGACCGCCCGAACTTCAAAATCTGCCTCGACACATTCCACATCGCCACAAAGCTGTGGGCGTCCCCGTACAGCTCCAGCGGGAAGTACCCAGACGCCGATACCCGCCTGACTAACGATCTACGCGCACTGGTTAGCGGTTTCCCAATGGACAAACTATCCTACATCCAACTCTCCGACGCCGAACGCCTTAGCCCCCCTTTCTCAACGTCGCATCCCTGGTACGTTGAGGGTGAAGCGGCAGAGTTCTCGTGGTCGAAGCACGCGAGGCCGTTTCCGCTGGAGACGGAGCTCGGGGGGTATCTGCCGGTGGTGGAGATGGTGCGGGCTTGGGTTGTGGAAACGCGGTTTGAGGGGTGGGTGTCTATGGAGACGTTTGATCGGCGGATGAGAGACGAGGGGGTTAAGACCGGGGAGTGCGCGAGGAGGGCGGAGCGGTCGTGGAAGAAGCTCGAGGATGCGCTGCAGGGGCGGGGAGGCCGTTTGTAGTGTGAGCGTGGTGGGGTGGTGGCTTTGATGCCAAATGGCGATTCGAGGCTTTGTCTTTTCGTCGTGTCATGTTTGGTGTTCGCAAGGCTACTGGGAAGTACTTCGTGAAGTAAAGTGCTCAGGTTATCGAAGTTTCTTCGTGTGACTTGGGCGAGATCAGGCATAACAGCCAACCGATCTTTTTGCATTGGCCCAAAACTTGTATGACCCCTTCGTCGCAGAACCAGAGGCGAACAATCTGTTCGTGCGAGGGAACTGTAGAGTCCTTGTTCTTAGTTGCTTACTGAACTTTTTCCTGCGCCTTCCTCATCTGCTACATGTGCGTCTTAGCGACTGCTGTGCCTCATAATGATCTCGCGCACAGCACCTCGTCCCCACATTCCTACATCGAACGAGCGGAAAAAGTCATCTTTCATGCAGATAAGCAACGCTAACACTTATGTATGTAAGGAGCAGAGTCAATCTGGTCTATCACAGGCTATGCAAAATACTAGATGTTCTGCTAAGCGCGTACACCGCATAGTGGCGGGATCACAGACGTATATTGACTGTAGAACCCACACTTTGTGAGGCTGACAGTACCGCCTGAGTGCAAAACCAATTTCTCTGCTCCTAGCAGACTAACACAATTCACTTGACAAGGACTCAGTTTACCACTGAGCGCCTGCTACAGGATCGCCTCTTCGGCGACAAGGGACATGACAACGGCCAGAATTCATTCGGAAGAGTACTCTCGCTCCGCTTCACCGGGGAGTGACGACAACAGATGTCTCTCTACAAGACAGAGTTGGCACGAATACGAACCTGTTCCTTTGACTAATGTAATAGAAACTTTAGACAGAGTTGAATCCAACATCACCAGTGCCGAACCCCCAACCAAGGCTCCGGATAATGGCCTGCTAAGAGAAGTCGTTTTCAATGGTCGGTACTCGTACATTTGGACCTAGTTCTGGCTCTTTCTCTGATTTTTTTTTCCCTTTGCTAAGGGCTCAAAGTCTCACTTGTAAAGCAATAACTGAACATTTCTTCTCTACTAGTCATCGCCAGTCTGTGCTTGTTCTTACAAGATCGGCCAAAATCTGGATATGGCGAAGTGATCAAGGAAATCACTCTAGTGGCGCCGAGTATATTTCCCATACTGTATGCTGCGATTCTTGGTAAAATGCTTCGTCGTGTGGGCTTATTCAAAGCTGAAACAAGCGTAACGTTGGGAGTAGGTCTACCAAGTATTGAAGAGAGCCAAATGAGTACTGCTTGTTTCAGACCGTCGAGAGACTTGTCGGATGTCATTCTGTGTTTTCAGCTATTGAAAGACAGTTTGCGCTTCGTCGTTTCGACCTTCTTGGCTGCTTCATTCTCATCGCATGGCTTCTGTCTCCTCTTGGTGGACAAGCGTCACTTCGCATGTTGAGTAGCGAGCCTGTAATCACGAATTTCACACACGACATACGTTACTAACCTCTAGAGGCCTACTACCGACAAACGTTCCTGTTCTATTCCGGTCAAACGAAACTGAAGTGGCCACTTTGGGGCCCCCTTTACCTAACCGCTACAAACGTCACGACAAAATCTTCTCTCGCTGATGGATCGGTTCCAAAATATCAAGATACCAGATCTGCGACAGTCGAAAGCGGGCTTCGATCAGCTATCCGACTATGACTGGCACGACCTCAGCGACATCGAGGAGATTCAGTACACGTCAATGCTGGGTTTATCGCTAGCTGGAGTTACGAACTCTGCAAACTCGACATTCAATCTCACATCTTCTTACTGGTCTGACGAATGTGACCCTTGGACACGAAAAAACTTTTCTGCCACCGAGTACACCCAAACGCCTTCATTCAATCTCACAACGACCTTTGACAACAATCGGACGGACTCCATGTACAACCGCATACCTATTTTGTACAAGACCAGACAAGTCACTGAACACGTAGTTCACCCTTTCCGTACGCCAATTATTCAGCTATTCTTAGCACCGCTACTTGTTACGTCACTCCTATAGTCGTCGAGTCCAGAGTGGGGTGTCAGGACCGTTCATGCAGCGTGCAAAGCATGCGCCGAGTAAAACGTGACGCACAACGTCTACTGTCAAGATTCGACGCCGTCAGTAATTTCCTGGGAAGCCTGGTAAACAACATGCCTGATGCAGGCATGGTGTACACGGGAGAGCCCACGACGCAGCCGAGCAAACTCGTAGAACAACGGATCGCAGACCCATCCCTAAAAAAATTCACATGGGACCAATCGACATCACGAGCAGGAGACTGGTCGTACGAGCAGCGCTGGGTCAACCTCGCCGTCTTGTCTCCCACAGTCTTCAGCCGCCGTCTTCAAATCGCAATGAACAGCTTCTGGGACGCCTCGACATCCGCATGGGGAACCTCACACTCGAGCAGATGGACAACATGTCGAAAAACGCTTCTTCCACATGGACCGCCACAGAGCTAACCATCATCAAGCACGACGGCGAAAAGTACGTTTGCAACATCGCATTCGCATCCATCACCATCGCAATATCCTTTGCACTCTTTATCGCCCCTGACACTTCCCTTGTTCTCGGCATCGTAGTCAAAGCGCCTGATACCCTGGGCTTCGTGTCGACTTCTGCCCGCAACAACCCGTACGTGGATCAGCAAGTCAAGTCGCAGTCCGACAGATTGCAGGCTGCGCGAGCGTTGCGCGACTTGCGGGCCAGGATTGGAGATGTGAGGAGGACAGTGAAGTTGGGCAAGTGGCGTTTACTACGCGGATGGTCGACATGCACGGGTGTCTAGGAAGCGGTTGTACGATTGAGGTGTTTGGTGGAGTGTTTAGCTGCTAGAAATAATGATGATGATGGTACTAAAACGTTACGAGTTCGGACGAATACGTCGATAATCTGGGAGTTTCAGGAGTTGTGGCAGTGAAGGTGCCAGTCTTGTGGATACACCGTGTTTATCAAGTGACCTTATTGTCACTGCGCTAAACACAGGTAACGTTACTGCGACCCTCATGGTGCACTGTACTTGTTTAGATGACATCATTCAATGTACAAGAGCAGGTACATATCCAGGCATGAAGAAGGATCGAGAATAGTACACTGCAAGTCTGGAACAAACGATTGCGCAAGGCGCCAGGGAAAGATCAACGAACACTTGGATAGCAAGAGGTAAAACCACTTAAGATATCTCTTTTCACAGTGCGGTGCTACGCTCTCATTAATTCAGTGATGGATGAACGGATGCATGGATGTACCTAACTTTGTGGGAGAGGAAAAAGCGTGTTCCAGTGCGCCGGATCAGTGGCCTGCAAATCCGTCGTCGGGCATGACGCGCGTCGATGACAGTCTAATGTAGTGATTCTCGCCCTTGGATTCTGCGCGCCTCTTTGTCCAGCTAGACGGGATCAGGTTCATATGCATGGTATGTAATAGTTTTGAGATTCTGTTCCTGAACACATATATGGCCTGGGTATCTGTACTATTGACTGCTGTTCCCGCAGTGGATTCAACACGATTGAGTGTATAGCACCACAAGGAAGTGCATGTGGTTCGTCGAAGATGTTGTTTTAATTTGAGATTCAACCGACCGCGCTGAGCTGCGATTGTGGTTGTGTTTTACGTTCTTTCATTCAGTAGTTCATGAACATCATCGAAAGTAGAACAATAACCGATCTACATGGCAGCATTGCAGGCCTCCAGAGCGCCAATAACACTCAACGTCATCAGAGGTGAGATGGCGTAGATAATCTAAACGTACGTTAGTCAAAACTCGCACGGGGCACTAGAAGCGACACTCACAGCTAGGAACTTAGCAATAATCATCTTGTCCTCATGTTCCGCATCCGAAACGTCAGCAAGTACCATGACCTTCATCGCACTCGGTCCGGCAGGCATCAGCATCATAACGAACCAGAGCATGGGATTCTGAGGTAGCCATGAAGTCTTCGCTGCCAAAACATAAACAAGAGATACGCTGATACTGCTTCTTGTTAGCGATCCTGCATGCCTGATATGGAGTGGTGACTTACGCTGGCCAGATGAAATACCTCACAACGGTAACAATTGCGATTGGCGTCCAGTTCAACTTTCCTGTGTTTTCTCCACGCTTCTCCTTGCGAAGGCACTGCGCAAGCTTGACGCCAACAACCACGACCTGCAGCGTGACGAAAAGCTGGCCAACGTTCTTAATACTCTGGGTGAGCCAGGCGTTGAAGTAGCCGCCCTCGTTGCTATCTGCGAAGAAAAGCTTGTGCAGGGGAGGAGCAAGACCGATGACCGCACCAATAATGGCGCCAATCAGAGGCGGCGTCATGAAGTTGTACACTGCGGAGATGGCGATCTGGAGGAACGAGGGGAGTCTATCCATAGAGCTGTTCACGACGCTGTGGGTGTGCTTGTTGGTCCTGTGCAGACGATGTCTAACTGCGCGTGGAAGGAGAGAGGTCTCAGGTGCAGAGTCTGAGGACTCGTCATCGTTTTCGTTGTCATCTTCCTGCGCCTCCGGGTCATCGTGGTATCGCTGGCGTGGAGCACCGTCACCCTGCGCACCGTTGGCGTCTCCGTTCTGTGGTTTGTTGCTGTCTTCAGGACCATCCTCGTTGTCTCCCTTCAGTTCGCTAGGGCCCATACCGAAAGTCAGAGCATGCGACACGACAGCCGAGACCAGGAAGTAGGTGCGTGCACGTGACACTGCTTCTGACGTTTTCTCGCCGGACGACACAAGAGGAGTGAGGATACCAGTCGTCTCCAATGATTGGATAAGAAGCAGTGGCAGGGATGTGGTGTTGTTGAACGCGATTGCGGGAATGGTCCAACGCGGAAGATTGAATACTCTACAGAGCATGCGACCAAGGAAAATGGAGAGGACGTTGTAAAAAATAGCCCACACTAGTTGTATTGTTAGCAGGAGGCTCTATACTCCCAAATACCATGCAAGAGACATACGTATAATGGGCACGTATTCGTACGCTGTCTCAGGGTTCAGGTTTTCACCCAGATTGTTGATCAACAGGCACGGCAGCAAGACCTTCACTGAAGTCTTCGAGATCTTGCTTGCTGCATCGGCATCCAGTAGGCCGAACTGAGAGAAGGCTACTCCGAAGCCGATGGTGAGGATGACAGAGACCGTAGCCTGAATGCCTCCCACAAGGGGCTGGACGATACTGCTCATGGCGAGCGATTGTTGTTGGCGATAGCTGAGAGTTGAGAGCTAAGAGCTGAGGAAGAAGCGGTAGAAGCTTGCGAGGTCTTTACTGTAGATTTGTCGCGTATATCATGCCCCATCAGTCTCGAGCACGAGGCCAGCTGAATCTCCGTGCCAATGTTAACATTCAGGTATTGTCCAAGCCAAGAGCGACATTCTGGAGGCGCCAATGGTTTTGGCGTTCGAGTGGAGCTTCCTCTGACGTCAACGCGGCAAGTACGAAAGGGATCATTTTCGACTCGCGACAACAGTTGTCCGCGGCATGCAGTCTTTCAGCTCGAATCGAATTGAAGAAATCGTCAAAAACACGTCGTCAGGGATCGCGTGCTACTATACTAAAGGCAGAACGGCGTATCCGTTGCTAGGTTGATGTACAGGTACCCGGAGAGCCGCCCGATCCGCAATGCCGTGAACATGGGATTTTGGCGGCGCGATCAAGGGCGCGTTGGCGCCGAGCTTCAATACGAGTGTCCCGCAACTACGTCAACGCGATCGATGGACGCCCACGCGTCAGGCCGTTGCGACTGTGGACGTTGAGTCTACTTGTCTCACGCGGACGCGTCAGAAAGATGGGGCGAAATAGCGAGATCAACCGAAGGTTTTACTTCGCACAACAGTGATAACAGCAACAGCAGCAACAGCAGAAGGCTTGATGCCAGAGCTTTACGATTACAATCAATATGCTTCTCGTCCTGCCGATCGATCTATGATAGGATCGCAATCTCCTCCTGGATTCATCGCTACGACACCATGCTGCGGTTGACCTCCGCCCCTCGCAACCTCACAACGCAAGCTGCAGATGGCTCAGAAGTTCTGCGCAGTCCTCGCCCTCCCGTCGTGTCCGCTCAGCTGCCCCGTCTCACCTGCTGGAATTACTGGACTTCCTGTGTCCAGCTCAGCGTATTCGACTGGTGCAGCCACGTCAAGGTCCGAGTAATGGTGTTCTAGCGCCTGTCCGTCCAGCTCTGGCTTCACGTACTCGTGCTTTTCGTCAGTAGGCTCGTAAGCTGGCGGCGAGATCGAATTTGCAGACTTCTTACGCTTGTGGCGGCGCAGGAAGAAAAATACAACACAAACGATGAGGGCGAGGAGGACTGTGCCGCCCACGGCTATACCGGCGATGGTTGCTGTACTGAGCACCGGCGTGTCGGACTGTGAAGTTGAAGATGATGAAGAGGCGGTATCAGCTGTGTGCATCGTTGAAGAACCTCCATCACCCAAGACAGTTGCTACGTTGTCGTTCGTGGTGGCTGTCGTGTCTAAGGAGAGCGATTCAACCGCTGCTGAGGCGGTTCCAGTAGAGGGAACCCCGGTCAAAGTAGCGACAGACTGGCTTGACGAACGACTAACAACTGGAGTAGCTGTCGTCTTGACCGTATTCTTCACCGCATAGTCCCGCAGCGGCAACGGCACTGTATCGTTTGTGAGCGGGCCCCCGACAGTGCCCTCGCATTGGAGCGTGAATATAGCCATCAGAGCTATTCTTGTCAGTGTGTAAGCCACACAACCAGTGAATGGATACATACACTCTATATCCCCATCATCGGCACAGGCGATAGAGATACAATGGCCATACTTACTGAACCACAGCTGCGGTCCCTCGTTGCTTGCCTCGCACCAGGCTTTCAGGTCATCACCACACGTGCATCCTTCCCTATCGCAGGTGCCAGTGTGGGTCTTGAGACATTCGTCCTAGATGCTGTTAGATACTGCAGCAGTAGCAGGAAATAGACACGTACAGTGCATTCAGGCAATTTCAGCGCTGAATTGCGATAAACGCAGGTCGCCTGGGCCATTGTCACGTCGACAAACGTACACAGGAGAAGACAGAGTATGAGCAGCGCCACGAAACCGTGCAGCATATCGTCGATTGAGCGAGCAACTTGAGCTGATATGTGGCTGTATATGCGTATGCGTAGATGTAGGTGTAAGTAACCAAACCACGCCTCTCTCTCCCAAGAAAACAGGAACCCGATCCCAACCCCAAGCATCACCACCCAACCCAGCACCGCACAAACCACGAAGCGAAGTCACAATCCTCCGCGTAAGAGACCGTTCCACTGAATCCCAAGCCAAGCCCCTCTCCCCCGCCCACCACCCAATCGCCTCCCGCGACACAACTCAGTGTAACCCCCCTCCTCTACGCGAGCAGTCACACCCGCCTTGCCCACGCACTTGCTCTGTATGCAGCAACACCCAGCACCCGCGATTGGGGCGGCGTGGGTGAAGGACGTCCCCTCGTATCTCAGCGAGCCAATCAGGAGCGAGACGATGCAGCCACGGTCTCAGGTCCCGAGACGGTAGCAAACACAGCCTTGCCACAGCCTTGCTGGAAGTTTGCTGCAGTGGGGGATTGGGGATCCTGCGTTGTAACGTTCGGGTGGCTGGTGGTGCGCTGGTGTTGGTTGGGGTGGTACGGCACCCGGTGAGCTGCTGGGCGGTGGTCAGGGTAGCGATACGACGGATTGTGGGTATGTTATATACTACGTAGCTGTGCTTTGACGATATTGTCTCTGTGCGGGAGTAGGTGTTGGATAATTGAGAAAATCAAGGTACGGCTAGCTTAGACATTCCCTGCTTGAGGCTGCGCGTCGACAGGCAGCTCGTATGTTGTCAGGTGCTGTATAGTTGTATAGAGCTACGTAATGCAAGCGTGGACCCGAAGTTTTAATAAACTCAATCGTTGTACAACAAACATATTGGAGAATGATACAAAATCTCCTGCGCTCTTCACTTTCCGATACACATCCGTGTGACCATCCATACCTCCCGAGTTAGCTCTGTATATTATCTTGCGGTTCTTTTTTGTGGTTACAATTACGCTCACATAGCCCGAGCAATATCCACACTGTACACCGAGCTACTCGCGCTCGTCACCACCACCGTCGAGCTCGATGCATCAGCCATGTTCGCAGGTGTCGACACATCATGTCGCAATATCGTTCCCGCTGAGTCGTTACTTTCAGCAAGAAGCTCATCAATGCGCTTTTGAACGCCACACCCACTGATCCTGTCGCTCAAGATAGCGACTTCTCTGTTCTTCCTCTTGGCCCTCTTGTTGGCCTTCCAGTAAAAGAAGCCCAGGCCGGCGCAGAGGAGAACAAGAAGCAGAATGCCGCTCGCAATGCCGCCGATTGCGCCGGGACTCAGGATGCGGGAGGTGACGACAATTGGCTGCGATACTTCGGATGTCGCCGTTGGATTTGTCGATGTCGATGGGATGTCGACGCTGAATCCACCGGAGGTCATCGTGCTGAAGGTCGATGACGAATCTTCAGGCAGTGAGGTAGCGACAGCCGCAGTTGACGTAACGACTAACAAGGACGACTGTTCTTTGCTGGACGTGGTCGCAGGCGGAGCGTTCAAGAATGTTGTTGGTCCAACAAGCACTTCACCATCGTTCGGGAGATATGGTTCCCAGTCCCACGGCATACCGTCCCAGCCTGACTTGCCAACCTGCCGACACGCCTCCAGCCAGCTTCTCAGGAACACTGTAGAGATTAGCTTTCGCCTTGCACCCCTCGACTGACCAGCTGCACATACGCTTGCGCTCGTGGCCATCGGTGCACTCCTTCAACAGACACTCGTTCGAGAACAGGCGGTTGTTTCCGAGGTGGTTGTCGACCTTGCAGATGCATTTGAGGTCGTCTTTGCAAAATGCATCTCGGCGAGCGAGTCCTTGGTCTGGACGGAGCATGCACTTTTCGAGAATCTGCACGAATAAGTAAAGTCTCTCGGTTGATGGGATAGCTCCTTACCGTGCAGCCAGGAAGTTGATCCCCAGTGGTCGCCATCGTGCCGGAGGTGGGAGCGCGCCGGAATGAGCGATGTAAGGAAAGAAGGCTTAGTCGAAGACCAAATTATACGGTAGCAGCATGGCGCAAATGGTTTGTTTCGCTCAAGTGAAGGTATGAGAGGTGCTGCAAGTGGATCCGTCGTGACAAGCAAACGGCCTGAAGTGAAGGTGAGAAAAAATCTATCACCTAGCCCTAAGACGACGGTCGGCGACCGCCAGACCAGCCAACTACCTCCGCCATCATCATTTCAATTATAGCACGCAAACGTTGAAGAGGAAGCGGTGTGTGAGAGCGTGAAGGAGTGGATTCATTATCGATTATGTAGGTGCGTTGTGCGTGTTCACGTCATGCGTGATGGTCTCGTGTGTAAATGCGCAAATGCTATGCCCCAAACTCCGTTGTGATGCTGAAGGAACGTGATGTCGTTATCGTAAACGCAAATGCAGGAACGCTGGACAGAAAAATGACAAGTCTAGGCCCACTGGACGGTCTTCTGGTAGGTGTCTCTCGCGCAGACGCTCTTCAGTAGGTCCTTGTACTCTGCTGTAGGTTAGCGAGTCGTTCTTTATGACTTGGGTGTCAAAAATGACTTACGATAAACAGCACCCTCTGTGCAAGCCGCTTTGCCCGCATCGCCATCGATGCACGGCTGCACGGTCTGTACATAGCGTGTGACGTCTTCTTGGGGAAGAGAGCATAGTCGACCGAGGTCATTGGGCGCAGTGCCGTTTGACGCGCCCGTGGCAATGAACGTGCCGTTTGATGAGGCCAAACACGTCTCTGCTCCGCATGTGGGAACCTTGAACGACTTTGTGATGAGGCCCGAAGGCAGAGACCAGACAGCCGGGACGGCAGCGGCGATGACGGCGATGTAAGCGGCGGTCTTCATGTTGTGGATGGCTAGGCGTTGAGATGGATCGATAAGAGTTGAGCTTTCAGATGTCGTCCAGGAAACCTAGCAGTTTATGTCTCTTGCAAGATCGTTCTATTTCGAGCTCAAGCTCCGCTTCCCTGCAGATTGGCGTATGGTTGCGATCGGAAGCTCCGATGGTGTCTCCGGAAGCAGAACAGGTGCGCCGTAGGACAAAGAAAAACTAGCTGGTGCGGCGTTCTTGGTAGCGTTCTGTTGCACGGAAGTCTGTTCCGTAGATTTGTGATGGGTGAACCGGGTGTGATGCTCGTGAGGCTCGGAAGATGCTGTTAATGGGTGATGGTGTTCGTGGCGGTGTAGTGGGTGGTTGGTTTGTGATGGTACTGCCTGGTTTCTGTGAGCTTCTACCTCAACTATTATATGCTCAATGCTTCCTAACACAACATACAGCTGGAAATAGAAACACGCGTCAGCGGACCTCAACGCGTGTCAATTGTCAGGTTGTCTTGTGTGTTGTTGAGCGCGGAACGTCATAGAGTCAGAGTGGAGCCCGTGCGGCTGGGGCGCTGTTCCTCCCGACTGTGGGGCAAAACGCACGATTCAGGCATTGATGAGCACGATTGTCAGGGACCGGCGATGTCATGAGGCTGGGAAGCAGCTAGTGGCAGCTCGCGGCTGTTGGAAAAGCTGCGTCAGCCATCATGATCGACTGAGATGGACCAGATGGTGAGGTTGGAATGTGGAGGTGCGGGGCGGACCTGCATGATCGAGGCTGGAACTCGACGTTCGCAGTGACGCGTGGGACAGTTCTGCGTACAGAGGTGCGTGTCACTTGTCATGGTGTTGCGAACAGTAACATGTCCAATTTTGACACCAATTTTGACATATTCCAGAAACTACATGTGAAGAAAAGACCTAATCTTAGACAAAGGAAACGTAAAGAGCCACTCTACCTCTGCATCCCTTCCGCCCATCGGGATTAGCAATTAACCCGTCCAGCAGGCGTGAAGTATCGAGTATGTATCTCAGCGCATCCAGGCTACGCTGTCCTGTCTCCATCCACCTGCACTGCCCTGTCTCCATCCACCTGCCCTGCCCTGTCTCCATCCACCTGCACCACGCCACCTCTGCTTAGAACAGGCAGTCCAAGCAGCAGCAGCATGCTAGACCAGCGCAAAGACCAGCGAACAGTCCACCGCTCCCGCTCTGCCCTTGCCTCCTGTCGTCCTGATAGTATCCTCCCGGCGGCGGCGGGCCTTGCTGGTAGTACATCTGTTGCTGTGGCTGACCGTACTGTGCTCCAGGAGGTCCCTGGGGCGGTCCGTAGCCCTGTCCACCTTGCTGGTAGGGGTTGGGCGAGTTGTAGTAGTCGTTGCCGGGCGGGCCCTGCTGGTATGGCTGCATGCCGCCCTGGTTGTATGGCCCAGCATCGTGGTGGATCGGTGGGGGTGACTGAGGGTATTGCGGCGGTGCGCCCTACATTGCAGTTAGTCGACAGAGCCCAAATCGTATGCGGTGATGCAAGCCGAGACATGTGGCGCAGGACATGCTGAAGCGCTGATGGTTGCGCCGAGGGTCGCGCTGAGGGCTGCATGAAGAGTGTGAGATTGGGCACCTACGTATTGCTTGTTGGGGTCCATTTTTGAGGTGTTTTGGTGGCGGCGAGGGGTGTGGTGTAAGAGTAAAGGTGTTCAGTCGCAAGTCGACGGTTTCGTCTTCGTTGCTGCAGGCGTTGCGCGGCAAGCTGGGCGGTGCTCGTTTCCGAGGTCGATCAGTCCACCCTTTTCACGATTTTTGTCTGTCGAATGCGGTACCGTTGGAATCGCACTGTTGGGGCGGAATGAATGAGAGAAGAAAGGTAAGGGAGAGTATGGGGCACAGGATGCAAATGACATCTCCACCCTGTTACGGATGCTACGCAAAGCGTTCGGCATCAAGTGATGGAGTGGCTGTGCACGCACGCTAAACTCTTTCCACTACTAGCGCATCCGGTGCCATCACCTGCACACCAGGTCAATTGATCGCTACGACGTTTTACATTGAGCCAAACGGGTCGCAGCGGGTGGGATTCATGTCAGGAACTTGGACGGGCTGTGCAGTGTGAGCACGTGATGGGTGACATTCGCACCTTCCTGTTGGCCTTCCGTGGACTTCCACTGTCACGTCTTTCGAGACCACCAGCCCTTGGCACCCAAACAACGAACACTGCATACTACCAGCTCCGAGCAGCTACTTGGCAATATGCAAGACGACTAAGTAGGCAAGTCGATACTAGTTTCCTGATTAGTATATTACACCAGGCAATAGAGCTCTTCAACACTACTTGACGGCTTATTCACTTTGCCTTCAGTATGTCGAACCCTCCCAACTGCCATATGGCTGCTCGGAGCCGGTGAGACGCAGTACACCAGCGAAATCCTCCTGGGGATATACGCACCTGTAGGTGCACAACACGGTTGAGAATGCTCGGCTTCGTCCAGCCTAAGCGCTCCTACCTGCATCAGCCACCGATAATGCAACAACAGGCATGCTAACACCAGTGGGTTCCACGCCCAACCGCCCACAGCGCAAGGCTGAAATAGCCCAGGTTATAAGCTTGCCCACCGTATCCCCGATATAGACGCTTTCTCCCTTCTGCCTCGACAAATTGCTTCCAGCCTCTGCCCTTTCCTTCTTTTTGTCAATGCATGGTTTGAAGCGCACCTATCTCAACATCGCTTACATCATTCGATCCCAACATGTCTGTCTCTGGAAGCACGTCACAGCATAGCCTCTCTACAAAGCAGTCTCCTAGGCCAGTCATATTCGATACATACAAAGCATATGAGGCACTTGACAAAGGCTTGCCTGCAAAATTCGCGTGTATTGGAAAAACAACCTGTGGTTAGCACAGTTACCAGCTGGCGGATCGGTCCTGCAGTGGTATCGTTACTCACCTGAGTGGAAATCTGACTTACAAGGATTTGTGGATCGCGGATCAGATGGAAACACTTACAAACTTGCAAACTCGAAGGTTGCCTTTCAGGAACAGCTTTCTACAAAAGGTTTAATTATAACACAACAGATACATGTCTTAGGACACTCTAGTGTATATCTAAGAAATGCATATTGGTCTGAGCTACTAGAGTGGGCTATCAACGTTATTAGCCTAGGACTAGATATGCCCCCCAAAGCATAGGATTATGTACAGGACTGTCTGCAGGGTATGTCAAGCGGGACACCGAAGAAACCAATTTCTTGGCTTGAGAACAGTTGTGTCCTGGATGTTGGAGAGTATTCCCTGACTCCACTTAAGATGTCGCCTGATCGACCTCCAACAGGTAAGATAGCACGGAGCTGCTACGTTTGGAGCGTTGTATTAACAGCCGTGCCCAAGCGCTTGCGTTTCTGCCTAACCAAATCGTATAACTTTTGGAAACCTGGTCGTCCATACGCTTCACCGTTTCCATACGAGCCTCCTTCAGCAACGCAGAACGAGATGTTCCAGCGGTACGCTTGCTGCAGAAGGCGAAAGCCAGGAACTGTGGTTCGTCCGTCAGCTGGTTCAGCAGAGTTTTGAACACACACAGCAGACGAACACAAATGCCCTGTTTGCATGCTTTCGATCGGTATTCGAGCTCTGCCTATCCAGGCCCCCTTTCAACACACCCTTCTTGGACAGTACAGTAAGTCCCAGCGAACTGTTGCTTTGAAAGTACATCCGGACCGATAGTTATTCGACTAATCAGCTGGAACCTTGGCATGTGAACATGCGCGAGATATGGATGGCTTTGAGGACGGAGCTAGACACTCAGCGGATGACCTCTCTTCAGCGCGAGCAATTTAAAGCCCAACATGTGGGATCATTCACTAGCGAAGAGAGGCTGCAATCGCTAGACCTCATGGATCGCTTCAACCGACCTCTGCGCGCCTTCGAAATTTCAGAGGCGAGTCTCAGGGACCGCATTGCCATATCCAGCTCAGAAGCTAGTACCAACATGGCCGAACAAAGTATAAAGGAGAGCAAAAGAGTCATTTTATGTGAATCCTCAATTGCTTCATGCATTTTGCCACTTGCTAACCGCTACAGTGACTGCCTTCGCCTTTGTGTTCCTCCCACTATCTCTGGCGTCGTCAATCTTCGGGATGGTAATTTTGGCCTAACAAATCAAACACCGACCCACCGCTGACTGTTTGACAGAACGTTCGTCAAATCAACAATTCCGGTCCTTCAATTGCAGCGTTCCTCGTGACAGCAAATGTACTTTGTAGTACAACGTTTGGAGTCTAGGCCGCTTTCGCCTCCTTCTTTTCATACCGAAACTACTTGACCAAGAAGTGGAAGGACAAAAGCGTAAGGCCGGACTTGGGGCTTGAGGGTCTAATAATCTTTTGTTCCAACAGGCCGTTCGCTATGTCGTTGTTAGTCCTCAAAGATCCTTTCATTCGGTTACTCTATTATCTCAAGGGAGGAAGGCCAACAGTGTTTTGGGATGGAAGTGGCGAGTATGAGATTTATATAACTAAGAGATAACGTTACGTTGGCTTGGTCTCGTTGCTTTGATGGAAAGCTTCTCATTCTTCGCCTGAACTACATATCTCGATACAAAGCAACAAATTCCCCTAGCTAAGAAACCTAGCCTGTAAAAGGAAACAGACTTTGCCTTGACATCCCTCGATCACACCTAGCTTCACTTACAATATCTACTACCCATTACTCTACGCATCTAACCAGGCCGCAGCTGTTCACTTCTAAAGAAGAAGAAGAAGAAGAAGAAGAAGAAGTAAATAAAGATACCTACCTACCTACCTACCCACCTCCCTAAATCTATTCTACAAGCTAACCTCTATATTCCAAAGCAGTAGAAAAAACAACTCCTAGCTTACACGTTGTATTCCGCATACTAAGGTTAGGATTTAACAGCAGACATACCTGCACAATTACTAGTGCACTTATACCTACAAAACTCTAAATCTTTACAAACGCTGTAGATAATAGAAACAGTTAGTTGTTTTCCTGCTAAAGAAATACTGTCTTGGGATTGCTCTAGGTTAGATTGGATTAAATTGAATTGCATGTGGCCAATCAAAAGAACGAAAGTAAGAAAGGAATAAGCTGCTTTACACTTATGCTTAGTGAATCTGTAATGCAATGCAATACAATACAATACAATACAATACAACCTATTATAGAGAAAGACAAGGTAAAAGGAGATACATCATCGCTATCCCTCCTTACCTCTACCCTCTAACCTCCTAACGAGTGTAGAGCCGACCTAATTAGACCCAATTAGCCCTAAGCAGAGCAGAGAGGGGAGGAAAACTAGCGTTAGAAAAGGAGATTGCACGACCGTGAGTACGAGTGGGATCTAAACTCAGCGAATGTCTAAGAGCCCTCTTCCGTTCTAGTCTGAATAACCAACACATCTATGCCGACACGTTGTTTTTTACTCAGACTCTGGCACAAAACAACAAAAAAAATATCACAACACGACACACAACGTTTCCACAACCTCCCCCCACTCCGTCTGCGGGAACGTGACTTGAGCAAGCGTATGTTGGTACGGAGGGGTAGGAAGTAGGTAGACATATCTACAGCGGTCTGTGTTTTCTGGTAGAATATAAGAGAATTTTGCATCAGACAACTTCAGTCGGTGTGTCAAGAATGCATCCAGAGGTCAGTGAAGGTTGCACGTCAAAGAGAACCAACGTATGAAATTGTTTTGCTCAACATCTAGATCGAGGCTTAAACGTGGCCATAAGATAGAGTCACAATCACAACAGGCACGGCAGAGCTATATACGGACGTGAACATACAAACCTGATATAGTGAGGTATCGCATCGGGGTTGGTGCATCGTAAGGATCGAGGGACGGGGACGGGGACGGGGACGAGGGTCGGGGACATCGAGGAGTGCTGGGGAATGGAAAAGTTCGTGCTACCGAGTTCGACCGTGTAGTGTACAGAAAACCGAGTTCGACCGATCGACCGATGAAGGTGGACGGGGCCCAAGACCGAACCGCATCGAAGAGGGCATCGCTGGTACCGATCGCCAAAGAAAGAATCCGAACCGACTTTTCGACTGCGCATTGATTAATGGAGTGCATGGCCGCGAGCAAACTCGGCCACCACTGATAGAAGACAGGACCCTTGGCCGTTTCCCGCCGCTTGGAACCCACACGTATAGCAACTCGAAGTGAAAGACACGCCAAAACAAATCATCTGACAGGGCGCACAGCTTATGCGAAGCATGACAGCTGCTAGCTCTACTCGGCAACGTCAAGGTCTTCGTGTGCGGCAGGGGGAGGAGGGGAGTCGGCTGTGCGTGGTCAGATGATGTCGTTGTTTGCAGGGTGGGGAGGCATACCCTTGCGCTCTTCAACAGCAGGACGGGCCTCGCCTTCGCGCCTGTCGTCACGCTCACGGTCGCCACGCTCGCGGTCGCCTCGGTCGTCCTCACGGTCGCGCACGTCCTTCATCTCGCGGTCGCCGTCGATGGGGCTCCTGGACCTGTCACGGTCGCGGCGGTCGTAGTCGCGCTCACGGCGGTCGTCCTTGCGGGGAGAGCCGGCGCGCTCGCGACGGGGAGAGGTGCTGCGGCGGCGGGGCGATCGGTCGCCACGGGCTGGGACACCGCGGTCGTCGCCGCGAGAGCTGCGGTCGCCACGGTCGCTGCCGCGCTCACCACGGGGGCGGTCACGGCCAGAATCGAAGCGCCACGATGCCGAGGGAGGTGTGCGGGCCCACTGCGCCTCGTCAGCCAAGAAGGTTAGTCATCGAGGGGGCAACGTACCTCGATCTTCAGCAAGTCGTCGCGGCCGATGCGCTTGTTGTGCATCTCGTGATAAGCGTCATCGGCGTCGCGGCGGCTCTCGTACTCGACGAAAGCAAAGCTGCTGGACAGTTAACGCCCGGCGGGTGGATGCAGGCAAGGAAATACTCACAGGCGAGAAGAGGCCGAGCGGGGGGCCGGGATGTCGCAGCGGACCAGGCGACCGTACCTTGACGTGTGTTAGATGGGTGGCTTGGAGTGCGGTGCGGACGGTGACGGGGGAGGTTGGCGCTGCGGGCAGGCGCAGGCGCATCGAGGGAAGGCGCGAAGCTGGCGGCGCGTGGGGGAAGGCGCAGGCAGGCACGTGAAAGGTCGGAGGGAGGACGCGACGACGACGACGAAGACGAAGACGAAGACGAAGACGAGGACGACATCGAGGAGGGTGCGGGGAGAGAGCGGACGGGGAGGAGATGGCGGAGAGGACGGAGAGGACGGAGAGGAGATGGCGGAGAGATGGCGGGAGCTGGCGTTATGGGACGTACCGTTCGAACTCGTAGGCGAGGTCGCGCGCGCGGGTGCCGTGGCCAAAGCCGGTGACGTAGAGAGTGGTGCCGCCTCCGCGAGACATGATGGTGCGAGTCTCAGGACTGGAATGCGGGATCGTGATACAGACGCGGTGGTTGAGAGTGGGCGTCGAGTGCTCCGGGTGGAGGTGGAGGTCGAGGTCGAGGTGATGGCTAGAAGGCCGTTGTCAGCGCGCGGCGAAAGCCTTGAGCAAACCGAGCTAAATGGCTTGGCACGACCGACATCCACAACAGACAGCATGACAACCTGAGCTTGAGCATGCAACCATGCCTTTCGTTCTGGATGCATTCACTGCGAGCATCTCTTCACGCCACCAGCGCGTTCACCGTTCGAATAGAAGACTTATTCGCATTGACTACTCTCTTCGTACTGACTACAACTGTGCAGTGACGTTGATCGAGAACAGACGTGCACCATGAACATGCTCGCAACTGCTGAATCCATCTAACCCCTCCAAACCAAAGGCAGATTTCAAGACCAAAGCTGGACCATGTGTGAGGGGAGGCGTCAAGATCATCCCCCATTCACATGACCTCGCATTCCACCACAGCGCCCTGAACAACACCCGTCCTACCAAGCGCATCACCAAACTCACAATGGCATTGTCATCGTGCACTACATTACTCCAACCACCCCGAATGGATCCAGATGCAGCCTCCATTGTCCATGGCCTGCCATTTCCACGCCCTCCTATTGGCTAGGCGCAACCATGACGCAGCCCCGCCATCAGCTCTGCATCGCATTATTTCGAGCTGTTGAGCCAGGCGCATCCACCGTCCAAATACGCCCACCAGCACCAGCTTGCAACCCAGCAGAGTGACACAGTCGCTCTGTTCATACTTCTACCCCTCACCCTCACCACCTAACCATCCTACACCCTCACCACCTGACCATCCTACCATCCCACCATCCACACGCCCACCATAGGTCGCAAACGCCAGGAATACCGCGAGACTCACGAGAGTAAGCCGCGGCGCAAAGCAGAAAAGAACCGCCCCAAGAACAGAAATCGCGGGCAAGTTGGTCGCCGTAAGATGGGCAACGAGGAGTCCTCCATGGTGGATCCGTCCACCAAGCCTCACACACTGAGCGCCCGCACCACGGACGCGCTCGCAAAGTACATCCAGGACGGCAAGGCCCGCAAGATCGTCGTGTTGGTAGGGCCACATTCCAACTTCAAAAAGGCGACAGCACGCTGACTCACTACAGACTGGCGCCGGTATCAGCACCTCAGCAGGCATCCCCGACTTCAGATCACCAGAGACCGGTCTGTACGCAAACCTCGAGCGCCTGAACCTGCCACACCCCGAGGCTGTCTTTGAGCTCTCCTTCTTCCGCGAGAACCCGCTTCCCTTCTACACACTTGCACAGGAGCTGTACCCTGGGAAATACCGCCCGACCATCACACATTCCTTCATAAACCTGCTGCACGAGAAGGGGCTGCTCTTGAAGGTCTTCTCGCAGAACATCGACTGTCTCGAGCGGGAAGCAGGCGTTCCTGGCGATAAGATCATCGAGGCACACGGCAGCTTTGCAGAGTGCGTCTACCTATCGTACTCTACACTACGTCACTAACCATCCCCAGCCAAGCCTGCATCGAGTGCAAGAAGTCGTACCCCAAAGACCAGATGCTCACCCACATCGAGAACAAGACGGTCCCTCGCTGCACCGACACCACCTGCAACGGGCTTGTGAAGCCCAAGATCGTCTTCTTCGGCGAACAGCTCCCCTCCGAGTTCTTCGACAACCGCGACCTCCTCTCCGACGCAGACCTATGCATCGTCCTCGGCACCTCCCTCTCCGTGCAGCCCTTCGCCTCCCTCCCCCACTTCGTCACCGACTCCGTCCCGCGTCTCCTAATCAACAAAGAGCAAGTCGGCGACCTCGGCTCCCGCCCCGACGACGTCCTCATCCTCAACGACTGCGACACGGGCGTGCGCTCGCTCGCAGACGCACTGGGCTGGACCTCCGATCTCGAATCGCTGTGGGCGCGCACCGCAAAAGACGGACAATTCGTACCCGGCAAGAAAGAACAAGTCCACAAGTCGCGCGACGAGGCGCTGCAGGACGAAGTCGACCAGCTGACCAAAGACGTCGAGGAGACGCTGAGGCTGGGCGAGAAGCAGCAGAAGTGGCTGGACGAATATCCTGGCCGGAAAATAGCGGGCAGAAACGATGACGATAACGATCATGACGACGGTGATGAAAACGAAAAAGCAGAGCTCAGCACCACAGATAATCCTGACTCAAAAACACTGGCTCCAGTCGCTCCGCCGCAATCCAACGCAGGCCTAACCCATATCTTCCCCTTCCTATCCCACGACAAAAAAGGTTCAGGGTCAAATCTGTAGTTCATGATACCAATATATATTCGCTTCTCTTTAACCGTGGTTATACTGGTTATCCACTTCCACACATGACACATCTTGCACCCCCCTCCTCCTCTCCCCACCCCTCGTCCCCACAAACAAAAGAAAGAGAAGTGCAAACACCCACCTCCGCCATTCCACCAGCCACGATGTGGATTCATCTCCTCCCATGGGGGGTTTGGTCGTCGCGAGCTTGCGTATGTGTTTGTGTTTGGATCTGTGAGAGGTGCACATCGAGATAGTGAATAGCAGATGAAGGAGTGGGGTAGCGGGTGGAGGTATGCGGTGGAGACGTGTTGGTATCTTGGTATCTTGATGAATTTTTTTTTTCCTGTTTTTGGAGAAGGAGAAGAAGAAGAAGAAGGAGAAGAAGAAGGAGAAGAAGAAGGAGAAGAAGAAGGAGAAGAAGAAGGAGAAGAAGAAGGAGAAGAAGAAGGAGAAGAAGAAGGAGAAGAAGAAGGAGAAGAAGAAGGAGAAGAAGAAGGAGAAGAAGAAGGAGAAGAAGAAGGAGAAGAAGAAGAAGAAGAAGAAGAAGAAGAAGAAGAAGAAGAAGAAGAAGAAGAAGAAGAAGAAGAAGAAGAAGTTCAATAGATCCTACTGTAGGATTGAAGTGGTGTACTCAGTACCTGGAAATACACATACACGCAGGGAACACATATCGGGTTCTTAATAAGCTTGCCTTGCCTTGCCTTGCCTTGCCTTGGTTTGGCTTTACCAATCCATGCTGGTGCAGTAGACAAAAGAGAGAGTGTGTGTGTGTATGTGTTCGGTAGCTGAAAACACACACAGCGAACACCCATTACATGTCGACCAATTCTTTTCAACTTTGCTCTACCGAATGCGTGTGCAACACACTCCCAGCAGACGAAAACATATAAATACCAGGTGTGTCCATGGAATTAGTTATTGTCGCAGAACCCCAAGACAGCAGTCATGAGCTGCTTGTTGATTGGTTTCAGCATAACGTGAGAAGACCGGACGAGACATCCTGGGATATTTTTGGTAGGCACGCTGGGTTTGTTGAGCTGGAAAGTTGATATGATAGGGAGTTCGTGGATAGGAATGACATAGGTAGGTGGTTAGTATGCAGAAGCGCCGGAGCAGCAGTTGCATTCTATTCAACTGTGGGTTTTGGCGTGACTTGAGAAGTGATAGCAATCGGTACCTTTTGCGACATTTTTAGGGTGCAGGCCAGTTTTGATTCATTTGTGAATGGATATGACGAGAGTGATTTTGTGGATAGGAACAATATACACTTTCAGGTATTGTAGAAGCGCTGAACAAGCAGTCATTTGGTTTTGTTGTCGATATTTTAGTATAGAGAGAGGATATGGAAAGATAGCAGAGAAGATGGTAGAAGTTTTCAGCGTGGTGACGTTCCTGGGCCGACTGCTGGCTTTACTTGAACTTTAAGAAGTTTTATGTGAAGAACAATCACATGTCTTTAATAGTTGTAGGAGTGCCGGACGGGCGGCCATAGGTAGGAACAAGGTATTCTTTGGAATGAGTAGAGAAGAGAAAAGCAGAGAAGAGATAGCAGACGTTTCTCAAGGGAACGGCATGTCTGGGTGGTCTTCGGATTTCAATCAAGCTACAAAATGGATGTGATGATGTTTTTGTAAAGAGCAATATACAAGCTTCTAGAATCTCCAGCAGTGCCACACAAGCAGTCATGACCTGGCATTCGTCGATTTTTGTACGAGCTGAGAAGAGGAAACAAGGATGTTCTGTGACGCCCGCCACGTTCCTTAACAATCTTGATAGTTTTGTCCAAGTAGCGGAAACCAACGTAACGTTCGAAAATCTGTAGATTGCCATACCATCAAACGTCTGATGCGTTTTTTACTCTTTCAGAAATCAATGTTGGTGGAGTGTAGTTGATGTTGGATTGTAATTGGGCAAGAAGAAGTAATGCAGTCTTTAGTATATATGATGTATCTACCCTGGCGCCAGAACATGTGGGGATGCCTCGAAAGTTTTGATCTCAGGAAAGGGAGTCGGTGGATGTTAGAAGTGAGAAGAAGAGCAGAAACACGATCTGTGATTTGCGACAATTGCAATCAGGTGTTTAGGGAACGGATATTGTCGCGCGGAGTAGAGCCTGTGCTTCGTCTGCCAGTCACTCGGATGTTCGGCACTCATGAAATGAGCAACCCCACAACTGCCCACAAACTCAATTTAGCGAGCTTATATAATCTCTACATTTCCTTTGTATATAAGTAGGCTTCATGTATGCGAAGCAGATAGACACTTCTCAAATACAATTCATCAACTTGTACCTCTCATTAGCTTGTCACATCCTTGTCCTCACCGGCGCCGTGGATGGCGAAGGTGTTCGCGGGTACCGAGGCGTGGACCTTTGGTGCCGCGAAGTGAACGACGTTGCCGTCGCTCTTGAACACGTTGACCTCAATGGCCTGGATAGGCTGGACGTTCAGCTTCTTGAGCGCGCGCCCTGGAGCTTCTTGTCGTCGGTGCCGGCCGCTTTGTGGACCTTCTCGACCTTCCTGCGGGGTGTGCCCTTGCCTCTAATGCGCACTAACGCCTGTTGGATTGAGATTGGCGTCCCCTCTGTGAGTACTGTTATCAGAGACTGGCTGTATTAAATTGTTCTGCAATGGTCTAAGTAAGCCTGGAGCCTATCTTAAATACAGCTCCTCTCAGAGTCCGAATAAAAGTCGATGACAACCTTTGGGCCGTCCAAGTACTTGTTAATAATTGCTTTTAGAGCCTTTAGTACCAAGCACTTAGACGGTCCAAAGATAGTTATAGACTTTTATTCGGATTCTAAGAGAAGCTATATTTAAGATAAGCTCTAGGCTTACTTAGACTATTATTAGAGCTGAGAGAACTAGATAGTGTAATTAAAGAGTACAAGAGTTAATTGAGTTCTTTATCTTATTATTATAGTAGAGGATTATGTCTATATACCTTAGAAACTTCTAGACGTAAAGACAAGATATGTGTATAAATACGGTCTCTGAGTTGGTTTGAAGTTTACTATGGAACTCCGGCTCAGTCGCGTCCTTCTGGCAGATAGTGAAGATACGGGTTTTGCACGTTTTTTGAGTTAGAGTGTTACTCATTGTTTATCTTCATTTTCGGGTTTAAGACGAATCTTGAACTATAGAGTGACAATAGAGTAAAAAGCACCATTGCTCGGTTTCTGGTCACATGAAATGGCAAGTCTTGGTTTTGAGATTGCTAGAGCGTAGGACAGATACCAGTGAAGACTGGAACAGCTGATTCAGAGTGATATTTATTCCCATTACGTAGAGTGTGAATGATCCAGCAACTTTGTGAATCGGAAAATATGCCGTGAGTATGAGGAGACCGTTTCGGACGTATTGCAGTGAGTTTCATAATCGCTCAGATTGACACCCGAAACAGACATGATGGGCAGATTGTATCGTATGACAGTGGTTTGCTTGCAGGAAATGCAAAGTTACGAACGAAAGAATTTATGCTACATACCAGCATGAACTGCAGACAAACTGACGATTGACCGGTTGGAGCGTTTGCATATGCCTCTTTAGTTTCGGCGAGAGAACATTAAAAGGAAACATGTCCTGCAAAGAAAGCAAGTTAATCAGTAGAAGCAGTAAACGTTTGTACTTCTCCAATCATTGATACAAACACACGTCCAGTACCCGGTTCTAATAAACGCTGTTAGAAAAAACATGTAATAACTCAACCGATTTCACGTCTCTGTGGCCCTTCTCTAAAGCGGCCTTCGTAGAAGCTCTTAAACTCACACGCTTACACCCCTTCAACCACGCATAATCAATGTGGCAGGGAAGAATTCAGATGAAAGAACAAGAAGAAACTATGTTACTAAAAAGACATCCTGGTATACTGCCTGGTGTGCTGCCTGTCTTCGTTTTCACCAAAACCCAGATGCAAATGAAGCACATCGCTTAAGCACCCAAGCGTCAGAGAACACGAGTCTGCTGGTAACGTTTGACACATAAGTTCTTACGATGTTCTCCCTTTGAACTGCTTCAAGCCCGGTGCTAGCTTCCATGCTTACGTTGCAACAACGTGATCAATTCAAGACAGAAGCTTCATGTCTCCGCGTTAAATGCTAGGAAACAACAAACAAACCGGACTATGCAAAAGATGGAGAAAAATCAGAATGAGTTGCTACGTCCACCTCAACCTCCGTACTCTCACACATGCAGTGCTGCTCTACTCCAACAACGCGATTCGTCATCGATCGATCATGTCTTCGTTACGAGCAGCATACAAAAACCATCCAAGAGTTCGCTTTGGAGAAAAGAAACAAACCATCCTACCCCAAGCTTCATCTGTGGTACTACCGAACGCTGTCTGTTCCCCAAGAGAAGCCTCTCGAAATCTCCAGCCATCGCAAATCATGTCTCCGAGGGCGCGTCATCACCGTAGAAGAATACAATTTCTCTCCGAGACCTATCTCTCTTCTCTGCTCCTGAAACCCACTACATCAATCAACTGAAAACCGATTACCTCTACACCGACATTCTCCAAACCTTGTCCACCTCAAGCGATACGGCTATTCCCCCCCACCAAAGAAAAACCGAAGGAAAAACCAACCGGCGACAACTTCACGTCTTCTTCCCCCGAGACACCAAAGAACGCCCAACGGCACTCACTTCCCGTTTTCTGCTGGAAAAAACGCGATACGTTCAAACGGCGTACACACGTCATCAAAACGCCAAAACGTCTACTCTCCATCTCGAAAGACAAGTCAAGTAAACATGTTCCAATATATCCCTAACCAAATCCTCGAATAGAAAACTGTCTCCGTATCCCCAGTTTGTTTGAGACGGCACTGCGCAGGAGTGAAGCGTGGGGGTTGTGGCGTGAGACACGTGGTGGACGTGAGAGTTACAAACGTGAGGAACACGGCAAGGGTGGGAAACGTGGAGGAGGGTGTTGAGGTTGTGTTGTAGATTAATGTGTCGATCGATGATGACTATTGTAGTTCTGTTGTTATTGTTGTTGTTGGCGTTGTCGTTGTCGTTGAAGAAGTAAGCGTGGTAGGGAACGTGTATGCGCGATTCTCCGCAATCTCCACTCAGGAATGTGTAGGTGTGAGAAAGACGGGATGCGCAGGGAGATTGACACTGGCAATTGTTGGAGTACGCGTAAATGAATTACTTGATAGAAGACCTTGAATATGGGATATACGCAAGTGAGACCCGCGACACCGATACCGTCCCTACAGCAAGGATGAAAAGCAGAAAAGACGTGAGACGGAAAACAGACGCAATATTTAAAACAGCGCAAAAAAAAAAAACTGCCCGTTTTCAAAACAAATCCCCTGCAGATCGTCCACCCCATCGTGCTCGTGTATCCTCCTCACTGCCTTTACGTCTCCATCTCCATAAACAGCCATTGCTGGCTGGTGACTTCGGCCTCGATGTCGTCATCAGACACGAAATCGTCCAGCGTTGCGAGCCCAAAGCCGATCCAGCCCAGATCCTTCATCAGAGATGTCGAATCGGCGGAGCGGTCGATAGCCACAACGAGGCGGTCGCAGGCAAAGTAGTCGAGTTCGCAGAGTTCGAGGAGGGCCATAAGGCTGTGTGGGGTCAGTACATGATATGATGGTGAAGGACAGATGCGGACGTACCCAGCCTTCAAATCCCCCGAGGACTGCATGACAGCCTGATCGAAGAAGACAAACATCGACTTCTCGTCCTGCGTATCCGCGACAAACCCACGGAAGCGTATCCCGCCGACGTAGTCCCACATCTCGATGCAGTCTGTGACCTGGCTCTTATTACCAGAGGCGGTCGCGACGTCCTGCACCGAGCCGGGCGTGCCGTAGTCGGATTGTGCGTGTGCGTTGTTGAGCACACCCACCACAAGCGAGTCCTGACGGCGCTGATTCCCCTCACCCAGGAAAACAGACCGCAGTGTCTCGCAGAAGAGTCTCTCACACTCAACCGTGATGGTGTATGCTGCCCCCCCTCTGCGCGCCTTACTCCGCAGAGTGTTGCTGGCGGCGAGGGGGGGACTTGAAGGGGGTGATGGGATTCCCTGTGGTGAGTCAGCATGATCAATCTTCAATCTCTTCAACCGTCCACAGCCGTCTGTGGAGTGCAAGGGGAGACTCACCGAGCCGACCTCAGGCCCACCACTCGACCCCGGCGGCCCCCGTAGTGCTGTAGTGGAAGCCGCTGACGGCCGTGTCGCGGAGGCTCACGGCATAGCACGTGGCGCGCGTCTCTCCGCTCGACGAGGCGTACGAGCGGACGCTACAATTACTACTACTACTACTGTTGCGTTTCATCGTGGATATCGCCATTGCTCAGAAGTGCCACAGTTGCGCTGCGTGCGGAGATGTCGCTGCGTGCGTTGAAGGGTGAAGTGCGACTGGGGAGTCGAAGAGGCTGACGGGTCCGAAGACGGGCGGCGGTTGACGTGCGGTGGTGGAACGTTGGCTGAGGGCTGAGGGCTGAGGTGGAAGCGACGTGGATGGACGTTGGTGTCAGTGTGGTGATGCAGGATGAAATGAGGAGAAAGCGGGTCCACATGGTCTGTGCTGAACGCTAGCTAGAATCTTCGACAGCTGACAGTATCACATCTTAACATCTGAAGCAGCCGCTATGCCAAGTTGTTGCTGTACAGTTGAGAAAATCATGAAGAACAATTTTCATTGCACTGGCTTTTGTCTCTGCAATGGATTGGCTACACAACTCATCCGGAACTCCATCACTTTTCTAGTAGCTTCCTCAGCGTGTCTACGCCTCGCTAGATGATCAAACAAGTAGGAAAGGCATACATGCTCGTGCGAGAGATCCGTCCTCCTCGCACATCCGCAACCAGTATGCAAGTCGGATATCTCATACGTCGCTTATGCAGGGAAAATCAAACAAGGAAATGTACACATGCACTCGAGTGGAGCGTAGCGCTGCGGCATGGCACAGAAGAGTGGGGCCTCGCGTCTGCCCATACCCACGGTTGGCGTGTTTAGTTGACTGAGATGCACTTGATGTCAAAGATCAAGTCAGAGTTGCCGGGAATGTCCGGGGGAGCACCCTTCTTTCCGTACGCCATTGCGGCGGGAATGGTGAGGCGACGCTCGCCGCCGGCAGTCATGCCAGCGACACCGACGTCCCAGCCCTTGATCACCTGGCCGACGCCGAGCTTGAAGGAGAAGGGCTTGCCCTTCTTGTTGGCTATGGCGAATCAGTGCGGTCCCCGTGATGCGAGACGATACCAAACTTACAGTCAAAGACCTTGCCGTTCTTCAGCTTTCCAATGTAGCGCATCTCGACGCGGTCGCCCTTCTTGGCGGCCTTTCCCTTACCCTCCTTCTTGTCTTCGACGGTGACACCGCTGACGTTGCGGGGTCCCTTGGCGGCGGGCTTTGCGGCTTCCTTCTTCTCGTCAACCCTGGGCGAGCCAGTGGGGCCCATCTCGAGGTTCTTGGAGAACTGTACCTTCTTCTTGTCGCTGCTGGGCGTCTCAACCTTCTCAGCCTGCTTTGCGGGCTCCTTGGCGGCAGCAACGGCCTGGCCGTCGTTCTTCTTGACCTTCTTGGCGGCCTTCTGCTCGCCGTTGGTGGCAGCCTTGCTGATCAGGTCGTCGAGGCTGGCCTCCTCCTCGGCGGCGCGCTTGTTCTTGTTCTTGTTCTTCTTGGACTCGACAAGCTTGGGGGCCTCCTCCTCAGAGTCAACCTCGGTGACGCGGGGGTTCTCGAGACCGTCGAGCTCATCCTCCTCGGACTCGTCCATCTCGTCAAGGTCAAGCTCATCCTCATCGGGGGAGAGGTCGTACTCCTCATCGTACTCCTCATCCTCGTCGTCCTCGTCCTCGTCATTAGGGAAGGCAATGTAGTTACCGGTGACAAAGACGTCGTGTGTGCCGTCGACCTGGAGGAAGACCTCCTCGCCCTCGCGGACGGTGATGTCGAGGGGCTGCTGGAAGTTCTGCGTACCGTCAGCCGTCTCCACTTGCAACAAGCTGGGAAGATGAAAAGTAGAAAATAAAAGATACGTACCCTCTCGGGGTCAAGAGTGCACAGAACGAACTCCTCGATCTCGTCCTCTTCGTCGTCCTCATCGTCGTCGAGGTCGTCCTCGTCGCTGTCCTCTCCAGCAGAGATCTTGCCCTTGCCCTTGCCGTTGACGGCGTCGATCTCCATCTCGTCTTCTGCGAGCTCCTGGGCGATTTTCTTCTTGAGAGCAGCCTCCTTGGCCTTCTTGGACTTGGCCTTGTCGCTGGGGCCGCCGTTGGCCTCCTCCTCGCTGTCCTCCTCGCTGTCCTCATCCTCCTCGGGAAGAGCGACACCGCCGGCGCGCAGCTTGGCAATGATGCTCTCGACATCCTCGCCGTCAAAGTCCTCGTCGTCCTCATCGTCCTCGTCATCGAGGTCCATGGGGACGCGGATGATCCTCAGCGTCGCGCGAGGAACCTTGTGCTCCTGGTCGATCTGGGGCTCAGCGCTGGGGTCGATGGCAGCCATGGTGATGCGGAACTGCAGGGGATCAGGACGGCCATTGTGCATGGAGTGTTGTTATACATACGGCAGCAGAAGGGTCAACCGCAGCGGGAATGGGAAGACCGCCAACGGGAATGCGACGCCCGTAGACGCCTGCAGGGACTGAGGAAGGCATCTTGAGAGATGTGCAGCGTTTATTTTTTTCTTCTGTGGTTTAAGGAGTCTTTTCGCAATGAAGAGGTATGCGAAAGGACAGGGTGAAGGAATTGCGCTGCTTGGGGATAGCTGGTTGCGCAAGAAGTGTGGTGGAAGAAGTTTCTTGAGGGCGTACCAAAATATATTTCTATCAGTTCGAAGGAACTTCAAGGAAGCTCTTCACAGCCTTCTTCACCGCCTACGGCAGATAGTGGGCCCGCTAGTGTATCGATAGCAACCTTCGCGCTGAACGCTGCGCAATCGACCGAGCATGGAAAGGATGGATTTATGAATTCAATCTCTACAGGATTCGATATGTTGTTTGCAGTGCTTGCCAGCGTGTTGTAAAGCCCTCACACTCATTCATCACTAGTTGTATAGCGACGACGGCGAGTCCCAGTGACGCGTGCGTGTATGTGGGGCAAACGTGACAACGTGCAAGCGCGAACGCGCCTCGCCTTGCCTCCCTCTACCTTCAACCCCACCCCCATCATATCGTCACACATGGACATGCACCGTGCATTATGACCCCTGCTCTGATGAAGCGCAAGGAACCGCCCGACTAGCACACCGTGAAGATGGGCTCTCGCCTGGAAAAGAAGTCGGACTCGGTCCGCAAGCGCATCGCCGCCCACACGTTCGATGGCGAGGACGGCGAAGAATACGGGGGATCCGCGTTTGGTGGCTTCACCGACTACTTCCGCCGCAAGAAGATCAAGCTACAGAACCTCGACGCCGACATTCGCGCGCAGGCTGGAGACAAGCCGCGCATATTTGGCGGTGTAGTCGCCCACGTCAACGGCTACACGCAGCCCTCACTGAACGACCTGCACACGCTCATCGTCCAGCATGGCGGCGGCTTCATGCAGTACCTCGACGGCAAAACAACCGTCACACACATCATCGCCAGCAGCCTGACTCCGAAGAAGGCTGTTGAGTTCCGCCAATACCGCATCGTGAAGCCGGCGTGGGTGGTGGACAGCATAGCGGCCGCCAAGCTGCTGCCATGGAACCACTACCGTGTCGTGGATGAAGGCGAGACGCAAAAGGTGCTAGCTTTCGACAGGGGCGCTGTCGTGAGCACGGCGAACAACAAGCAGAAGGGCTACCGTGACCAGACCGACAACAGCTGGTACACCAGCCAACTACGCGCAAGCCAAGCTGCACCACCTGCCGCATCGCAGCCGCCGAACCGCTCCCGCTTCTCGCGCAAGAAGCTGCCCACACCGGACCATGACCCTGACGACATCGAGGACCTGCCGCCATCACACCAACCCGAAGAACTGTCGAGTGTTAAACTGCGCAAAGCCAAGGAGAAGGGCGAGAACCTAGTCACGCCTCCCAAAACAAGCCCGACCATCGCACCTGAGCCGTCGCCGGAAGAGTTTGGTAACATCGATGACATCGCCGACGAGCTGCACGACAGTCTGTACGCGGACCCTACCCCAGCCAAGCCGCAGCCACGCAAGAGGAGGCAGTCTACCCCACCCCAGGACCGCATCCATGCAGCAGAGGTCGCCGCAAACCCACGCAAGACAGAACTGACGGCCGAGGAACACAACGCTATCCTTCTGCGCGACCCCAAAATTCGCAAATCCACCGTTGTCGACCCCAATTTCCTCGAACAGTACTACCGAGAGTCGCGTTTGCACCATCTGTCGACATGGAAGGCAGACTTGAAAGCTCAACTGCAAGCCATGGCTAGCGAGAAGACTGCAACACAAAAAGCAAAGCAGAAGCGACTCCCCGGCGCCCGCCGTTACATTCTCCATGTCGACTTCGACAGCTTTTTCGCTGCCGTGAGCCTGAAGAAGAACCCCGAGTACAAGAACAAGCCGGCTGTTGTTGCACATGGCCAAGGCAGTGGGTCTGAAATTGCAAGCTGCAACTACCCTGCCCGCAAGTACGGCGTCAAGAATGGCATGTGGATGAAGCGTGCCATGGAGCTGTGTCCAGACTTGAAGATTCTGCCATACGACTTTCCTGCATACGAAGAAGCGAGCCGAGCGTTCTACGATGCGATACTCGCAACCGGCGGTCTTGTCCAAAGCGTCAGTATCGACGAGGCCTTGGTCGACGTGTCCAACATTTGCATCACGATCGGCGGGAGCGATGGCCGAAAGATGAACGAGGGTGCTGTGTATCGTGAGCAAGCCAAAGCCGACGAGATTGCGAAGTCTTTGCGAGAAGAGGTCAAGCTTCGGACCGAGTGTGATGTTTCCGTAGGCATCGGCGGCAACATCCTCCTCGCCAAGGTAGCTTTGAGGAGAGCAAAACCTGCAGGCCAACACCAAATCAAGCCTGAAGAGGTTCTGGATTTCATTGGGCAGCTTCAAGTGCAAGACCTCCCAGGTGTCGCATGGTCGATCGGCGGAAAGCTTGAAGACGCTGGAGTCAAACTCGTCAAAGACATCCGTGACCTTACCAAGGAGAGGCTTATCCAGATTCTCGGTCCGAAGACTGGCGAGAAACTGTACGAATATGCACGCGGCATCGACAGGCAAGAAGTTGGCGAGCAGGTCACTCGCAAGTCTGTCTCTGCAGAAGTCAACTGGGGTGTCCGTTTTGCCACACAGGAACAAGCTGAGGAATTTATCACCAGTCTCTGTGGCGAGCTACAGAAGCGTTTGTTGAAGGAGAAAGTCAAGGGCAAGCAGTTCACCATGAAGATTATGCGCCGTGCAGCGGATGCCCCAATCGAACCGCCGAAGCACCTTGGACATGGCAAATGCGATACGTTCAACAAGAGCCTTGTTCTTGGAGTTGCGACCAACTCCAAGGAAGTCTTGACAAAGGAGGCAATAGCCATACTACGAGGGGTTGGGTTTTCGCCTGGTGAGCTAAGAGGTATTGGGGTTCAAGTGACGAAGCTTGAGCCCATGAAAAGTGCCACCGATGGCAGTCTCGATGGCTCTCAGCGGCGTCTTCAGTTCAAGATGCCTACAAAACCTTCGAGTGCTCGCAAGGGACCCGCCAGCATCATCGAGACGCCAGTCAGTGCTCGCAAGATACACATCAACGTCCCCCAGGAGCCAGCCGGTGTTCGCAGCGAGCCAGCGCCTGTGCATGATGATATTATCGAGGAGCCAACCAGTATCTTTGAGGAGCTTAGAGAGGCCGCCGATGTATATGACTTGTCGTTACCATTTGCAGCACCAGTTTCGACTCCTGCAAGCACTCGGAAAGCAGCGCCTCCGCCAATCGTCGAAGCAGATCCCATTCAAGATGACCCCGAAACACCACGCAAACCCAAGACACCTGCAACCGGCGATGATCATGTCGCCTTTGGTGCTGCGCAGCTCAATCAATCCACTCCATCTCGTCGTCCACTCAACATGATGGGCACGCAGTTCATCCTACCCACCCAAGTCGACCCAAGAGTTCTCGCCGAGCTGCCCTCAGATATCCGGTCCAAGCTGCTTCGCCAGCGGCAGTCTTCGCCCACACCCGCTGCACGAAGAGGCGACTCGCCTGGCGCATACGCACCCAGTAGTCCATCCACCCCCTCGAGGAGAATGCCTTTTGCCGCGACTGCTCTTCCTGCGCAGTCCCAACTCGACCCCGAGATCCTCGCCTCGCTCCCAGATGATGTCAGAGCGGAGATCATGGCGCAGTACAGCGCAGCAGGTCTGACCCAGTTCTCACCATCACGGCGAGTAAGAGGTGTGGACCAGACAATCCTCCCACAAAGCCCAAGGAGGAACAGAATCATCGGCATCCCAGCGAAGAAACCGTTGCAGGTCAAACGGGGGAGAGGTCGGCCACCACGAAGTGCCATGCTAGCCGCTGCAGCCCAAATGAAAGCCGTCAGCAAAGACGGCAAGACGCTCACCCAAGCCAACTTCATCTCACTGAAAAACCCCATACGTCAGCAAAGTGAAGAAGCCACCACCGCAGCGCCACCATCAAAGGACGACGAAGCAGACCTAGACCCCGAATTCCTGCAAGCCCTCCCCATAGACGTCAGACGCGAAGTAATCGCCGAGCACAAAGCCGCCAAACTGCGCGCCTTCCGCCTCGCCCTGCAACGCCCGCGTCCCACAAACCCCCCACCCACCCCCTCATCACCACAACCACCCACCACCCACAAAATCCAAATCCATCACCGTCCCCCGCCCGCAAACAGCTACTTTCACCAAATCTAAAATCCACTCGGAACCACATCTGCGCGACGCAATGCGTGATTGGATCCATGAGTTTCGCGCCGAAGGACCGTATCCCGAGGACGTGGCTGCGCTGGCCAAGTATCTGGGTAAAGTTGTCACCGAGGAGCGCGATTTGAGGAAGGCGGTTGGGGTGGTTAGGTGGTTGGGGTTTGTTGTTGGGGAGTTGGAGGGTGTGGGAGTAGGTGGAGGTGTAGACGTAGGAGATCAAGGTGTGGGGAGGGAGAA
This sequence comes from Ascochyta lentis, assembly GCA_004011705.1. NCBI lineage: Eukaryota > Fungi > Ascomycota > Dothideomycetes > Pleosporales > Didymellaceae > Ascochyta > Ascochyta lentis. The sequence goes on from RZGK01000002.1 coordinate 3,953,107, forward strand.
GTGGGAGGATGCTGTGGAGAGGGTTAAAGCGGGGGTTTGTAGAGCCGCGAGGGGGAGAGGGCTGGGGCGTGTTAGTTTCGAGTGATGGTTTGTTAGGTGGAGGGGTCTGCTCGGTCATTGCAGTGTTTTGTAGCCTTGTTATGATATGCGTTGATATGAGTATTATATGAATCCAAATATGCCCGTTACGCCCATTACAACACGTTGTTTGGAAATCCAGTCTAGGAGAGTGAAGGGGTATCGTATCGTGTGTCGTATCGTGTGTCGTATTGCGATGTAGGGTATAAGAGCACCTCACCCTCCAATCCCTTCAGCAGCCCACCCAAGCCCACAGCAGTGCAACCACCGCACTACCTCGCAAACGCCCTATTCCCCCTCCTCTTCCTCGCCAACTCAGGACTCCAAATCCCACTAAACAAATCCTCGCACTCGTCTTCATCCTGGGAATCAAACTCAACCTCCCCAGAATCCACACCCACTTCTCCCCCCTCCTCAGCACCATCGCAGCCTCCCTCTCCCTCCGCATCACCATCCTCCCACTCGTTCCCGCACTTAATCACTCGCTGCGTCTCGAGAATGTACTTCCCGATTTTATACCGCTGCGTCTCCTCCTCAGCATGCACGTATTTCCAGCCCAGCACGCTACCGCAGCAACGACAGCTGATGTCGGAGACGGTGTGTGCGCCTGTGACCAGCTGGCGCGCGACAGCCTTGTGTGTGAATGTGTTTGGGAGATCGCGGGGGCGCCATGCTACTTCGTTTGGGCTGCTTGGGCTGGGGGTTGTGGATGGGGGGTCCTGGATTGAAGAGGGTGGGGGTGCGGCGACTAGGTAGGCGCGTCCGTGGCGGCCGGTGAAGCCTTTGCTTACTATCGAGGTCGTGGGGACTAGGTCCGCGAGACATTTGGTGCAGCGCAAGTTTGTCGTTGGGGTTGTGGTTAGGAAGGAGGGTGCTGGGGGTGAGGAGGAGGGGGATGTTGGTGGGGAGGTGGAGATTGTGGATGTTGATTGTGCGGAACTGCGGCGGCGGCGGAAGGGGATACGGGGGAGGAGGTAGAGTGGGAAGGGTGTTGTGGGGGTGTTAGGCGCCATGGTGGAGTTATCGTAGGTGACCTTGTGTGGTGTTCATAAGATGTGGAGAGTCGTGTAGCCAAACCAGGGATGAGGATCGCTCGAGTATCGTGAAATCAGTAGTCGCGGTGAAGGGTATTAGATATTGTTATGAAGGATTAAAAGGTGACAAAGTAAGTCGTAATTCGACTTTCGGCATGCAGGTGTCGGTATGTGCTTGCTAGAGTTCCGTGGAGACGATATCTCGAGCGGGTGAAACGACCAAACGGCTCAGGTGTGATGATCGCGTCGTAGAGACGTCAGTATCAAGGGAGTCTCGATTGGTACCCCGCACGGTAACGTTCCCGAACAGACCACAGGTGCGACGCAGACAGCTCACCAGGAGTACTGCGGAAGGTTCGTTGAGCAGACAGCTCACTCTTGGAGGTCCCAGCCTCGTCGTTGATGTCTGACAGACGCGTAAGGTGAGCGGAGAGACGTGTGACGTGCTTGCTGCTGAGCGATAAGACGATAAGGAGCGCCACAAGCGAGGAGGCCGAGAAAAGCGGGGGTTGACAGCTGCAGGCTGATTTCACCACAACCAGAGACAAAGTCGAGCAATGTGGTGCTTTACTGAAGAGCCGCGACCTGGAGTTGATATATTTGTCTGAAACCTTATCAGTGGCCATGCCTTCTTTCACCGCCAAATCATAGGTGAGCAGCCGGATCATGCGACACCCAGGGACCAGCATGCGCATCACGAGGTGTGCTGGCAAATGCCGGCCCTGTCCGGCTGATATCCCCGTGCCGAAGCCCATTCGCTGTAGAGCCTCATACCGGGGGATCTGCACTCAGTCACAAAGTGCACTCAGTCACAAAGTTTGTCGAAGACTTGCCGTTGCTGTTTGATACTTGAATGGCGGTGGTGAAGGAGTGTCGATGACCACGTGCAGCAACTGCTATTCCAAGCAACGAGCTTGCTTTTGGACTGATATCTCCTACCTGACTGACCACCTCTCGCACTTTCCAAAGCCAACTGCGCCCAGTCATGTCGCATCTCTCGCGTCCTCCAATGCCTGTCTCAGCATGCTCCACGCACTGCCCAACACCGGTCAACGTTGGCCGTATTGTTAACCCGTTACTAACCCAGCAGTATTTTGAGCAAGGCATACAGCGCTTCCATCGCCAGGATGATGTCCCTGGTCACCACGCGGAAAAGAAAGGATGTCGACGGTGCAAAGTCGAGCTCTAACGAAAAAAGCAAAGTCCGCCTCATCGAACACTCCTACGATGGTTTGCTCGATGGTACTGGCAAACCGCAGCGGGGCGTACGCACCCTCAACAACATCCGCCGAGGTGGGGTGAAGATCATGTCCATGTTCCGCAGTACCAAAGGTGCGTCTTGTCCTAACTGAGCACTGATATCGTCTTACTGGCTCATAGGTTCTGCGCTCGACGCCAACACCGCAATTGCGGCCTGCAAGACTTCCTCGGACATAACAGATCATACTCAGCGCCCATCAGTCTCTCAATCCCAAAACCTACATACCGAACGAAGCCCTAGCATACCCGTTACTCTCAATGCCGCTCCTAAGCTTATCCTACGTCTCTCTGGATCCTCACTTACTCAACTCACTAACGCTGCCGTCTTCGATAGCGAGTCTGAGCCTACCACAGGCTCGAGATCGTTTGAGCATGCAACGCTACATACAAGCCGATCCACGCCCGGACTATCCAAGCAGCTCGCTCTCAAGCTCTCGAATGCCCTCTTGCACAACTCCACGGTCGTTTATCGACCGAAGCTCAATTCCAGACCTAGCGTTTTGACAAAAGAGCATCGAGACCACGATCGAGAAATCAAGATATTGCCGCTAAACCGCATGGACGACGTACCCTCACTTCCATCACAGTTTTCCAGCGGCCCAGAGAGTAGCAATGGACCATTGAGTCAATCTACCGCACCCACTTCTGTCGTGTCCTCTGGTGGACCCATGTCGGCGGAAACCACACACCAAGCACGTAATGAGTCCAATCACGCGCCTCATCTAGGCTCACACATAGAACAGCCAGTCACAGATCAGTGCGCATTACACTGGCTCAACTTTCCCCGTCAGGATGCCCCACGTCTAATCAAGCCCTCTGTCACTACGGTCGAAAAGGCTTCTGCAGCAAAAATCTTTTTCGAAGCCCACTTCAACCAGCTACTTGTGACAAAGGTCTCACCTCGATCTATGCGCCGCCGCCAATTGGAACGTAAGATCTTCGCCATGGCGTTGCCGAATGAACAACGACAGCACAAGAGACAAAGGTGGTACGTAGCTGAGAGCCAGCATCTCCGTCAAACACGCGTCATGAAGTCCAAGACCATCGAAAGGCAGAGCATAAAGGGCGTTCACATCTCAAACTATGACATTGTCAGAGTCCTGGGAAAGGGAAGCTTTGGAGTCGTCCGACTGGTACGCGAAAAGAGTGACAGCACCGGCAACTCTAGCGGTTATAGCTCGGAGGCTACGGGACACCGCAACGTCCCTGCATCTCAGATTGCTCTAAGGCCTCCTCCACCGGTGCGAAAGGTCAAACAAGTTTACGCCATGAAGGTCATCAGAAAGTCAGACATGCTTCGAAATAGCCAAGAAGGTCACTTGCGAGCGGAAAGAGACTTCCTAGTCGCGTCCGAGAATTCACGCTGGGTCGTCCCTTTAGTCGCTTCGTTCCAGGACAACAATAACCTCTACCTCGTTATGGAGTACATGATGGGCGGCGACTTTCTTGGCCTGCTTCTTCGAGAAGACATCCTCGATGAGAATGTGGCGAAGTAGTACATCGCTGAAATGGTTTTGTGTATCGAAGAGGCGCACAAGATGAACTGGATTCACCGTGACATTAAGCCCGACAACTTCCTCATCACCGCTTCCGGCCACCTCAAAATCTCCGACTTCGGTCTTGCATTCGATGGCCACTGGACTCACAACCAAACTTACTACAACGAGCATCGCTACGGCCTCCTTCAAGACCTTGACTTGGAGGTACTAGGGGACCAGCAGGACATTGATGAAGAAAAGGAGCGGCAAGCCGCACGCAGGACAATCGATCTTATCAACGGCAATATCGCCGCTCGTCAGCGACACGGCATGAAGCAGGACGCGGCCAATGGGCCCATTCTCGATTGGTTGAACCGCACACAAAGGCGGCAGTTCGCCAAGAGCGTCGTCGGAACAAGTCAGTACATGGCGCCAGAGGTTATCAGAGGCGAGAACTACGACGGTCGATGCGACTGGTGGAGCGTCGGGATCATTTTGTACGAGGTGTGTTACACTCGTTGCTCACTGCGACAAGGCTGATTTTAGCAGTGCCTCTATGGTTGCACACCGTTCTTTCAGGAAAATCGTCAGTTGACGAAAGCGCGCATTGTTGTGAGTTGAGATGATGTCTATGTCGATGTTTGGGCTAATGTTTGCCAGGCCCATAAACGATACCTCAAATTTCCCAACGAACAACGCTTCGCACGACCAAGCATCGACGGCGTTCCCTTGATGCCCGTATCTCGAAACGCTATCGAGCTTATTATGCGGTTGCTCGATGAGAGACAAGATCGACTTTCCACCAAGCGCTACCGCGAGAACGATTGGGTGCTTCGCGACAAAGCGCTTGGAGCCAGACGCTATCGCAATCTCAACACCACTGGGCATATCGTGTTTCCGAACGATGCTGAAGACATCAAATCGCATCCGTTCTTCCGAAATATACAGTGGTCGACGCTGCATTTGACGAGACCACCATTTGTGCCGAGAGTACACGGCGGACAGCCCATCACCAAATATTTTGATGACGAAGCTGAGATCATGAGCGCATCGGATCACCTTGACAGCTCAAGCTATGAAGCCGCTCAAATGGACGGCGCGACTATGGTAGATGGCGCTGAGCCACTGGATGAGGAAGAGTCAATGCCAATAGTTGATCCTGCAGTCCAGCAGAAGAATGGTTCTCCACCTGCTTACGGACAGATCTACCAGGGCTTTCAAAAGCTCAAACGTCGCAAGAAAGACAAGAAGAGGCCGCGTGACAAGCTGCTACGTGATCCTGAGGTGGGTAGGGTCGTGCTCGAGATCCGCAAGAAAGGTGCTTTCATCGGATACACCTACCGCAGACCACGATTCTCTCTGCCTGAGTTGGATACTGCTGATCGGCCGTCTCTTGTGAGAGCCAGTGTGGTCGCTGTGAGCGCGTGAGCTAGTGCAGTGGACTACTTTAGATGAGATATGAGTAGATGAGCTTTGTTCTCTTCATCCAATACGCATACGTTATTCACAAGTCTGAGTTGCTTCATCTTGGGCTATCTCACGCGGCTTTCTACCTTCTACGTTCAGCGCTTCACTAGCGGCCCTTCCTTTCACCTTTTTTTTGCCAAGCGGTTCGTCGCTTCCCAATCCTTTGCCTCAATGACCTCCATTTCATTTACTTCCTATGCCAGATATACTCTCACATCTTGTTCCATAATGCGGCTACTCAGTTTCTTCATTCTGGTCACTGCGGCGGCTTTCGCGCTCGGGAGCGACACATTACACATCCTCTCGGATTCAATCAAGCCTACCGTTGACCCACCAGCTACGGAACTAGACGAAGGCTTGAAGCTTGGTCTTTTCACCTCTCCACACCACATCGTTGATTGGATGGATGGCAGAATCAACTTCGCCTGCAAAGATCGCTTTCAATATGAGATCTACGACGTCCAAGACATTGAGATGTTCGACGTCAAATACGACGATGTACATACCTCTCACTACTATTGTGAAACGAATGCTAATACAGAATAGTGCCATCAGCCGTGGGTGATGTGCCGCCACACGAACGCCCCACATACTGCCGACAGCATAGCAGAAGCGGTGAGCATGATACCAGTGAGTATGAGACAATACATTCGTCATGTGATCGCTCTTCCGGATGCGCGCATCGAGGGCGAGGAACAGACGTACAACGACTTCGATACGATTGTGCTCAAAGGTAAGGCGAGCATACACACCATCATCGCTATGGCTGCAGTGAGCTTGGGCAGGTATGCGAGTATGTCTGGGACTGACTACTGGGGTATGTCTTTGTATGGTCTGAACGAATTTCAACATGGCTGACAGCGTCTCAGAGAATGAGGAGTGGCTACAAGCCTTTGGGAATGACAACGCAGTTCTCAATGTCGCCTCCCAGACTTCGCAACAAGCGAACTTTGCCCACATGACTGTCATGGCACTTGTCGACTATCAAAATCCAGGAACGTGGGGAAAGGCTGTGCCGGAGTTGAATAGGGTGAAGCATCAAGTACAGCGAATCCAGAGGGATCTAGGGGGGCATTTCGAGTTCAAGGTTGATGGAGGGGTAAAACAGTGTCTGCGGAGGATGCTGCAGGATAGCGTTGCTGGAAGGGCAGAACAGTTGCCGATGAGCCCCGGGAGGCTTGCTAGGCCCTGGGTGAATGCTGTGTGAATGGAGCGCGTTGTTCGCTACGTCTTCAACGGTGCATCGTTGCACGGTGTTCTCTCTTGGAACGTTGACACTTGTTGTTTCTTTGTAGTTCCATCTAGATCAAGGCTTGCAGGTGACATTATAGAGCCCATTGTTTACACCCATCACTGTGAAGACGCCTCTCATCTCGCTTCTTGGAGCTCACCTGCTATATCAGACCAACACATCACTAACCTGATTTCATTAACTCTCCAACCTAAATTCTACAATATCTAAGCAATAGCCGCAGGTCGAGCTAGATTTACTCGCATACTTACTGCCACACGATACTAGTCACAACAAACAGCTTGAAAATTATGGATTCCTCTGCACCGCCAACTATGTCGCCTTCTGAAGTGTTGACTACAACTTCTTCCAAACTGCCAGATACGGTTCCTTCTGCATCAGAAGATACGTCTTCTTCTGCATTAGAAGATACACCTCCCTCACCACTGCCGGCTACGGATTCTTTGGAACTGCAAGCTACGCCTTCTTCTGAACTGCAAGCTACGCCTTCTTCTGAACTGCAAGCCGAATCAATCACACCATCCCGCTTCCTAGAACTTCCTGCAGAACTGCGTCTTCAGATCTACGAAGAACTGGTCGTCGTCGGCAAAGTCTTCTACACGCCCGGATATAAGTCTCTCAAAAGCTACGTTCGATTCAAGGACTACAGCAACTACACCAAGCCTTCGCTAGCAATCCTCCGAGTGTGCAAAACCACCCACAAAGAAGCCGAAGACGTCTACCTATCCAAAAACCTCTTCGTGCTGCCCCCGAACTTCAGCCTATCGCAGCCCTTCACCAACAAACAGTATTTCGGGCACCGCCCCCTCTTCTCCACCGCCGCCTTCGCACGACTCAAACACGTCAGCATCGAACTCAGCAGCCGCAGCCCCGACGCACCAACAACCATGGACGCATACATCTGGGACCCGACAACCTGGCAAGTCCAAGTGAATTTCCATCAGCAAACCGCAGTCGAGAGACTGCAAGACGCGCACGATCAGGCTGTGAAGTGGTTCTTCCTCCGCTTGGATAAAGAGGTGCAGGCACTTACGCTGATCCCGGCTCTGCGCTCGCTGGAATTGGATTACTCGAACGCGTATTGTCCGCTTGCGTGTTGTCGGTTGTTGGGGTTGACGGGGGCTTGGTCGTACTTGACTGATGAGTTGGCTCCGGCTAAGTCGATTCGCGTTGTTGGGTTGCGGGATGAGGGGGAGGAGGAGCAGGTTTTGACTTCTTGGAGTGATGTTGTGGAGGATTCTGGTGGTGAGGGTTCTACGCGGCATGTTATTGAGTTTGGTGAGAAGAAGGTGGTTAATGTGCCGCAAGGGTAGTGGTTTTGTGGGTATGGGGTTAGAAGTAGATGGTCAATGTCATATTGTAGGTTGTCGAGTGGGGGTTGGAAGTTGAAGGTAAGCGATATTGAAGAATAGACCGTTTTGCGCTATAGCCTTAACTATTCGGAACTCCCGCTCACTTCTTCAAACAGCCTTGCAGATCTCGTGTTGAACGACATGAAAAGCTTCGTGCAGCAAAGAAGCTTGTATGTCTGGATCGAGTCGAAACGACACTTTCTTGGGTCCGCTTGAAACATGCTCCAAAATTAACTCCACTCATTTCCTGCTACTCAGCGTCTACTCTATAGACCTTCTCGAGCTCCACACTGTCCTATATAAAGTGAGCGTGTGACTCAAGTATGCAGCACTTGATCTCAGCCCACGAATCAGTGACGCGCGTTTTTACAATCCACTTTACGAGGCTTCACACAACAGTAAACCCTCGTTGAGGTAAATATGTGCGACCATGAGTGGAGCGTTTGTGTATTTCTGCGTGCCGGGAAACCCAGTGGCTACCGTGATTTAGAAATCGATACAGCTCATTGACGTCACGCCAACTAACACCTTGGATTTCTAGTAGGATTTAATCAGACAACTTCAAGTACATGACGATAACCAATTTATTCGATCAATCACCTTAATTCCACGTCCCGTGTGGAGAGACCACAGACGCCGACACACCATGCGCTCCAATCTCTACAAATCAGCCATGACATCGTCCATGTCCTGCCCTCCAAACTCATCCTCCTTGAATCCTTCTCCAAACTCGTCGCCATCGTCCATATGCTCCACCGCCGCGCGGCCCTCGAGCGCGCGCAAAGCGGTGTAATCCGTTCCGCTGATACCAAGCTCACCTTTCTTCTTCTGATGCGCCTCGAGCTCTTCGATACCCCAGCTGGAGTACCCCTCGGCCTCTTTGCGGGAGAACGGCACGCTCATATCGCGGAGGAACTGTTTGGCTGTGCCGACGGCTTGGTCGACGCTCAGCTTTGTGCTCTTCTGGTCGAGGCCCTGCTGGATCCACTTGGGTAGTTGGGTTATCTTCTTGTTGAATCGTTTGTCCGCTAGCACCATGATTCCGTAGTCGTCTTTGCCGCGGATGACGCGACCTAGACACTGTGCGGCGTGGCGCATGGCGTCGAAGGAGAGGAAATCTTGTTCTTTGATGCGGTAGGTTTCGCGCAGGAACTCTAGACGCGCTTTGAGAATTCGCGATTCTGTGTATTGGAAGGGTACGCCCATACATAGCACGGTTCTGCCGTAGTGGTGGTCGAAATCGATGCCTTCGGAGACTTTGCCACGTGCGACGCATAACAAGACGGCGCCGCGGCCATTGTTGCATGCGGTGCGGAAGGTTTCGAGCGCGAGTGCTGTTTCTTGTGCATCGGGTGTTTCGACGAGAATGAGCTTGTATTTCCAGACCGTGTCGAGAATCTCCATACCCTGCCACGCGGAGATGATGTGCTCCATGTAGAGGTAAGACGGGAAGAAGACGACGACGCCGTCTGGTGTGAGTTTGCAAAACTCGATGAGCAGGTTGCCGAAGTTGCGCTGCACTTGGATATCTCCACGGTGCTCAAAACCAGATGTGATCTGGTTCTGATCCGAACCACGGTCGACAATCATGGGAAGGAAAGACTTTCGAGTGAGTGTCATGGTGAAGGATTCTTGCACGACGGTATTGAAGTTGAGCATTCGCGGGTACATATCCAACGGCGACATGGTTCCTGAGGTCACGATGACTGAGTAAAAACGCTCAAAGACGGGCTTGATGGCGATCGCGGCGTCAAGACAGGTCAAGTGCAAGACAGGGTTGGGAACTTGGGCGGTGGCAGATTCGAAGGGTTCGATGATGAGAAGGAAACCAGTCTCGTACGTTGCGATGAGGGTAGCAAACGTTGCAACATCTTGAAGCGGTTGGTAGTCTTCGATGTTTGTAAGCTCGAGTGTGCGTACGAGCGAAGTTAAACGCTCAGCGCAGAAGCGCAGCGGCTTGCGTTCAATGAACGAGGCGTTCTTGAGTGACTCCAAAAATGACGGTGGAGTCTCGGAGATGACCTGTACAACGCGCATTCGAATCTTGAGGTACTCGATGAAGCGTTTGAGGAAGGCGACAAAGTGCTCTGCGCGCCGGATGTTACCTGGAACTGCTTCGGTAAGGAGGTCGTCGGGCAAAGCTGGGTTTGCCATGAAGGCGTCTTCTGTGCGTGCTTCTTCTGCGGTACGTAAACCTTCTACTAATTTTGCGTATTCGCTTTGCAGCTTCTCGGCATCGGTAGTTTTCATCTCAGTGATCTTGCGATCCAGGTTGTTGACTCCTTTAGTAGCTTTCCGCAGCACGTCCTCAGTTAGGTCGATACTCAGCGACTCGATGCATACGTTATCGATGTTATGGGCTTCGTCGAAAACGACGATGCAGTCCTTCGATAGCTCTTTTGAAACGCGGTCTGCAATCTTCGGGTCGAGCAGGTAATGGTACGAGTAAATAATGACGTTGCAGTAAGGCATCATGCGGCGCGCGGTAAAGTATGGACACTGCTTCTGCTGCTCGCCATACTTGAGCAGGCCGTCGAATGTGAAGACACCGGGTGGTATCAGGTTGTGCGGCTCCAGGAGATCCAGATTTTCGTGGTACACACACAGTTCGACGTCCTCGCCACGCTCTTTCTTCTCTTTGACGAAACCAGCCGTCAGACTACGACATCGAGCATCTACAACGCCACCACTCTTCTCGCGCTTGACGCTTGGGTGCAGACAGAGGTTTTTTCTACTTGTAAGACCCAACCCTCGGAACTCTTCTTCGTAGCCCAGCTCTTGGGTGCGGTACTTCATCAGGGCTTTCAGCTCAGCCAGCGCCTTCTCGATCTCGGACATGGTTCGAGAGCAGTAAATGAGCTTTCGCTTCTCTGGGTAGAATTGCTGATAGGCTATGATGAGGGACAACAAAGACACGGTTTTACCCGTGCCTGAAGGCATCTCCAGAACGCAGTGCCCGCCCTGGTCCAGGGTGCGTTTGAGATCGCACATGTAGGCATATTGCTCAGGGTAGACCCGTGGGTACGGGAAGAGCACCGGCAGGTTGCTGTGGAGGTGTGAGTGTGTGTACGGTATGAAGTCATCCAAAGATAGGACGAAGAGGACTAGAGCGAGACAAGGAGAACATAAGGGAGGGCGGTGATAGAGAAGGTGGAATAGACACGTGAAGGACGGGGTTGGAGGTGATGGATGTGACAATGAGAGGCGTGCGATTGGTGGTAGCTTGCAAGTGTATTGCCACAGAACAGTGTGGACACAATCAACATGGAAACAGAGAGGTGTAGAAAAGAAGACTCACTCTATTAAGAACTTCATGTTGACGACCGCCCGCGCGGAAGCTGTCGTGGCGATGGAGCCTTGGAGTTGGCGAGCGCCAGACAAAGCGCGCGGTGCCTGCATGTCAAAACGCGCCATCACATGTTCGGCTAGCGGGGACAGGGGTGGAGAAGCCGCCCCGCCGCCGCGCTTGGGAGCCATCGTCATCGTGTGTGGTGGGCAGATTTGACACAAACTTCATCTTTGGCCGCTACACACGTTATCTGATACCATTGCTTGCTGTGCTTCCCGGATTCGCTCCTTCCTTTTCTTTTTTTGTTCTCACATATAATAGCACGCGCAGCATGAGTAAGCGCTCGGCCAAGGCGTCGGCCAGCAGTGCGCGCGCTGCGTCGACGTTTGGCAGCGCCCCCGCGTTTGGTGGGAGGTTTGGAGGCAGCGCATCACAGCTGTCCTATGTCGCCGAACCGCCCAATCTGTCTGCGATATCAGACGCCAATGTGGTTGTCTTCTTCCGCAACCTGTCGAAGAAGGACAGCACCACCAAGGCAAAGGCGCTCGAGGACCTGCAGACCCACATTGCCGCGCTGCAGGCGCCGGTAGAGGAGGGCGTGTTGGACGCATGGGTCAGTAGTCTTGCGAGGAGAGCAGCCGTAGCGAAGTACCGTAGTAATGAAGCCATCAGATCACCGTGTACCCGCGCACCTCGATAGACAATGCCAAGGCCGTCCGCCAGCTGTCCCACACTGTCCATGGCCTCATGGCCGTGTCTGCCGGCAAGCGCATCGCCCGCCACATGCCGAGGAGCGTGGCAGCATGGCTTTGCGGTCTCTACGACAGCGACCGCGCCGTGGTCGAAGCCACGCAGAATGCACTGCGCCACGTCTTCGCCACGCCTGACAAGATCCAGAACATCCGCAAGGCCTACCAGCAGCCCATACTCGAGTACTGCCGCGATGCCGTCGACAAGGAGAGCTCCGCTACCCTCAGCGACGAGCGCACCGTCAGCGCCGACGATGCTCAGGCAAAGTACAGCCGCGTCATGTCCGCGTGCATAGCGCTGCTGGGCAGTTTGTTGGCCAACCTGGCCCCAGAGGAGCTGTCCAAGTTCCAGGCTGACTACGATACATTGCTCGGCGACAAGAAGCTCTGGGATTTTGCCTCACACGCCGACGTCTCGATACGGCGCTCACTGCACCGTCTGCTCAAGACGTGCCTGACTAAGCAGCCAGATGCAGCCACTGCGAACCTGGACACTATCACCAAAGCATACCTCTCGGTGGCCCTCAACTCCGACCAGACTGGCTCCGCGTACGACTACCTCGAAGCCTTGATCCAGCTGACCACAGCCCACCCCACCGCGTGGACCGAACACTACAAGAGCAAAACATCAGTCGACAGACGACTACGGCAGTTCCTGAAGAAGGGCTCTCAATTTGGTCCACAGGACTACTGGAACCGCTTGGTCCATCTGTTCAACGCGCTTCCCGCCCAAGTCCTGCCCAGCCAGGCGCCCGATGCTGCAGAACTCCTCAATGCTCTTCAGGCTGGTATCGCTGGGAAGAACGAACCGAAGTACAACCAGGATGCGGCATACACTGCATATTTCGATATTGTAGCCTTGGTCAACGCACGACTATCGGCAGGCGACAGGGAGACATTTGTCCAGGAAATGGTGTTGCCAATGATAAGTCAATACTTGCGGCCCTCATTGGAAACGTCGCAATGGAGCCTGCCCTCAAATTCGAGTGGTCTTCTCACTAAAGCGTTCATGGTCGATGGCGTAACGAGCGCTCTCTCTGGACAATGGCCGCAGTATGCACAACGCCTGGTCGACGACATCAGAACATCTGCCCCTGAGCAGTCCAAAGATTACGAAAAGTCCCAAACAGCCGTGCTGCAACATGGCACACGTTATGCGACGTTGCAAGAGCAGGCTGTCAAAGGAGATACTGAATCACAGCTGGTGCAAATTCTCAGAGATGCTGAGTCTTCGATTATCACCGAAGCTCTGGCTGTGGTCAAAAACAGGAACGGCAAGCCATATGGTGCTGCTGGCACAATTGCGGCACTTTTGTCCCGCAAATCCAGTTCGACAAGTGAGCCCCTGAGACAGAAACTTGAACAGTTCGTTCAAGACGACCTACCCACCATCATCCTATCACCCTCATCAACACACCTAGTGAGTATCCTGTACTCGTTCGCGGAGTCGACAGTCTTCAAGGGCGCCTGGAGCGCGACGCTCAAGGCGATTTTGAAGGAGGGCGACTCTCCAGCCAAGACGAAGGCGCTTGAGGCGCTTCTCACATCTCCAAAAATCCCAGAGTCATTCGATCTGGCGAGCTCTGATGTCGAGTTGCAGAGTTTCGTCAAGTCAAGCGTGAATGAGGCTGTCGAGGGTTCGTTAGATTGGGACTCATTCACGCGCATCCTTCAATCGCAAGCCAAGATCCTGGCTCCAGAGACCACCGACGATGTACTTACGTACCTAACAAAGTCACTGTCAATATCGCAGCATGCGCCCCACTCGCTGCAAGGCCTGCGTCAGATCGTGAAATCGAATCCATCAATGCTAAGAGAATTTGCCGCCACACCGAAAGGCGGAGAGCTCCTTCAAGCCTTGTTGCGCGCTTCTGAGTCGCCGGATGACGAAACTGCACAGGGTGCGGCTACCGTCAGTGCATCAATACAGACGGTGCTTGCATCTGATGTCGGCACACAACACTCCATGCACGATCTTATCCACCAAGGTCTACGAGAGGCAACACCATCATCAGTATCTGTCGAGACCTTGGTAGATCTGGCCAAGCAATCTCTCAAATCCAGCGAAACCTGGGAGGAGAATGCAAACTTGCTTCCCAGCATCGAGGATTGGGACGCAGCCCTGGCTACGTTCCTGGCTTCTGCACCGAAGTCTGCGCTTGCTATCACAAATTCACTCGGCGGTGCCGTTTATCTAGTGGAGCCGACTGTAGCGTCCATCGAAGCAAGGAACGTAAGCCGTGACGTAGACGGCTATTCTGCAGCATATCGTATTGCACAGTATGTGGCAAAGTTGTCTGGCATGCCACAGTTCAGGGTGCAGAGCGCACCAGCTCAAGTGCGAGACACCTACTTGCGAAATACCGCCCTCACTGTCCAGCTCGTAGAAGACAACCTGGGTCTCGCGGGCGCTAATGGTCTTTGGACGGGCTACAATATTGACGTGGAGAACGATGCAATGGCATTCAAGTCTGATGCTCAGGCTTTCATCACACAAGAATTGACGCGAGTGCACGGGTCGATGTCTTCGTCGTCCGAGAACGACGACAAAGACTCGTTGCTGACTTGGACGAGGAATATTCTTGATCGAATTGACACTGGCACCTCAACCCAAGCCTACTACGCAGCACGTGCCTACAGCAATCTGGTCTCTGATGCTATAATGTTCCACGGGTGGACGAATTCCTGGACTGTCCAGATCCAAGACGCTCTGAAAACCGTCAGGAAGAACAAGCAAGTTCTCCCTCTCCTTGCTTACCTTAATGCATTCAGGGAGCCACTTGCAGCATCGAAGTCTTGCGAGCGCATGTGCAGTGAAATCGTTGCCGACCTCACAGGTCTCGACATCGACCAGAAGCCGCAAGAAGGGTTGAGCCAGCTTGTCACTCTCAACACCATGCTCTCTCAGGATGGTGTCGTAGAGACCATCGCCAAACAACGTCTCATTTTCTTCGTTAAACATATTGTACCGTGGCTAGACGTGGCTCATGGGTCGGTGGAAACTAGAGCAGAGGTTTGTCGTGCCTTGACGGTCTTGCTCCCCCAGATGGGTGATCTGTACGGCGAGCACTGGGGTGATATCTTGAACGCACTTTCCTCAGCCTGGTCTCGCACGACTGAGCTTCAAGACGCCGAGGCTGCAGCGAGCAGTCCAATCCCCTTCACTCATGCGTCTTTGAAGCTCTATGCCCAGCTGCGCACACTTACTCAGGTGGAAGATCCAAACGATGACCTTGTCGAGGTTTGGAAAGAGACAGAGCAATCGGTCGCCGCAGGTTTGATTAACCTGCTCAAACACTCGCAGCACTTCCCTGATGAGTTTCACCAGCCGCTGAGGATGGTGAACGATGTGCTTGCACGCCAGATTGCCAAGGTACCGTTGCAACATCTCGACTCGGCCGATGAACTCTACCCGCTTCTCTATGTCGAGTCACAGCCGGTCCAACAAACCGCCTTCAACATCTTGCACAAGCAAATCCCTGCCGCGCAAGAGCAGATTTCGATTGATGCGGCACTCTCTAAATCCACCGCTCGTCTACCAGAAGAGCTACTCTCCCTCATTATTGAGTCGCCAACAGTTGCGGCATTGGCCGAGACTAATTTCGAGCGCAGTGTTCCGTTGTCTTTGAGGGGCTACTTGCTGAGTTGGTTGCTTGTTTTTGATCACCTTGAGCATGCTGTGAGTCTCCTAGTTCATCGTAGGTTCTATTCGAACTGACAGCAACAGTCCTTCAAAGTCAAGAATGACTACATTGAACACATCAAAGAAGGCGAGTATCTCCCTGGGCTGCTCGACTTCACCTTCGACTTCCTCGGTCACGCCCACAACAAGCCTGTTGACGTCTCTAAACTCGACGTCACGAAGTACGAGCCCGATGTTGAGCTTCCAAAGCAGGACATCCAATGGCTGCTTACACATATTTACTACCTCACGCTCCTTCACACACCTTCCCTCACAAAATCTTGGTTCAATGCGCTCACCTCCCGCTCCCGCGCCATCGCTGTTACCCTTGAGCCCTGGACCGAAAAGAACATTTCACCACCCGTTATCTCTGCTGCGCTCGATAGCGTGACAGCCTGGTCCAGCACAGCTACCGATGATACATTCAGCGTTCGTGTGGCGCCGCGCGCTCGCGAGATCACGGCGAGTTATGTACTTGACGAGCAGACGATGAGCATGCGCATCTCACTCCCACCCGCTTTCCCACTGGCGAACGCGCATATCGAAGGCTTAAACCGCGTAGCTGTCAACGAACAGAAATGGCAGTCGTGGCTGCGCACATCGCTCGGTGCCATCACCATTTTCAACGGCAGCCTCATTGATGCGCTGAGCACGTGGAGAAGAAATGTTGAGGGCGCACTCAAGGGTCAGACCGAGTGTGCAATCTGTTACAGCATTGTTGGACCTGATAGGAAGGTGCCGGACAAGCGATGCGGTACCTGCAGAAACGCATTCCACGGTGCATGTTTGTTCAAATGGTTCAAGTCGAGTGGTAGCTCGAGCTGTCCGCTGTGCCGAAACCCGTTCAACTACGGTTAGAAGTAGTCAGTTGACGAGCAAGGCGAAATCAGCATTCTTGACATGGCAATCATTGATGGAAAAAGACCTTTCGTTGCCATAGAAGCATCTTGTAGTAACTTGACCTCCAACGCCAATCTTGCAGCAGACTCACCCACGTGACAAGCCTCTGACTAAGCATCCAACACTCGCCCAACACCGTCCGTTCTTTCCACCCCCAAACCAAACCACCCCTGTTCCACACGCCTCATCAACTGTCCCGCAGCAATCCTTTGCCTACGCGCCATCCCTGGTCGTCATGCACGCCCCGCCCCGCGTCTGCCGGCGCCGATTGGTGGCTTTGCCGCCTCCTATGCGGGGCTGCCTTGCGCTGAGAGATGCCTTGCTTAGCCTCGTTTCAGCTTCTTCCTAGATGCTGTCGCGATGATACAAAGGTATGTACTTTGTCGACTCTTCTGGGATTATCTAGGCTTCTCTGAAGTTCCGCTGGATTTAAGAGTAGGGTACGATTTTCGCGAACTGGAGCGTGCTTCACAATGGCAGAGTCTGAGGAATTATGTCCTACCACATCTGCTGCTACGACTACGCTCCCTGTTGTGCATTCCGCCACAGAACAAGCTGAGCGGTGCGGATGGCAAGTCATGCGAGAGAAGTTCTTGTGGGAGGGCGAGCCCGAAACGACTCTCGTGCAAAAAGCTGTGCTGGGACGAGGCACCGTCGGTGAAGTACAGGAGGTGATGGCACAAGGCTCAGGGGAGCCCATGATTAGAAAATGTGTCTTCGTCCGACGGCAAAACGCTCAAAGAGTCAGGGAGATGATCGAAACCGAAATCCAGAATCTCAAGTTACTTGAACACACACACATCGTCAAGGTCTTGGGCTGCTATGGAAAACGTCTCAACGGGTTCAGCTCGATGTTCTATACGCTAATGCATCCCGTGGGCGACGAAGATCTGGACGTCTTCCTTCAACACCGATGTCCAGAGGCATCTGTTACACAAAAAGAGCTGCACAAAGAGTGGATCAGTGCGTGGTTCACATGTCTTGCTTCTGCTCTCGCATACATGCACAAACAGCAAATCCATCACGAAGACATCAAACCGGCAAATATAATTCATCGTCGGGGCATTATTTATTTCACCGACTTCAGCTCGTCCCGTAACATCAAGATGTCACTTGGGACGTCCACAACAAGCGAGGCCATCGCGACGCGCCTCTACGCTGCCCCAGAAGCTTTTCATAGGAACGGGGAGACCTGTCGTCACGGGTCTAAGACTGACATTTTTGCGCTGGGCATTGTTTTTGTCGAGATGCTGTCAGTTGTTGTTGGTGAAAGCGTCGAAGAGCTACGCGATTTCTTGTTCGAGGATCCTACAGAGTTACAGCCGTACCACGAAGTTATCGATAACGTTCTCATCTGGATTAGGAACAAGAAAGCCGACCCTGTAGTCCAGAAGACATTGATTCTTCACGGCATGCTAGAGCAAGACAGACACACCAGACCCAACGCTTTAGAAGTTTTGCAGGCTCTTAGCGGCGATCCAAAGCTGGCTTCCGGAAGCTCGTGTATCTGTCAAGCGGATACTATCAATACATTCCTTGAGGGTGTTCTACACAAACCCACACTTGGAACCAAATCGCAGAGGGTCGCTGAGCAACTGGGGTGGCAGGTTGGAGCGGAGAAGTTCGTGTGGAACTGCCAGCTTTCTCCAGCCAGCCGATCGTCTCGCGCTTCGTGGACACACAAAGAAAACACAGAGGGCGTATACGTTGTTCGGAACACCACGATTTGTGGCACCCGCAGTAACCTTTCGAACACCGACATGGCCGGAAACTTCCTAAAGATTATGGGATCGCTCGACCACCCTCATATCGCCCCCATGTTCGGAGGGGTTGCCGAGTACGAAGAAAGAAACCTCGAGAGTTACGCACGAGTCAATTTCTTCTTCAAGCCCCTATCATCAACAAACCTGAGAACCTTCATGCGCAGCCAGAAAGAAGGAACAAACTATGTCCGAAAACTGCTATCGCGCTACCTATGCCTCGCATCCACTCTCGCATACATGCACGCAAAACAGTTCCAACTCTCTAATTTCGGCACAGAAGACATTGTCATCACGGAAACGGCGATCCAGTTCTGCTCCGCCGACTTCTGGAAAGTGCAACGGCTCCCGCTCAGCACGGGAGGGCCAGCCGGCAACGACAGCCTCGGTGCAAAAGAAGGCGTTTTAAACCTCGGCCTCATCTTCCTCGAGATGCTCGCCGCTGCCACGGGAAGAAGACTGCCCTGGCCTGATTGGCACAATTTGTCGTACAAAGACGAGCAATTTTTCCTCGGCGGCTTGGAGGGCCAGGTTGAAGGGTGGTATCAGCGTTTGCCTAGGGCGGAGGGAGGTTTTGATGTCTTCAAGATGGTAATTGAGCCGTTGTTGGTGTATGAAACGGATAAGAGACCGACGGCGGAGGAGGTGAGGCGGCGGTTGATGGGGTGGTGTGGGAAGCTTGAGGTTGAGATGGAGTGTGAATGTATGCTTGTTTGGGACTGACGTTAATAATGGTAAAGATGCTGGCTTATTCCAAGGCTGGGTCTGAACATTCACACACGTAACAATTAGTAAGGCTCATCGATGCATGTCAAGACCAGTCAATGTCACTTGCAGTATGAAGCCAATTCGTTTCGTTGAGCCTTGAGCATGTCATGTCAATCCCCCGCACATAAAATAGCAACAGACCAAATGTGAATGGCGCTAAGAAACCTTCATGTATGTCCCAAAGGGCATGATGCCATTTTACGAATGAATTTGAGGTATAACGTAATTGAGTCTTGTCACTCTGCCATAGATATTTACGGGCAAAGCAATGCTCTGATATTTCAGATTCAACATCGGCATCAATTATATCGAACCACACAAAAGATTTGACGTTGTATACATGGTCTCCACATTCCTAGTAAGAGAATACAGCCAGAGAGCATCATCCGATGATTACCCCACCACAGGTCCAGATATCTTCGACACGCTCATCCAATTCAAGCTTCCCTTAGAACAGGATAGATATAGCGCCCACATATAACCCCCCCGAAAATAAACTTACAACGCCCACTCCTCTTCAACCTCCACGCCATCAGCGCTCACAAGCCGAGTACTCATCAGACACATACCCCTCCTCCTCGGGGGACAATACCGGGGGTCTTCGACGCACAGGCGGCGTACCAAGGTCCGCAGAACCCGCAGACATACGAACAGGACTCACATCAGGAGATTCGAAGCGGACAGGACGACGGTCCGGCGTCGTCGGTACCACGCCGCGACGTCCCGAAGCAGATGGGATGCGGGATTCTCGCATGGACTCCCTGCTGCGTGTGGGAAAACGAGAACTCGCAGTCCGCCCATCGGTTCCTGATGATATGTCGTCGTTCGAAGTGTTGTCGTCAGGCACAATGTAATCGTAGTACGACTCGATGTCTGCATGAGTCCTCGAGCGTCGCGTACTTACTTGCGCACAGGGACTCTCATCGCGGACGTTACTGCGCTCGCGCCGCTTGCGCAGCTCGAATGTGTCGTTGACGTCGTCGCCGTTGATGGCCTGTGGTGTTTTGCGTAGTTGCTCCGGAGTCTTGGGGAGATTGGTTTGCGTGCCGGTGGAGCGAGTGCCTCTGTCATTCTCAGCTGAGCTGCGAGCTGCAGCGGACTGTAAGGGAGCATCGACGAAGGGGTCTGAATCCACGGTGATGTTGGCGCGTGGCGCTTCTACTCGAGGTGACAGCGGCCTCGATGAGGGAGTCGAGCGGTTGAACTGTGGCTGTGGAGGCCGAGTGCGTGTTAAATCCGCGCGAAACAGCCTAGGTTGGGAGCTGGCCCACGGCGTGGCTCGGCGAGGATCGAGAAGTGAGCCTCTTGTAGACGGTGTGGAGCTCCTGTTGGAGTTTATGCTGGGGCTCTCGCGCCATGGGTCGAAGGAGGGGGTTGTCACCATCACGGCCAGGTGGTCTGCTAGAGCTTCTAGGGAGGGGAGTGGAGGAGATGCAGGAGCTGGAGTTGAGGGAGCAGCTGCTTGAGAAGCGGGAGATCCGTTGATGGATTTCCACGGATTGTATGATGGAGATGGATTCTCTTCAACATTCTGCTCGGTGAGTTTCCTCGTCGGGGTCACTGAGAGTCGCGCTGGCGCAATCACTTCTCCAGAAGGTGAGCCGGTGTTCACCACCTGGTTGGGCTCTGTTATCCTGATTTCTGGGAGATGTTCCGCCGCAATCTCTTCTTTGGGAGGTGACTCGCCGTCCAGAAGCTCGTTGATAATCTCTCCAATTAGTGTCTCCGTGCGTGTTTGCTCTGTCGTTCTCGAAAGGATCAATGCAAGCGCATGATCGACCGAAATGTTCGGTAATACGTCGAGAACCAACTGCAAAGCCACTGCTTCAGTGATGACGTCCGCATCGCCATCATCAATCTCTGGTGAGGTCTCACTACGATGCAGTGAGTCAGTGATAGGCGGCCGACCAATGGTTTTGGATGGAGAATGGGGAGGAGGGCGCGAGGGCTTCGGCTGAGGCGAAGATCGTGGCGGAGATCTTGGGTTTTCTGCAGATTTAAAGCTTGGCTGAGAGCTATGCGAACCTTCAGTGGGAGGTTCACCTGCAGGGTCGCGTATGCTTGTAGAATAGTTCTCAGTGGATGTTCTTCTCGCTATCGATGCGTCCCAACGTCGATCATGCAGATATTCCCCCTGTCGAGAATTGTTTGGCGGTTGACCAGGTTCCGTTCCAAACGCCAGCCACTCTCTGCGGGTACAAGTAACTTTGGCTTTGTTGAGATAAAAAAACTCAATGCATTGTTCCCGGATGCTTGGGTCATCCACCCGCGCGTTACCTTCGTGTTCGAACCTGTTGCACCGACAGACAATGTTGTCATCGTGACTCAGATAGTGGTAGCGTGAGGAAGAAGAATGCACAGATGGGCCTTCAGCGTTCTCAGATTCATCTTCTCGATAGGTAGATGACTGCTGGGGCGCCCATTGTGACGACGGCTGGGCCCCAAATCTGGGTACTGCTCGGTCTCGGTGTGAGAAATGATGTCGAGACCGTTGAAGTTGAGGTGTAACTGGTTGCCGGTAATACATGGGCGAGGGCTCACCAGCTAGTCCGCGAGAATATATAGGTTGAAAGTATGGACTGAATGCACGCCATTGATCTTGAGTGCATGTGAACTCCCTAGGATTATGCTCGAAATATCTGGTGCTCCAGTCTATAATGTCGGCATTGTACACCGGTCTACAGCCGTCATGTTCAGGCCAATTGCAACGACAGACTGTGTGTTTTTCTTTATACGGGTAGTGGAGGCGTCCAAGAAATCCAAGCTCCTGTGCGAGAACGGAGCTGTTGCGAGAGGCGGGAATGCCAGGACTAAAATTGTCCCAGATAGAGGAACGTCTCCCATGCATTTTGTGTTTTGATCGGAGAAGAAGACGTGATCGAGTCTGTAATGGGAAGTGATTGCTCAGGTGGCAAGCGTTGGTGATTGGTAGTATGTGAAAAACTGTGGTAGATTGGTGTGAGCGAGGTAGTTTGATGGGCAGGTGAGCATGCGCGGTGCATCTTATAGTAGCGAGGCAAGCCCTATAGAGCTACTTGAACTCTTTGATCAATGGAAATCCGGACATGTGCCAGCCCAATGTAGGGAAGAGGGAGTGAAAGATGTTTTTCACTTCCTTTTGCTTAGAACGTAGGCTACGTTGTGCAAGACCGCCACAAGACTCTGTGACATAACTGCGTCGGCCACTCTATGGGATGCAGTCATCATAGCTTCGCCACCGTTTTTGCGTCCTTGGCCGCCTTTCGAGGTTCCGCGACCTCGACTGACTTCTCAACATCCCATCCAGCAATCAAATCTTCGACTACATTTGTTTCATCCTGGCCCCAGACGAGACCACCATATGGCTCCGAGAAATCAGTTCCATTCTGTCGTAATATCCTATAAGTTGGAACGCCGCAGATGCCTGCTACTTTCGCTGCCGCTGTGTTCGCTCGTAGCTCGGTCTTGATGGCAGGTTCGTTGGCTTTTGCGAGCAGGCTGGCTCCGTTGTACCCAGCCTTGTCAAGTACGCTCACAAGTACACTGTCATCAGCTATATTGGCATTTTTTTCCCAGCAAGCTGAGTCTGGTTATCATTAGCAACAAGACTTTGACTGTAGTGATTGGAACTGCTTACACAACAGAGGTACAGTGTCTGGCTGTACAATAGCAACTCGGAGCACAGTTGGAGTGCGGATGGGGAAGATGTCCGCCCAGTGGAAATCGATCGGTTTATCTGCACTGTTTTGTGAGATGTTGACGGCGTTCCAATACGCAGTCCAATCTGCATGGTCTTGTCTTGACCACATCGCTTTCGCAGGGCTGATGGCGAGCATGGGCATGTTAGGAGCACCGATTTCGCGAAATAGTATACCGAGCAGGAAGGGCTTCATGATGATTTCAAGGTTCGGCCCAAAGGTTCGTTGTAATCTCGCCAGCTGCGTGTACCCCAGAAACGCCCAAGGGCTGCTGAAATCGTACCAGAATTCGAGCTTGACTTTACGGGAGAGCGTCTTCTGGCTGTATGGGATGCAGCGTGGCATGAAAGTAGCTAGACCAGGCACATCGCTCCACGAGCTGTTGTTCTGCAGCGATAGCAAGGTGGCTTCGACAAAGTGCATGCGGTCCTGCCCCCAGAAGAACCGACCAATCCTGGCCTCACCGTTCACATCAATCCATTTTGCATGAGGAATGTAGAAACCCGGTACTCCGAATGCACCTCTTTCGATGGCTTCAGCAGTTGCAACCTCTAACTCTTTTCTGGCGTCAGCATTGGCGAAGCTAGCTGCGTCAAGGGTTTTCCCGCTCGCAATGCCGCTTTCCTTCACGATTTGTAGCAGAACACCCGTGTCAGTGATATCTCGATTTTCAACCCAGTATGCACTGAAAAGCCTTTCGGTCAAGACGCGTCGGTCCTCTTGGTCAGAAACACAATACAGCAGTCGTAACGCATTGACCGACTTTCTCGGATGTTGAGGTGGTGGGTTATACTTGATTTTGTATCTGAGTCCTGTTGTCAGAAGGATGCTAATGTCTTGCGGCATTCTGTAGTACCTTTTTATAGTTCGTTGCATACTCTGTGCCGTGACCGCTTTCTTAGTCGGGTTGAAGACATCACTCGCTGACCCTGCCGCTCCCTGAGGCGCCGCGGTCGCACGATAGATCGCACCGAGAAGCACAGGGCGGTAGATTAATCTAGCATTCGTACGTTCCGCCAGGGCTTTGACGCGTGTGGACGCGATGTAAGCAAAAGGACAGGAAATGTCGTAGTTAAATTCAAGCGTGGTATCAGTCATCGTTGGCAAAGGGTGATTGCGTGGTCGCGTGATTGTGAGTCAACAATGAAACGCACAAGAGAGACGTTTGATGCAACTATTGGGAAGAGGTTATGTAAGACAAGGCCGATATCTGGAGTAGTGATGGGCAAACATTTGTGAACCGTCGGCGTAATTTGGGAAGGCGAACAAGTGTGGGGTAATATGTAGGCGCGCCTCGGTCGACGTGCGGCAGCCGAGGTTCACCAACCGCACAATCCTCCTCTTCGTTATGTACTGACGTAGAAGTCCATCACATCGCAAGAACGTAAAAGCCGTGTACATGCGGGTTTTTTGCGCTTTCTGGAGACCATAGAGGCCAGCTGTTTCTTTGAGGGATCATCGTTGACAGCGTGGAAACAATTTCTATGTCTAAAGACGCTTTGAGCGTGCAAATAAATGTAATTGCAGCGGTTTGGATGTTGATGAGAGGTACGTTGTAGATCTGCAAGTACTCGAAGTCACCCCTGGCAATCAAGAGTAGATCCTTTTGGTTGTAAGAGTGGGAATGCAGATACGCAGGGCCTTGCTTTGAGGCGCTTGGCTATTCGTTCGTGCGAGGTGTGTCTAACCACCGTCGCACCCGATGAAGCAGACGCTGCGTTGTACACTGAAGTGCACATATGTGGATGCCTGCAATATTTTCTGTGCAAAAGGTAACAATTGAGACGGGTGATGTTCATCAAGCTCAAAGAGATTGCAAATCCGCAGCGGCCAGTTATGCGTGCACGGTCAGCAAGAAATAGATCAAAGCACATTTGACAAGGCGTGTGGGTCGAAGTAAAGTGGCCGAACAAGGACATCTTTGTGACGAGAACGATACAAAAGGTGTGACTAAAAACCACAGTAAATGCAGACTTCATGATGCATGTTCTCTTTTCAGCGGGTGGCAGTCAGTTTCGTGGCGGCTGAGAACAAAGGCTCGTAACTACACAAGCCACAAGCTCCTCTAGATGTTGGTGTACGACCATATTGAGAAACGCCGTCTGTTCCTTACATTGGACAACGTGCTGTTCTTTGTTTGGGTTGAAGACAGCCGGACAATCCGATGCAGACGGGAAAGACAGTAGTCCCCGCGCTACGACAAGATTCCCGGCCTAACGCTGCACCTATGACGAACATATGCTTTGACTTCCTGGAACGACTTAATGCTGAATTCGAGGCGTCGGCGGACTTGGATTCGGCATTGCCCAAGTTCAGAGGAATCTTATGCTTCTCGCTAGCGTTGCATCTCGCATGTTGATACAATGGCGTACCATCGCTCATCATGCAGCTGTGTTGATCCATCTTCGGAATGATAGGGCATCCTGTGTATGCGCTATATTCGAAAACGCGCCTTAGTAAAGGGTAGGACTACCTAAGCGAAGCGTGTTCCGTCCCTTACTCGGAGCATGCATTCGGACATTTTACTATGACTCGATCAGCTTTAAAGGCATGTGCAAGGTATTTTACATATATTCTGTTGCTGTTCACGCATAAAGGTCTGTTGCAGCAGCTGCAGCGTGAATCGAAGACTGTACAACAAACGTCCAGTCTATTTTGCTCGAAGCAGACTTCCCGCCCCAATCGAATTAGCTGCAAGTTCAATGACCAAGGTCGCGATCTTATCACGGCTTAGAAGCACAGTGCAAAAAAAAAAAACTAAGTGGTCTGCTTGCCTGCCGACTCACATCGTGTGGAGAGTTTCCTAGCTTTGAGCTAACTCGGGGAGGCTTTTTATGGCGTCCGGCAGCCTTTGGACCGAACTTTTAACACTAGCTGGCGCTCCCCATACTCCATCCACTGGGGCCATCGTAGCGAGGAATGAGCTCCACAACAGTATGCAAGCCATGATGATTAGGCAAGCCGTGTGTTGCTGATCAGCTTTGCAGCAGAAGCGGATCCATGACGTGCGACAGCGACTACACCCGGGCACGTGCCGGGTAGGCAACCGAGACGCAAATGCACTAAGGCATCTGTCGCTGTCAATGATGTAGATATAGTTCATATGCGTAGATAGACGCAATCAGCTTCCACGTACAAATAGTAAGGAAGACAGTCTGGGATGAGCTACCACACCGTTCCTCAACACTGAGCAACCCCGAGACCTTGTATTCATCTTTTCTATCTTACCATTCGGCATTGTCTGGAAAAATTACTTCTCAAATATGCTGAACAAGCTTATGATTGTGGGGAGTGCATTGTTGGCCACTACCTCTGCCCTCACTCAAGCCAAGACTTGGTACTCTCTGGACCAACTTGCTCGTTTTGAGAACTCCGTTGGCCTTCCTGCAGTTGCTGCTTCTCCTATCGGTATCTACCTCGACCTTTTTTGGCAAGGTATGTCACTCGTCCAGACTGGTGGCATACAGAACCTTGCAATCGTTGCACCGAACAGTCCTGGAAACTATGCTGCATACTCCGCATTGGATGTCGCGACTGTAACGCAGGGCCAGCCATCCATGATGGCCAATTATCCCGACAGCACCATCGACCACTTCGATCTAAAATCGTTCTACTACGGGTGCTCGGCCGCAACACAGGCGTCTGTCGCAGGC
This sequence comes from Ascochyta lentis, assembly GCA_004011705.1. NCBI lineage: Eukaryota > Fungi > Ascomycota > Dothideomycetes > Pleosporales > Didymellaceae > Ascochyta > Ascochyta lentis. Next base: position 3,979,506 of record RZGK01000002.1, read on the forward strand.
CTTCCACTAAGCTGCACTATCACCATTAAGGGCTACGCAGACGACAAAGCGCAAAAACTTGTGGCAACTCAGAGCTTCGCCTTCAACGTTGGTTTGCAGACTAGTGCACAGATGATAAAGGCAAACGTGAACAGCAAGTTCAAGGGCCTCAAGAGAGTGGACTACTTTGTAGACAACGCCTTGATTAAGGCAGGGCTCATTGACACCGTCAGCTATACCGTCTATAGCGCCAACAAAATCTCATAAAGAACCTTTGCAATGGTTTTACAGAATGAGTTGGAAAGAAATTACAGTCTCCTATATTATCCAGACTTTTCTACGTTGGACTTCGCTTGTATGAGGGTTTCATGCAGTGAGTGGTAGTTCAAGGTCCAAGAATTAGATCCAGTACTATCTACCCAGTTGATAAGCTATGTTGGCACTACCTTGTCCTCAAAATTGTTATTTATCGATATATCACATGGTACTGCAGCAACGATAAAAAGAACACAACAACAATTTCAAAGTTTACGGCAGTGGGCTATTAGACAACTATATTACCCGGGGTGGTCCTGTACACCTTCGGTTTCGGTTAAATAATGGAAACGGCAGATGGCTCCTTCAATCAAAATGCCCGATGATTATTACGGCTTGATGAGACTTGTATGTAAAGAGACGTCGTGTTGCTATGCTCACATGGCGACGGCTTGGAAGCGCGTGAGATCAGTAGTCAGAGATCGACGTATCAAGCATTTCATAGTCTCGAAAAGATCGCGAAGTACAAAGTGCACAAGAAATCCTGTGTTCTGCCGCTTTCGAATGGGGGTCGGATACTAGATGATGAGACGCCGACATGTTGGCTATAGTGCAATGGAAGCAACGGAAGTAGTTTGCGAGGGGATGTGGGGCAGGTGTTAAACGCGTGACCTAGCGTTTCTTTGCCCCACCGGGCAGTCTCTGCTTATGATAACCTTATGCTTTACCACCTCGCTCTTCATGAAGGAACTCGACATTTGAGATTCAAATCATGTCTTCTTTGAATGAACCCCGACTAGGACCTATGGTGCATGAAAAGCCTGCAACACCGCCAAGCTACGACGTGGCGCTCACTGGTCAGCATGTCACGATCGTACCTGTCCGTCCTGACCATGCATCCGATTTGTATAGCCTGGTCGAAGGACAGGACAACATGGCACTGTTTGATTACCTCTTCGACGAACAGCCAAGTTCTTTGGCTTCGTTCCAGTCGGATCTTGCTATGAGGGCTTCGACGATCAATCCGTGGACGTATGCTATATTACTCAATGGACAACCTGGAGACGTCTCGAAGGCTGTCGGTATGGCATCTCTCATGCGAATGGATCTGCCTAATCGTGTCGTGGAGGTGGGCAGCATCCTGTACACACCAACACTGCAGCGCACGCCTGCCGCCACAGAAGCTATGTACTTATTAGCTCGCTATGTATTTGAAGAGCTTGGATTTCGGCGATACGAATGGAAATGCAACAGTCTGAATAAGCCTTCACGTCGCGCGGCTCAACGATTAGGTTTCCTTTACGAAGGCACCTTTAGGCAGCACATGATCATCAAAGGTCGTAATCGTGATACAAGTTGGTTTTCGATGTTGGATTCTGATTGGCCTGAGATTCGAAAAGGGTTTGAAGCCTGGTTAGACAAAGAAAACTTTGATGAGGAAGGCAAACAGAAGAGGAAGCTGGAAGACCTCAGGGCGAAGACACTCTAAGGTAGTGAGCTCTAACAAGAAGGCTGAAACACATGGAATGCTGTGCGTGCCTCAATATTCGATATCAGACCACCGTAGGAGCACGTGGTGTGTTTTCAGAGCGGACTTACCGACGTGCTCACGTAACTCCACAATGCGCGATTTCAAATCACCTCAGGCTTACGTGCTCACCACTTTGTAATCAAGCCTCTCGAGATTCAACACAACTTTCAAGATACTTAACGCAATCAACAGATGCAATAAAATACTCAAATCGCCAGCAATCCTAACATGGATAAAGGCCCAACGTACCTGCTGACCGCAGCTGCTGGTAACATTGGCAAGCGCCTTGTTGCAGTACTTTTATCGCTTCCCTCAAGACCTCACGTGGTACTTCCAACCAGCAACGCCGCGCGTCTCGGATCCTTGCTTTCCGATGCGCTTGACAAGTCGAGAATTCACATCGTCGAAGGAAACATCAAAGACCCCAACTTCGTTGAAAGTACACTGAAGGCCCACAACGTTACAGGCGTTTCTCTCTGTCTAACAGGCGACGACGAGCTTTTCACCACCACTAATTTCCTCGATGCCATTAAGCACTCAGAAACCGTCAAGCACGTCGTTTACATCTCAGCTTGCGAAGATTATAGTATCGATGCGATTAGCAATGGTGCCTTACATGGTCAATCCGCTGCGCACGTTCTGGTCAAATATCTTGCGGAAGCCAAGCTTCGACACGGTATATTGCCTCGACAAGAAACAGGTGGTTTCAGCTGGACGATACTCGGACCATCGCTTTTCTTCGATAACGATCTGCGGAGCAAGCAGCAGATATTGGAGAATGCTGTTTTCGATGTCCCGCTGGGCGAGCGAGGTGTGAGCAGAGTGGACCCAGGAGACATTGCACTTGCCGCTGCAAATGCACTAGAAGACGACGGGAAACACTGGGCAAGCAAGAAAGTCATGATCGGGAGCTTGCAAACATACACGGCTAACCAGGTTGCGCGGCTGTGGTCTGACGCGTTAGGTAGAGATGTGCAACCTACATTGAGCGACGAGAGAGGTCTTGGAAAATTTGAAATCGCATTTGGGAAGGTAGCTGGACCAGCGTGGGGAAGAGACTTGAGACTTATGTACGAGACTTTTGGTGAGAGAGGATTCAAAATGACTGAGACGGATTACAAAGTGCAAATCGGTTTGCTGGGTAGGGAACCATCGAGCTACGAAAACTTCGTAAAGCTCACAGCGCGGGAATGGAGCCGCGAGTAGTTCCATCCCTTCACCCTTGACATGGGAAGGATCAAAATGATAGAGAGAAAACACGTATGAAGAGCTAAGGTCAAAATACACATCAAATGGAAATCACTTCTACTCCCATACAACACCAGGAATGGATGAGAGCCCCTCATTCGTCACTTCAACCTGCATACGCAGTTCTGAATTTAAAAGGGTCAGAAAAAGGCAATATTGCCCCAAAGCAGCAGTTGAAAAACTGGGCATGAAAAAGAGTTGTAGACGTGTGTCGTGTTAAAAAAATCAGAGATGCTCACTCTAGCGATTGTACTGTGCTTTGAATTGATACCGCTACAGTCCGAAGTTTGCTCATGCATCACGCGGTTTCTTGTTATGTTAAGTTAGATTCCTTTATAAACCGACCTCAGAACTGTATGGAAACAAAAACAGAAGTGCGTGCCTTGGACCCATGAGTTGTAATGAACTACATAGAAATAAAAGTGTTTTCACGCTTTTCAACGTATCAGAGAAACCTAAGATGGAAGAATCTGAAATCGGAAAACCTGATAGCAGGACATTGGAGAATGCTAGAGAACGCTATCTATCGTGTTTGCAACTCAATTTCCTTTACGCATAAACTCGGATAGCTCTATACTCAATTTCTCTTTCACTATAACATCTTTCCTTACCCAAATGTCGCTGCGTTTGTCTGTTCTCTCCGACGGGTCGCGACTCTGACGGCTTTCGATCTTAATGTAACTCGATAGACGGCGTGTCTTTTCCCTGGGATCGTAGGCCGATGGTGGAGTGTGAGTTGCATTACTTGCGCCGAGAAACCCCGACTCGAGACTGAGGAGAAAAGGCTTAAGAAAGGGGATCGTAGAAGTCACAATGCTAGTGACTTGGACAACCTGTTCACAAACAATAGCGCGCCAGATAGAGTTGAGCAGATCAGTGTAAGGTGAGAGGGCGCGAATGTAAATGATATGTACGATGGAGGCTATCACAACGCTTTGCATTTGTCTATTAGCAATCGTCCAATGGAACGTTCAAGTTTAAATGGCGACTTACATAAAACGACACCAGAAACCCGTTAGAAGGGTACGTCTTGTGCTAGATTCGATCTGTAGAGGTAGAACCATCAACGTAGGTACAATGGCGATGGCAAGGTCAGTGATAATATTCATAACGGCGTTATATGTTCGAACAGCGCGCTCCTTTCAGTCAGCACTAAAACATAACAGAAAACGTCAGGATAGATCTTACAATATCTAAGCAGCGCGGGTCTGTGATGTTCCATCTTTGCGGCGAAGGACACTGGAACGCCGTGATAAGCACAGCGCTTAATCCCCACAACACAGTGACCGCGCATGCAGTATACATCATTCTTCGATGAATGACTACAGGTGTTACTGCCGTGAATGGTACGAGTAACGAACCTTTTGCAGCAACGAGCGTGAGGACGTAAAGGATTTGTCCACTGTACAAAACCTGCAGTCTTCAGTGCCGTCCTTTGTGGTTATGAAGGTCTCCTCACCTTCCAAGCCTGCATGATTGCATCTTCCGACAGACCAGTTGTTGAGTTTCCAATCAATTGACCGGGAGGGCAAAGAAAGATTATTCCCTGGCATACAGCCAAAATCTGAGGCATTACAAGTCAACATGGTACATATGAGGGTGCTTTCATTTTCACTTACCAGCGCAGATAGCAGTATTAAATCGGTTTTGTTATAGGTTTAGACATGACCTTTTTCGTTGCAAAATGCGCGATGATTGACAGAGTCGAGAAGGCGAGAAACAGCCATGTGAGGATCTGAATTAACGGCGCCGCATGACTTTCGGAAAATGCAGGACGCTTTCTAAAGCTCATAGTGATGCTTTCAACCGAGAGAAAGATAAGTGAGTACCGGTCGTCAGGTTTGTGCTCTTATATGGAATATATATCTCCCAGTATGAGATTTGACACAAAAGCATATAGCTGCCGTGTGTCGAATGGTTCACATGCAGATCGACATCGTAGCATTGTCACATACTCACCTGATTGCATGATCCATGCGGTTGTTATTGTTCGCTCGAAGGTACGAATGCATGCTCACATACAAAAAACCCAGGTTTTGGTGTCACCGGGTATCGAATAATTTCGTGAAGGGAAGGAATCTATCTGTTACGCTAGCGAGCTTGGCGTGGGTTTGGGGGTCTACGCCGCGAACACTCTTACTATTGTGCACGCCGGTACGAATTTCCCATTTGACACAAGACCTTATCGCTTCAGGCACCTGCCATCCTGGCCCTGCGATGCATATTCAAGCTTGCGTTTGTTTCATTAGTGAGAAGGAATACGTGCAACGTATGCACGCCGCTGCCAAGGCGCAGTAGCGAACGGCTGATGGAGGACCCAGCATCCCAAATCAGCTATGTGACATGGTAGCTGGTTGGAAGTTGCAGTCTCCGTTAGCGCTAGAAATTGGGATGCTACGTCGACGTGGCACATTTTCGCGCCCGACGGATTCTGGATCCTGCAGGATACCAATCAAATAGCTTGTCTCCACACGAGCTCTAAACTTCCAAGCCCTCTCCAGAAGCATTAATGGTGCCTTTTCACGCGACATGGGTAAGACCAGGTACAGCAGCGAATCGGCTCTTAGCATTCATTCATATCCTGAGGCTTGCCTTTCCGCAGAATAGCAGGACAATAGAAAGAGAAAAAGCGCAAAGACCCACATTCAACGTGAACATATCTCAACTTGCCTTGATAGGTACATTTTATCGTATCGGCTGCGCGAAATGCAAGTATGTGGATAGTGTTCAACGGGAGTAGGACCCTGGCCTAGCCGTATCCCATGTGGTAGTCATTGCGATGTGACTTTATCGAATGCCCGTGCCCCCTTGATACAACATATAAGAAGCCATCGTCTTGTGACTTTCCATAGCATTGTCCGTAATTTTTTTTCATTCCTGACAGAACCAAGCTACAACCATGGAACTCGAAAACCGAGCAAAACCTGGAGCAGCCAGCTGTGTGGTTGAAGAAGGAGAATGCAATGTCTACACCCGAGATGAAAGAGATCTTATGCGTTTGGGCAAAAAACCGGTTCTGAAGCGAAACTTTGGCTTCATGCAAATTCTCGGCTTCTCTTGTACGGTTTTAGTCACCTGGGAAGGAATTCTCCAGTGAGTCTGACCAATGGTATCTACACAAGACGAAGTGTACTTAGCTAACTGCTTCTCAGGGTTTCCACGCCGAGCCTATTGAATGGTGGTCCTGCGGGTGTCTTCTGGGGGTACATCTTGATATGGATAGGTTCTATCTCGATTTACACAGTCCTATCCGAGTTATCTTCGATGGCGCCTACCGCAGGCGGCCAGTATCAGTATGATATCTTTTCTTCCCTTGTTTCAACCTTTTTTTCTGACACACCTATAGTTGGGTTGCTATGTTGGCCCCGAAGTCGTATAGGAAGTTTCTGAGCTTCATAACCGGATGGGTGACATTGATTGGTTGGCAAGCAACCACAGCCTCCTCAGCCTACTTGGCTGGCACTATCCTGCAGAGCACGATCTTGATGGTAAACTCTGACTACTCTCCCAAGCCTTATCAGGCCATGCTGCTTGGATGGGCGGTGCTCGCCTTCGCGGTTACAATCAACACTATTGGCAGCAAGACCTTAGCCCACTTCGAAGGCCTGATTTTGATCTTACACATCTTGGGATTCTTTGCAATATTGATTCCTTTGGTGTATCTTTCAGATCATAGCGATGCTTCGATTTTCACTACGTTTGTGAATTCTGGGGGCTGGTAAGCAACCCAACTCATTGCCGCAATCGAACCGCACGCTGACGGTGCACCTCTATCTGTACAGGTCGACTCAGGCACTCTCCTTCATGGTAGGGCTACCATCATCCGTCTTCGCTCTTGTTGGTAAGTATCCTGTTCTGCACTTGCTGGAAGGCAAAATATAGTTGCTAACGACTGTAGGCGTTGACTCATGTGTTCATGTAAGTCTCAGCTGACTGAACCCCGGTCTCCTTAGCTAAGTACAACATAGATGGCCGAAGAAGTAAAAAATGCGTCAAAAGTGGTCCCGCGAGCAATACAGATCAGCGTGTTGCTGAACGGTACGCTGGGGCTGGCAATGCTGGTTGCATATCTCTTCTGCCTCGGGAATGTAGATGAAGTCGTGGAATCTTCAGCAACGCTTGGGTATGCATACCTCTACGTGTTCCTGAAAGGTACCGGATCGGCTGCTGGAGCAGTGACCATGGCCATGATCATGTGGGTCCTTGGAGTTTGCTGTCTTGTTGGCCTCATGGCTGCAACCTCCCGACAATTGTGGTCTTTCGCAAGGGATAACGCCGTTCCATTCTCAGCCCAAGTTATCAAGGTATTTGTTTTCAACGAAGTCAGAGCCTCGAGAACTAACTTTGTGAAAGCTCCACCCTCGAACCTTAATTCCTGTCAACACAATCGCGATTACAGCTGCCATCTCAATGCTTCTGTCATTCATAGCGCTTGGCTCATACGTGGCTTTCAGTAACATTGTAAACCTCAGTATTGGCGGCCTCTATGCCTCATACTTCATCGTCTGCTCCTTGCTCCTCTGGCGAAGAATCCAAGGTATCAGCCCCTACGACTCACGCGCTGCAATGATTGGACTTGAGACTCTACAGTGGGGACCATGGAAGGTCTCTGGCGCATTGGGGATAGCGAACAATCTGTTCGCTTGCACGTACCTACTCGTACTGTGATTCTTCTCGTTCTGGCCGTCCTCAGTCGAGGTAACCGCACAATCCATGAACTTCAGCTCAGTCACTTTTGGCGGCACAGTTCTGTTTGCTATCATTTGGTATCTTGCAAGGGGTAGGAAGACATATGTGGGGCCAATTGTTGAGGTTGAGTTGTAGACTTTGGGTCTAGAGTACGTACTAAAACGCTTACAATTCGATCAAGCTCTGTCGTTATTGACCTAATCTTGGTGGAACATTCACGCTGTATTGCTCTCTCTTCTTTGGAGACAGGTATAGCTTCTGTTTTTTCACTTATTTGCTCCCAAATGCTCAGCTGATGTCTACCCGTGTCTCGATCATATGCAACCCCAATCTGGAATCGCCAGCATGTAGATTTTGAAACCTGTACCCACATCATTGCTGACTTAAACTACAGAAAACAAGGTAGTCTTTCTACATAGTGCTCAACGATGGAGAGGACAACAAACGGTGTTCTGCAAGAAAGCTTTAATATTGATCCAAATAACGAATAAAGTATAGAAACAGTGAATCTGGGAGAGTCCAGTGATGAAAAGTCGGACGAGTCGGAAGATGGCAATTGAGTTCATCGGGATGAGTTGTGGTTATCTGTAGATACCGTACGGCTAGTTTCGAAATCGCGTTCGCAACATCCCTCGGCCGTACCAACAAGCCGAAGTACACATAGTGACCCACCTACAGACCTGATATTAAAGTCATTGAACTAGCAGATACCGTTGAAGCGCCTGTTCTTCACGATTGAAGAGCAACCGGAGGAGAAGTTGATCAAGATCATCTTGCACTTGGTCGCAAGTGTGTAGTAGTAATCGCCAGAAACCACCCAACGGACATTTTGGCAGCTTGCGTTGATGCCAGCTTGGACACAGTCAATCTGGCGGTGGATTCGGCGGTGGCGGTCGATGCCTCAGTCTTTGCGATATATTCGACAAGCTTTGTGCATTGACGCTACAGCTGACTCAAAAATGGATAACACACTATTAGTTCCAGCAGCTCGTCACGCCCTCCTGCGTTGAAGTAGACGTGGTGATTCCGGATCTATCTTTAGGGATTTGTGTGCGTATGCTTGACAACATGTTGGATGGAAAATTGATTGGCTTAGCAGTGCGTGTGGTGCTTCTGTTCTTTCGCCAAGCTTGAAGTCACTGGTTCAGACTAACCTGAGTCCTTGGTGAGACAGTGTTCGGAGCTCAGTCATTGGGAACGGCTGTATACTGCTTTACCAATGACTTAACATATGAGTTCATGCCACATGCAAGATCGCGTAGTTAGCACATGTGAGTGAATTGGTAGCTAGCGTGAAAACGGTGCTCTATTTTCAAACTGTGAACAAATTATGTAGCAACTGACGGTATCTCGAAAACCCGGAAGTAGCGAATGTCGAATCGGCGCTGACCAACCCCTCGGGCACTACTGGAGAGCAACCTGATCTGAGGTATTGAGCTTGACCTTAGATCTTCTCAACAGCAACGATCTGTCCCTCGGCACTAAAGTCAATCTTCTTCCTGACCAAACTTTCCTTCACAGGGTTCTTGGCCTCAAAGATCAAATCCATCTCTTCAAGCGTACGCTTCTTGGTCTCAGGAAGCAGGAAGTAGAAGATAACAACCTGAATGGCATCCCAGACAGTGAAAACAATGTACGTCTTCCAACCAATATCTTTAAGCGAAATTGGCCAAGCAAATTGGTTAAGGAGACCTCCAGCGTTGACGGCAAGCGCAGAGAAGGCCATGCCCTTGGCGCGCATCTCAAAGGACAGAACCTCGACGGGGTAGAGCGCTTGGAGCGGAGTGGTTCCGACGGAGTAGACCATGCCAAAGAGGAAGATCATTGCCACCATTGCTTTGGCGGCGGATGCGTTTGTCTCCCCGCTGGCGGCAAATTGGGATGAGGCGATGGTCATAGCGACCCAGACCACGCTGCAGGCAGCCATGGAACCAAGGAACATAGGGCGACGACCCACCTTCTCGACGAAGGCGGCACCGAGGAGCGCAAAAGCGAATTGGAAACAGGCGTACCCCAGGTTGATGTTGGCTTGCTCGATCTCCTCGGTGTAACCAGCGGTCTTCAGGACCGCGGGCAGGAAGTATGTCAGCACGCCATTGCCAGCCCATTGCGCAAAGATAGAGAAGACCACGTTGCACAGCAGACGGTAGCGGCTTGCACGTGTGCGGAAAAGCGCGCTATAATCCCACCAGCGCTTGTCAGAGCCGTCGAGCTCAAGGTATTCTTCGTATTCAGAGAGTTGCAGCTTCACCCAGGCTGAATCTGGGTTGCCATAGCCGTGCCATTTGGTGAGGACCTCCTTTGCTTCAGCCATCCTGCCGTGAACGTATAGCCAACGAGGCGACTCAGGGGCGAACCAGACGAAAACGACGATCAGTCCAGGAAAAACAAGCTGCAGCCACACAGGAAGGGCCCAGTTGATATTTCCAGTAAGATTTAGTCCACCACGGACCGCACCAGCAGCGAGAATAGAGCCGACAAACCAGAAGGTGTTGCAGTAGGCGGTGATGACAGAGCGCATGGCAGGGTGGGCAGTCTCGACGACGTAGATGGGTCCAGCACCAGAGACGATGGTGACACCGAAGCCAAGAACGAATCGTCCGCCCTTGAGCTGCGCGTTGGAGCCGTTGGTCATGGTCAGTCCGTTGATGATAGTGCCGATAATGATCAATGAAGCGCCAGCGACCATCCCCATGCGACGGCCAAGAGAATCGATAATGGGTCCAGCGAAGGGGAGTGCAACGACACAACCAATTTGGTACATAGCAGAGGTGATTGCTGCCCACGGACCGTCAGGAGTGCCATCAAATCGCGCTAGGAAGGTCTTGTTGGCGGTCAGACCACCGAATAAACTTCCATCAAAACCGTTGACGGTTTGGCAGAAGAAACCCAGCAAAAGGCACCCGGCTAGACCGATTGTTCGAAGATGGAACCTGGGGAGAGGTTCGAGGGTATTTGCCTCATGATAGGCTTCGCTACCCTTGAGGGTTTTGACCTCGACGATCTGAGTCTGCGAGCACGGTCAGCATGCTTTCCTGTAGCAGCACGAGTTCTCGTGTACCTTCGGATCTAGCTCCACCTCGGCCTTGTGGTCTGACATTGTTGCTTGAGATGTTAGGTACCAGAGAGGAGTCAAGACCCTGTGCGATGCAGACTGGATAGGTGGACGATGTGTTCTGTATATGTACACATTTCAGCCGTAGAGCGATCTAGTGCAGGTCCGCAGTGTGCGCGCCGTCGATGCGGTGCAGGAAGCTCCAGCCGACATGCCGCCCAAACGTGGCTAGCCACCATGTCCCATGGGGTTGTCAATGGACGGGCACGGGACTCATCTTACCTCCATCTGCGGAGATTTCGGTCCGCGTTCAAACCGGATTGGCGTAAAGCTGGAAACGCCAAGCCGCTTTTCTATAGGCTCTGGCCTTTGGTCAGGCCAGACGCTGTTTCGTTACCCTGATCCTTTGCGACAGTTGCGGCAGCTAAGCAGGGTTATCATTGTTCCGCCGCAACGGATTACCCTTGACTTTAAAGGCTGCTTCTTGATCATGTCCCTCCCTGTTGGATCTCTGAGATGCATCAACAAGGTCTGATCGGCAGAGGCGCATAGGTGCTTGGAATTTCGCTCCAACCAAGTCATTCACAAGGAAAGGAAGCTTTGTTGGGATGATGGGGAGGAGTGGGAGGACCGTCAGCCGCCTTGCCGCCTTGCTTGTGGCCACGACCCCGCAAGGCTGGATTCATCGTGGTGAGTAGGTCGGAGCTTGTTTCTCCATGGGGCGCGGTGCTGTTCCTCCGTGCCGGGAAGAACGCCCCGCAGTCCCGGTACTCGAAGTCGATTGGCGAGAACACCGGCCCTGCTCGCCAACTTCTTCCGCTACAAGATTATTGTCAACATCAAAGATCGTAGCTGCTCAAGGCTCGTCAATCACACCACTCGTGTTCAGACCAATGGCTGAACGCGACACGATGCTTGAAATGTTGGATGGCCTCGCGAACAACAGTGCATCCGCAACGTCGGGTCATGCTCCCGTGGCTGGTCCCAGCACCCCCTGATTCGGCACCTGGTAAGTAACGGCGCAGCAAATATGCTTCAAACACTCCTCCAAGGTCTTTTAGAATCAACACCTGCTATACGTTTATAGAGGCACTTATAAGATACAGCTCCTGTCTTCTCTACACCGCCTTACAACATACAACATCGCACCCACTATGCCCACTCTGGCTTACGAAACTTACTCTTCGCAGCTACAACAGCACTGACTGTAGTGACTGTGTTTCCTCCCAGAATATCGAAGATTGCAACGTTGGCCTGCAAGTTCTTGGTGAACCAGTTGCGGAGCTCAACAGCTACAAGGGAATCAACGCCGTAACTGTGCATAGGCAGAGACCAGTCGAGTTCCTCATAGGAAAGCGAGAGTATTGAAGATAGCTTGCGTGCAAGGGCGTCAGCTACTGCACCAGCGGCATCGACAAGTGACTCGGCCGCTCCAAAGACGGCGGCAAAGTTTACGCGGCCCTCTTCGCCCCGGCCGCCAGCGGTGGCCAAGTCAATTTCTCCCATGATCAGATTGCGCATCATGGGTTTCTTGAAGTAAAGTGCCGTCTTTGCGCTCTGCCACCTCGTTAACCCCACGATAGCCTGGCATCGGAGTAAGGCCCGCGTTCTGGCCTCGAATTCGTTGTTGATGTCGGCATTCGCGTCTGAAAGCGGATTGCAATAGTAGTCGAGCAATGCAAACAGATCAGCTACAGTCACAGGCAAGTCTACCATCTCACCCCAACGGTCTCGCAGATCTTTGTTTTCTGTCATGACGCCGACAGCAAAGAAGGGTCCCAAGTCGAGAGCAGCGGCGCGCTGGCCCTGCATCACACGATATCGTACCAGAGCATCTTGGAATGCGTTGCCGGCGGCGTAATTCGCCTGGCCTCGCGATCCAACCACACCGGTAATGGAGGACAACGTAACGAAGAAGTCGAGATCCTGAGGCAGTAAGGCATGCAAATTCCAGGAACCTTGCACTTTGGGTGCGGTCGCCTCTTGCCAGGCCTTGTGTGTCATGCTGGTAAACGCAGCATCGCTCAATACCATTGAAGCTTGGATGCAGCCGCGCACCGGAGGCATGGCATGTTCGCACTCTTGGAGGGCTGCAGCGAGAGCGTGTATGTTGCTGATGTCGCAAGCATGCGTCTCCACATGCGCGCCTTGGCTTCCCAGCTCTTTTATCGTTGTAGCTGCATGGGCGTTCTTGGAGCCTTGTCGAGATAGTAGGATAAGATTGCGAGCTCCTCGACTGACCATCCAGCTGGCAATGGCTCGGCCTATACCACCAAGTCCGCCCGCAATGACATATGAACTATCGGGATCGAAGAAACAGCTGGGCTTTGTTTCGAGTGAGGCCTACAACGTGTGAGACAGTGTTGAGATCTTGGGGCTCTTTCGACTTACCTGGACTCGGTCTACCGGCCGCATCTCGATTACGATCTTTCCAAACGTTTTGCCACCTTGCATGACACGGAATGCCTTCTCCAGCTCTGACACGCCAAAGATTTGCAAAGGTTGCGCAGCTTCGAGCTTACCCTGGGCAACAAGTGCGAATACCTCCTCCAGAGCTCGGCGACCTACGTGAGGACGATCGCGGCTGAATAGACTAATGTCAAGGGCATGGAACGAAACGTTCTTTTCGAAATGTGCCATTGACAGCGTATTGCGTGCAAGGATGTCTTTCTTGCCAATTTCAACAAACCGGCCGTAAGGGGCAATACACTCCCAGGATGCAACCAAACCCTCACCGGATAGTGAGTTGAAGACAACATCGACTCCGCGATCACCTGTGACCCTACGTACGCCTTTGCTGAACAAGGCAGGATCTCGGCTGGAGAAGATGTGGTCCTCCCGGACTCCATAGTGCTCGGTGAGCAGCTTCTTCTTCGATTCGCTGCTGACTGTCGCCAGCACCGTCGCGCCCAGGTAATGTGCAACTTGTATAGCAGCTTGACCTGTGCCACCAGCTGCTGAGTGGATTAAAACGGTCTCACCGGGTCGAACACGAGCCAGCTCAGTAAACGCTAGCCATGCGGTCGTGTAGTTGACGGGAAGAGCAGCAGCGACTGGGAAGGAGATTCCATCGGGAATCTTAGCGACAGCACGATAATCGATACGTACGTAGCTCTTGTAGCTATCGAAGGGACAAGTGGCAACGCGATCGCCGACTTGTAGGCCTTCACATGCTGAGCCGACTTTGGTAACGATGCCTGCGCACTCGCAGCCTATGGTCCGCTGTTGAAGCCGGCCCAAGGCAATGAGAAGATCACGGAAGTTCAAGCCCGTGCTCTGTACTTCTATTTCCACTTGGTCAGGGGCGAGTGGCTGATCGCGTTCTTTATCTTCGATGAAATGCAACGTGTTCAGCAGCCCGGGCGAACCGATGACAAGGCGAAGCGGCACACCATCCGACCACTCGCGATTGACCTCATGGTGCGTGAGTACTCGTTTATAGAGCGCGGCGTTGAGTCCGACGGTTTCGATAAGACGGGGAATTTCAAGGACTCCATTACGCTCGATGTACTCTGTATCGGCACCTTCAGCACCTTGCAACAGCTTTGACACATGTACAATATGGTCAAGCTGGTGATCGGTGAGTCCCTCCATGTCTTTGTGGTTTTGCAAAGTAAGACTGGTGAGCACTGCGTCATCGACTTCTGAATTCAAGACACGCGAAAGGCCATCGATCAGCCTGTAAGCGGGCGCCTCGATTTTGTCTGAGTGTTGACCATCTCGAGACACCCAACAGATCTTGGTGGTCAGACTGCCGGTCAGGAGGCTTTGTAACTTTGTGTACAGAGGTTCATCGATGTCGTACCACACCGGGTTCTCAAGCTCCAAAAGGATGACAAGGACCCCAGCATCTGAAAGCTCAATTTCTGATGCAGCATCAATGGAGACTGCCGCAACGCTGGAAAAATTGCCACTGGAAGTCGAGTGATATTGCGACTTGAGACGGCGGACCAGTTGCTCCTGGCCGGTGCCGTGAATGAGAGCGATGTGAGCTTTCTCTGTCGTGGATAGAGTCTTGGGTTGCACGGCAGTCGAGATGAGGACGCTGAACTCCTGACACGATGGTTCTTCATAGTCATGCAGAACAACATCGGTGCCTGAGAAGCCGGTCTGTTTGAACAATTCATCCCACTTGCGTTCGTCCACACAAGGGCTCCATTTGCGGTACGACTCTGAGCCTGACTGCTTGTTAGTAACAAGACTTCGATAAAGAGACAGACCGCTAGAGTGAACTTACTCAGCCACCACCCCTCTAGGAGACCGAATGCAAAGTTGGTTCTCAATCCGTGTTCGAAGGTAGTAGGCTCGAAGATGATGAGTTTGCCACCTCTGTAAAGTTCTCAGTCAGTACTTTTTGTATTGTATCGTGACGATGAAAAGTGGGTTGGTGAAGACATACGGTTTCAGAAGCTTGCGGCAGTTCTCCAAAGTGGTGGTAAGATCGATGGTCGCATGGAGGACCTACATCAAAGTCAGCGCAAGTTGCAGACGGGGCTATCAAGCAAACATAAAATGAAAAAATACTCACAGCTGCAGCGAATACTGCATCATATGAATGTAACTCAAAGCCTTGGGGTTCGGGATCTGCTTCGATGTTGAGGACCTTGAATCGCATCCTAGCACCCTGGTCGCTATACTTTTCTTGGGCAGCGCCGAAGAAGAACGGTGATAGATCCGTGTAGTCGAATGTTGCATACCGCGAGCGACATTTCTCACCATCTCCATGGGTGGTCAATGTCTTCATCAGCTGATGCGTCATGGCTCCTGTGCCAGCTCCTAGCTCGAGGAATTTGGCACCTGGATTTTTGTGAACTATGGTGTCGAGGTAGTGGCGAAGCCGATGCATGCAGGGCGAGTTTTCTTCCTGCAAAAAAAGTCAGTGGTAGCCTTTGATTATGAGGAACTCAATGCTTACAATCTCGTAATAGTGGTCTTTGACAAGGTCTCCGTTGAACAGCAGTTCCAAAGCATCCATCTCACCTGTTAACAACTGGAGGTGATTTCGCGCTACCGTGGCGTAGAACAGACCCTGCTTGTTGGTCGACGCGATCTTAGCAGCAAGGTCTTCCACGAACTGAGCATCTTCCATGCGAGATGCCCATTCTAGCGTGTTGAACGGTGAGCCTGGCTGCTCAAGCAGATCAGCGCGATGTTTCATCCACTCATAGTACAGTTTTGTATGCTTGTTCAGTTCCAAGCCTAAAGCAAGCCTCTCATCTAGAGCTTTTAGGTTGCGTTTGATATATGCACTCAGGAGGAAGTCGACCTCGGTGAAGAACTCCGTTGGCAAAGGGGATTTGGCCACACTGTTGTTGCAGAGCGTCTGAACTTCGTCTGGGGACAAGAGATCAGTGTCGGGCTTCCAATCGATGGTGTGGCAGAGGTCTGGTGTTGCATTTTGCTCCGCGTCATCCTCGTCGCTGGTTTCGTCTGACGTCACGTCGGTTGACCTGAAGTTCTGCGCATCAATGAGAACTTTCGTCTTGGTAGAGTCGAGTGCTACGAGATGAGACACTGTCTCTCTCATGCCGATGCGATGACCCGTTGTGTAGACTCGAACGCTGTCTGCCTCCATGGCATTGAGTCCCTTGAGAGAGATCCAAAGCTTATCGACACCGGTGGGAATTGCTGTCGGGATCTTCTCCGTGCCACCTTTAGTGTGGACAGCCAAAACGCCTTGCAAAATACAGTCCAAGGTTGTTGGATGAATGACATGCGGTCGGTCGTTATCTGGTCCATCGTGGTATCTCGAGTATCGGTACGTCTCAACCTCAGCCACAGTCTTATCAGCAGCATTGTGGGTCAACAGGGAGATAGCCTGGAACGTGGGCCCATACTGGTATCCGGAGTCGGCTAGTCGTGCGTATAGGAGCTTTCGATCCACTGTTTCGTGACACTCTCTTTCGCCATCAGTATATTGAGCGATACACGAATTGACCCACTGGTTTTGCTCCCTTCCTTGATCAATCACAGACTCTGGAGAGACATAAACTAGCTGAATGGAGCCGTTACAGTTCTCGTGCCATCCTCCATCTCGGTACATGTACAGTCGGAAGTCATGCCACCCCGAATCTTTTTCGTTTTGATTTTTCCTTGGTCGAACGCACATGTTGACTTCAATGCCCTGGGCTGGAATGTTCAAAGCAGAGTGGAAGGAGCAATCCTTGAACATGAACCCATCCAGCTCTTTAGTCGTGTCTGCGAGTTGCCTGGAGGCTTCTATCGCCATCACGAGCATACCAGCTGCTGGGTATAAAATAGTGTCGTTGATCTTGTGGTCTTCAACCCAGGGTAGATCCGATGGCTTGATTGTGTTGCGCCACCTCGCTTCAAGTGGATTCCAATCGGCGGCTGGTGCACCAACGAGATCATGACGTGGGTTTGGGCGGAACCGATAATCCTTGCTGATACGGCTCTCAGTCCAGTATGACTTGCTGTGGTTGAAAGGATATTCTGGGAGATTGCTCAAAGCCTTTGCAGTGGCTTTTTCTGCCTTGGAGGTGACATCCAGATTGACTCGAAGAAGATCGATGTTAAGTCCAAGGCAGTACAAACGGCCAGCAAGTTCCAGCAGGCTATGTACAGCTGAAGTACCGCGAACAAGAGCAGACATGTAACCTATGATTTTGTCTTGAGAGATACTCTGCAATATCTCTCTCGTTGGGCCTTGGAGGGCTGAATGCGGGCCTATTTCTACTAGGTCTGTTATGACCACAGACTTGAGATGACTCCCGTCAAGTTTCTTATTCCCGGTAACACGGGACTTGGAGCAGAGCGTCGTTATGGCGTCCGAGTACAACACTGGGGAAACAAGGTTACGCACCCAATAATCAGGCTTGGCCAGGTCTTCTTTCGCTATCCAGCTGCCAGTGACAGACGAAACCATGCGTGGAGCATCATGAGTGTGCACAAAATCCGGCATGTCGAGCTTTCCAAGACAGGATAAGTAGTCGTCAGCGACCTCACGCATTTGGAACGAGTGGTATGCAACGGGAACCTTCAAGCGACGAGCGAACACGTCTGCCTCGCCGAGGAGTGTCTGCAAGCGCTCGATGTGAGAAACACTCCCAGAAACTGTTACGTTCTTCGGGCTGTTGACACAAGCAACCACAAGCTGATCTTCGCTCAGTTCCGCTGTCACCTTTCTCAGGTAGTTCTGAGCCGCTGCGGATGGCAAGCCCACAGCCATCATAGCACCTTTAGTAAGGCTGGCCATAGCGAGCCTGGCAGATACGATACCGCGGAAATATGCAATTTTCCATGCAGTTTGTCGGCTGAGCGCACCAGCACAGTAGCTAGATTGATGAGGTCAGCACAGTCTCAGAGATCTACAAAATTCAAGACTCACGCGGCCGCAATCTCTCCTGAGGAGTGACCAACGACGGCAGTTGGCCGCACGCCAAAGCTGTCCAGCAAATCCACAAGAGCGATTTGCAGGACTGTACACAATGTTTGGCTATAGAGCGAGTCGTTTATGTTTGTGGTCTCAGCGCTCTGCAGAAGCTCCTCTGAGCATCACGCGTGTCAGCATCAACAATGAGTAACCTCTGAATGGGCTGAGTTAACATACCGGTAGGATCCCACGAGCACCCAAGGACCTGTAAGTAGATACCAGCATCCATTAAAGAGCTCCTATATACTGGGTATCGGTAAAGAAGCTCGCGACCCATAGCATGCCATTGACTCCCTTGCTATAGTAAACAATACTTAGCAAACATCAACAGTTGTACTGATAGGTGGGGACTTACGCCAGTGAATATGAAAGCCAGCTTTGGAGAAACGCGGGCTTTGGTCGCGGCCGTCATTTGGCCTCCTACAGACGTCAGGCTTTCCACATCCGTGGTGACTGCAAAGGTCCTCCACGGGAATCGACTGCGTTTGGCAATCAGGGTATAGGCCAAGTCACGGACAAAGTGGTCTTGTCGATGGGGCGCCAGATGGAGACTATCCAGATAGACTTTCCAGGTATCAATCAAACGCGCGATGCCACTCTCGTCAAATGTGGACCATACAAGAACTCGAGACAGAATTTGGTCTATCTCTGGAGTACCGGAACCATCATAGCCAGAGTCGAGGCCGTGGCTTGAGAAAGTCTCTACTGAGGATGCGTTGGAGGAAACAGGACTTCTCCTCTCAATGATAGTCTCATCAACATTTGAGTCAGAGGAGGTATCAGTATCATCGAGGCGATTGATAAAATCAATTCTAATGACACCATCAGCATCATCTGCAACCGGCTGGTCGCTCAGATTAACAGGGGGCAGGCGAGGTGGCTGTATAGTGGTGTTGTGGTGACCGCGTAGGCCATTCATGTGCAAGTAGTTGAAGGCATCTTCCATGATTACGTGGCTGTTCGCGCCACCGAAGCCAAATGATTGGATCGAAGCCCGTCGCAAGCCGGGAGTTGGCCATGAAACGGCGTCTGATGCAATCTGATACGACAGTTAGTCTCCAACGAAAGCTTTTGTCTCGTAAATATCGTGGTGCTTACCTTGATATTGAGGAATTCCGCATCGATCTTAGGGTTGATTTTCTCGAAATTGCTATTTGGTGGGATCACGCCTGCTTCGAGGGCGAGAACAGCTTTCACGACTCCAGCGATACCGCTGGCACCCTCCAGATGTCCGATGTTAGACTTGACCGACCCACTGTATTATAAATGGTCAGCTGAGAGCCGAAAAATATGCGTTTGTTCGTATGGCTTCAAGTCCAGGCCATAATGGAAACTCACATGTAAAGTGGATCTCTTGGTGTTCGGTACTTTCGGAAAGCAGTACCAATGGCACCCGCTTCAATAGGATCGCCTATAGGAGTTCCTTTCAAAAGCACCTTCGTTAGCTAGGATCTAGAGTATGCGGCTCAGGGAGCTCCTACCGGTTCCGTGGGCCTCGAAATAGCGTGTGGAAGAAAGGTCGAGACCAGCTTTGGCGTAGGCGTCATGGATCAATCTCTCTTGGGCGTCTCTACCTGGCATAGTGACAGTCGGAGTCTTCCCGTCCTGATTTGAGCAAGTGGAGCGTATGACTGCACGTATAGTGTCGCCGTCGCGAAGAGCCGTTTCGACGCTCTTGATCACGAGTACACCAAAGCCCTCACCTCGAGCATAACCGTTGGCCCGGTGGTCAAAGCTATAGCACCGGCTATCTTTGCCTAACATGCTCAGGTTGTCCAGAGCCATGCCAAACTCTGGTGTCAGCATGCAGTTACTACCACAAACCAGACCCTAAATTATTGTTAGACTGGCCCCTAGCACTATACTGCTTAAGCAAACTTGATTGCACTTACCATCGTAGAATCGCCAGTCCAAATGGACTGGCATGCCAGGTCCAGAGCTACGAGACTGCTTGAACAAGCAGTGTCGACGTTCACACTCGGACCAGTGAGATCGAAAAACCAGCTCACTCGGTTCGCTAACATGTTGGTGGCCGTCCCTGTCGCCCTATACTTTGGCTGGATGTCGGGATCGTGGTCCAGCATCGTCGCATAGTCTCGGGAGAAGGAACCAGAGAAGACGCAGGTCTTGGAGCCAGCCGCACGTTCGATAGATATTCCAGCATTTTCAAGGGCCCTGTACGCTGTCTCCAGGGTCAAGCGCTGTGCTGGGTCCATAGCCTCTGCCTCAGCAGTACCGATTGAGAAAAAGGGCGCATCGAAAGCACCCAGATCTCCTTTCACTTTGAAGCCAATGAGTGCCTGTACTAAGAGCGACTATTTAGAGCGAAGCGGACTTACTAAAATGACCTCCTCGAATAGAAAGACTTTCCGTCCGGCCATTATCAGGATGGTGGTGAGCGTCGACATTGAATCTGTCTGCCGGAGTTTCTGTCGAAGCACATCTTTTCTCCATCAGCATCTTCCAAAAGTTCTTTGTTGTCACGGCATCATCAGGGAACCTGAATGACATGCCAATAATGGCGATGGGTGGCAGCATCTTGATTCCAGGGCTTATTGAAGGATCCATATTCACACTATCGACCTGAATGTGAAAGGCCAAGTAGGCAATGGACCTGGACGATATCAAGGAATTAACAGCTATGCTATAAGTAACTCAAGCTATTTTGAACAAGAAGTGCGAGATATTACGAAACTGTACCAGACAGGCAGAATATATACTGTTTTCAAGATGAATTCTAATCGAGTATACATCGAGAGCTTTCTCGGTCAGCATTTCACCTTCCCAATTTTCACGATCTTACTTGATAAGAAACCCGTGTCTTGCACCTTTTCGGAGCTTTCTCTTGCTTGCCAATAACTGTGGCTTCCTTAGCCAAGCAGAGGCTGCTGACAGGCATCGGAGAATCGCTTGTTGATATTGAGGGTGTCCTGACCTTGTATTGATGACAGTCCGCTGGAGACGGGGGGGATCATGTCAATGAAACCCTTTAGGGAATATCATGTAGTGGTCTCGAATACCTTGACGAAATCAACTGCATGATGATCACAGTCGAGACCACTTTCGGTGACCGAGTATGTACGATACCCACCGTGTACGGTCAGACAAGAACGACTATCTTATGGGCCCTTGCGGTCGAACTGAATTCCACGATAGTTTACATGCGTTGATCGGTCTAGATTGTCCACCACATGCATATCGGACGACTCCTTATCTTGGTCATACGCCAATAGGACTGAGGGTTGTAAGGTGTGCGTAGAAGATTGTAACGCAGCAAGATGCATCTATGAATATGTTCATGGTTGCCTAACGCTGGGCGTACGGTGATTACTACAAGAGCACATATGTCTTGATGGTCCAAGGCCTTCCAGAATTTGGCCGTGCTTTACAGGGGAAAAACAGCGTGAGGATGACTGCATGTGGTATTTCATGTCCGATGTGAGTGGGCGTTATTGGTGGCTTTATTCTTCAACCGGAATGAACTGACACAGAATAAGCTGGAGTATGGGGAGGATTCTATGACTTTCTATATGCCTGTATTCGGCGCGGTTCTTATCTGCACTACGAGTGAACTGACACGAGGAAGCTATTTCTACCTCCCCATGAGTTGCTTTGCAAATTCTGCCTTGGGAGTTCTGTGATATCTCAGCACTTTTCACATCCAATCACAGCCATGCGCATTCTTTGGTGAGTATCTGGTGATCCTTCTTGTGGTCAATGTCATTAACCTTTGGTCTTTAGTCTGCACGGGAGAGGCACAAACTCCAAGGTAAGTAACCAGACTACCACTGTCGTGGGTTACTGCTTGTACGTCACTGACATGGCTATAGATTTTTGAGATGCAAACAGGTACGTGAGATTCTTTCTCTCAGTATATATGAAACGGCATTGACATTTTATGTCCAAAAGCTGCCATTCGCTATGAATTAGGAGATCGTCACACATTTGACTTTGCGGAAGGAAGCATCTATCATGATGCCAATTCTGGTTAGTGATACTCGCATCCTCCGCGATCTGTTCTATGGACAGGAAGTTTTGACAATACTCCAGATATCAAAGACCTTCTGGCTGCTGACGAAAAGACATTCGCATACTTCAGTGAGGATGACCCTGCGACAGCCCTAAAGGCAATCAAAGATCTCGATACATTCGTACATGTTAACGGCCCATACGACGGGGTAATGGCTTTCAGTCAATCAGTCGGCCTAGTTGGCACCTGGATGGTACAGCGACAAAAGTTGGGCAAGCCCAGTTTTCGATTCGCGGTTTTTCTGTCTGGCGCGTCACCAGTGGTAGACTTCAACTCCCTGCAGGATGGAAACGTCGTTCTGTTGCCACCAGAAAAGTTTGCCGGGCTCATTGATCTTCCCACAGCGCACATCTGGGGCAGTCAAGACCCATACGCGGATGTCGCCAAGAACTTCAGCGCTGTCTGTAGGGCTGACTTGAGGTCGGCAACACTTCACACAGGGAAACACGAGGTTCCCGGGGCAGGTTCTAAGGAGTCTGTCACTGCGGCAGTGAATATCATGCGCCGAGCAATAATCTTGGCGCAGTAAGCAAGCAGTACCGATGTAACACAACATGAGGCGTGAAGGTGGATTTGGTAGCCTTAGAAGAAGAGTCAGGTTGTGCTTCAACAGCACTTCTTGCGAAGCATGTGTTGCTGATCTTCAGCATGCTTCAGCCTTTAGTTCAACCTCAAGGAGACATATGCAGGAAGGATGCATGCTTCGGTCAGTTAGCGTCGCGAGGATGTTGGCTAGCGCCTACCCATGTGGGGGCGGCGGGGTGGGGGGAGGTGGGGTGATTACCAGCCTACGTCGACATCGGTACGAGAGTATGAATGAACATCTATGCTGCATGATGAACTCCCAAATATGATTCGTCCCTATTGAGATATGACATTGGGGCTCTACTTCCTTTTCAGGAGACCTGACATGGAGGCTTCTCGTGTGAGGAAGGATATCCGCTATCCAATGCACGCCAATCACCTAGGATCAAAGCCTACAGTATCTTTTTGATTCAAAAGTACCGTTGCACCAACATCTGGTATTACTTTCAAATCATTCATAGCCATCCAATGTCCTCGTGCACATGCTGTCAGCTTACACCTCATCATACCAAGCTTCTTGGCTGCTGATAAGAAACCGAACGTCAACACAGTAACAATATTTCCTCCACCTCTTGGAACTAATGGCGGAAGGCTCGTGCCGAGCCCTACCGAACTGCTGGAGATTTTGGGCTGCATGGAGATGTGGTTCGCTCTCGTACCACTTTCCGCGATCAGGCTCTGGGTCGATTTTCGCGCTAATGTCGAAGGTCTCACACCTGAAAGCGTTTATGCATGCGTGAATATGTAATCTTTCGTACTCTTTGTCATGGGTGAAACAAGAATGGCTTTTTCGAGGCTGGAAGTTCCAGCTTACAAGTCATCTCCGACTCATTCATGTCATTGTCCATCTCTGCCATCTACGCATAAGCTTGTCTCACATGGATGAGAAAAATCCAGTCAACAATCATTATACAGCCAAAGACCATGTATCTTGTACGCTCCTGAATGGATCATTAGGCTGTGGTAAGGTAACAAGGGAGGTAAGGTACTGGGGTTTTAGGCCATTACGGGAAAAATCTGGTCGGGCGTTCTGCCTCGTTTTGCCCATGTCACGCGAAAGAAGGCTGACGGTCCGTTCAGGGGGGAACACTGTAGGCCTAATTCCGTCATGACACATTAAACCCTTGTCATTTTTTACGACTCTCAATCTATTTCAGCCAATCTTAGATGTGGCGCTCTATGCGAGGTATCCACGTCCTATTCTACTCAGGTGTTCCATCTAGTCCTAGACGCAAGGGTTGCTTTTTCCAAATGAGTGGAACTGTGAGAAAGGCTGCTGCCGCAAAACCAATGGTAACTCGCATTTGCCAATTGTATGCCTCGCCGTACACTTCCCTGACTCGAGTTTGCAGGTCCAAAGGAAGCGCTGCGATGCTGCTTGCCGAGTGCAGGACAGCAGATAGTTGATAATCCTGTAAGAGTCCTGGTAATTTGGTATGGAGATAGCTGTTGAACTTACTGTTCGCCGCAGCAATGCCCACTGCACCCCCAAGCATGCGGAGTTGTAGCCCGGTTCCGATGGCAAGGGCTACAAAACGCAGAGTCAGCATAATCGAGATTGCTCAAGGCATTACTAAGATTCTTTTTCTTACTTACCCTGGTCTTTCTTGTCAACAGATATTGGGGCCAGCATGTACAGTGTTCCTATCGTACAGCCGGTACCAAGGCCGGTCAGAACACTATAGCCATGCTGTCCTGGCCAGGTGTCGAGGCCCACTGGGAGAGTTGACAGAAGGGCAAATCCAGTAGTCTGGAGCGCACAGCCCACAAGTAAGACATAGACAAACGGAATCCGAATCTTGCCAGTCGCTAGCGAGGCAAGTACTACACCAACCGGGGTTGCGGCCGCGTATGCGAGAAGCTTTACCCCGGCATCCAGGGGGGAGTTTAAGTTCACAATCTGATAGCGTTGAGGGAGTCCAATAACTGCGATTGTAATTGGGGCCCCTGAGACAAAGCACCCACTGGATCCCCATACCATTAGTGATTCAGCTGTGACCGAGACGTTGCATATCAGCACTTACAAAAGAGTGCCCATCCAGGTTCGATTGCGAAAAAAACGCCATGGAAACATGGGTTCGACATGCAAAGACCCACGGGATACGTACCACTGCCAGGCAATAAAAGCTGCCCAGAGAATGCCGGATATGACAAAGAAGCAGATGATTGCCGCTGATTCCCACGCAAAGTGCACATCCCCCTCTTCAAGAGCCGTCACAAGCAGAACGGAGGCGCCAAGCAGAAGCATAGCTCCGACAACATCAACCTTCCGTAGCATGTGAAGGTCCCAACCCAGGAAGCCTTCTTTTTCGCGCATGCCAGTGGTCTCTCTGATATGATTGGGAAAGTGGTTTGGGAAGGCGAGAAGACAAACGATCAGACCCAAGGCACCTGCGGGGAGACTAATGCGCGATAGTTTGCGGTCAGTGCTTTTCAAGTCTGCCAAAAGGGGTGGGTGAATCTCACTTCATGTAAAATACCCATCGCCACTGTTTCCATGCAATTCTCAATCAGTCATCTTGCATAAGAGCGATTTTCGAATTACTCTTACCTGACCATCCTGATTGATAGCTCCGCCTAAGAGTGGGCCCAAGATCAACCCAAGAGACATGAGCGATGACGCGACCGCTGTAATCTGAGTGTAGAAGCTTGGCGGTACCATCTGAATGAAGCCTATGGTCGTGATGGAATAGACGCCAGCACCGCCCATCCCTTGGAGAGCACGAAATATGATCCTGAATTGAACATCAAAATACTGCCAAGCTTTGCTCAGCGCGAGAAGGAATACTCACAGTTGATCCATAGATGTTGCCGCCCCGCAACCCGCGGAGAAAGCAATGAAGATAATCATGGCCATGCCTAACGTTGGCTTCAGGCCGACAATGTCGCAAAGCTTTGACCATATTACCAGGAATCCTAACGCACCGTGTTTAGCATTGACCGAGGAATTGGGGGATGGCGAAAACACACACCCGTATATGCAATGAGATAAGCTGTCACCACCCAGCTGATCTTCTCGTACGATTGGAACTCGTTGGTGATGGTGACTAAAGATGTGCTGACAATGGATACCTCAACTGATGGTAGGAAGACACTCATAGCCAGTCTTGGACGCGATGATAGAATCAGCGTGGATCCTCACCGCTACACCGGAAGAGTTTGACTCGAGAGTTCAGGCTTACCCAGATCCCGCCAGCCATAGTCGCATGCCTGTCATGTATTGTTTGGGCGACACTTCCGGGTCACCAGACACAGTATGATCGATTTCGGGGGCTTCCATCGCGTGAGAACTGGATGATATGTCAAACAAGTGAAAGCAACAACTTATAGTCGCTCGTTCACACTCGCCATCTCTTTGCACGATTCCACTTTTATACATTTTGCAGCCTGCTGCTCCTGGCCGGGTTGAAAAGCAGCTGATCATCTCACACAACGCTGCCCCCGCGATGTGACCCATGCAGTCAGCACAATAGTGACTCCTCCAATCTGGATATTGAATGAAAACTACATTTACGGAATGCACTGCATTCCAAGGCTGCAATTGACAAGAGGCTGCGTCTCGGCACTGAAAGCCAGCCGAGGCAGCACATGAAAGTACGGAAAATAAGGCGCATCATTATCTACAAAGCGTACTACTCATCCCCCTGCTGGTGGGATGCCTTTGTGGCTAGGCTACCCTTGTCTTTTTTACGACTTTGCGGTCGTTTAGCTGATGTCAATCCTTACCTGATCTGGTTATAAAGTGAAAAATTGGGAGCTTACAGATGGAAGATAATTGCAGCATATCTCTGCGGTGTGCTATATTCCTTCGGTGCACGCGGGGCTGATTGCAGATGAGTGGCCTTGGCTCTGAGTGACGAACAGTCCTCAAAGCGGCGCAGACCATGGCACATCAGAGCAGACTCACCTATCAAGGTTGCACATGCATAAGCTGACACCTATCACGCTGATGTGCCAAGATGGACGCCACAATCTAGCAATAAACTGATAGTCCCTCTTCGTGTAACGGGTGTAAATTTATTGGGTGCATAATCGGGTGGCAAGTAAGCTCGGGTACATGGGCACAAAGAAAATGACAGTCAGGGGGTCAATCACGCGCTATTTGGCGATCAGAGAAAATGCTACGCAACGAGCCCGACTGCACGCAATGCTTGGTGATAAGGCACAAGCCGAGCTAGGATGAGGTAATCGAAGTGATTTTAAAAATTATAAGCAGCTTGAGTAGCGTGATAGCAAGACAACTCGTACACACGTACGCGCACCGGGTTTATGAGACCACGGCTCAGAGTGAAGGGGATAAAGTTTTGGACTACCTACAAAGTAAGAAGCTCCATGACTGTTATCGTCCAAGATGAACTAACTTCACAGGTTTATAGCGTACTCTCATCCTCTGTCTTTCCATGAAAATGGCCTCCAACGTGCCTGCACTGAGCAGCCGCAAGAAAAATGCCAAAATCAACCCCTTGAACTTCATGACAGAACATTCTCGCCTCGTCTCGTCCTTCCGACCCGTCCAACCCGTGTCAGACCCCTCAGCACCCAAGCTGATTCTGCTCGCAACGTGGATGGACGCCCGCAAAGCCCACATCGCAAAGTACGTGATCCAGTACCAATCGCTCTATCCCACGGCTTCCATTCTGCTGGTTCGTTCATCCTTCGCCTGCCACCTAAAGCCGCGCTCTGCGGTCAAAGCACTCAGACCCGCAGTCTCTTTCATACAGCAAGAGCTCTCATCCGCCGAAGATGACGATACCAAGTCTCGAATGCTAGTGCATATGTTTTCCAACGGTGGATCTTGCATGATGTATCACCTTTACAACGTCTACGCCAAGCATGCGACGCGAGATACAATGAAGATACCCACGGGTGGCAAGAGATCGCAAATCTTGCCTCGGCATTTAGGAATCTACGACTCTGCTCCTGGCGGCTGGGACTACCAGCCATCCACAAGCGCCGTGCTGCACAGTCTGCCCGCTGGACTAACGAGACAACTTGCATTTCCTTTTATACATGTCGTTGGTGCGTATTGGTGGGTGAAGTATCGGGGACTTCGCGTGGATGAAGAGACAGTTGTATGGGGCCTCGCACACAACAGCGCGGCGAACAGCCGCGAGACGGGCCGCGTATATATTTACAGCGAGGCCGACAAGATGGTCAATTTTCGGGATGTCGAGGCTCATATTGATGATGCTACCGCGAAGGGGTTTGAAATCACGCGGAACGTCAAGCTACTCGATAGCGAACATGTTGCCCATGCTAGGAGTTATCCTGAGTTGTATTGGGAAACAATCCGGGAAGCTTGGAACACTCAGTGGACAGGAAGGTAGCAAGTTTGCGTTGGTTGGTAGGACCGTGGAAGGCGCCAGGGTATCTAGAAGTAGTACATGAGCATACAGACTTGGAATGACAGCATACTTCACAAGTTTTGTACCCTTTTGGACTGACTGATGAGCCTATCAGCAAAGCGGACAGCGAAGAGACTTTGGTGAAACAGATACCCCAAAGAATCACCGACCTGACGAAAAGCTCTTGGGTGGTGTCTACTCACAAGTGCTGCAACCCACTATCGCAGAAGTGAGGTCCTTGCGCGTAGACCTCACTACCCAACCTTTTCGCCACGTTCGGGCCTAGTAGCTGCACGAATCTTGTTCTATATTCTCTTTACGCTTTTATATACTTATTCTTTGGCTCTGGTGGTGCTTTCATGCCGGTGCCAATATCTTAGTCCACATGTGCATTCTGAAGTTCACCCTTCAGTATGATCCCATTTCGGTAGGCCTTTGTAGGGCCTACCACTTTTCATAAAGTTTATTTATCCATCCATACAACTTCTTCATTTTCGGTTTTTACTTGCGCCTTAGGAGAGCTTCGTTGTGTTGCTGGGGGATGGTAATGTTGAGACGCGTGTTACTTCAGTACCCAACCACAAAAACCTAGTAAGTAAGCCTGTGTAAGCGACTTGACAGCATTTTGGGGTTTTGTTTGTGCAGGTACGGGAGATTTAGCGCATTGGGTATATTCACGCATTGAGTGCACGGACATAGTGTTGATGTGACGGTGCTTCTCGCCGGCCTTACAACATCAATGCTTAGCGTACCTGTTGTAAAAACTTGGTCCTTCCGTCGAGCGCTAGCAGGGCACGGAACCAAGCGGAGCAGGATCATTAATTAGTTTACTATAATCACTACTGAGCATTCTGTTCTTGTACGCCACTCGACGACTCATTCTTTGCTAGCGTTCGGCGAAAGAATGGAAGTTTGAGGTTTGGCAAGGTTAAGTATCCTCGGCCCTTTCACCGCATGAATTCTCTCAGGTTGAATGTACTCCAGGAAGCCGGTGTCTCCGGCAGTACTGTTGTTTCGGTAATTCTAACTGGGGAATTGTAGGTATAAAGGGCAGCTTCATTCACGTTTACGGAGTTGACATCTTTCTTTGAGATATAAGCTTCACTCAATCAATCTACTATGCATTCCTACACTCTTATTGTGGCCTCCCTTCCATTCCTAGTTGCGGCATGGAACCCTAAGCTGTGCAATAATGCCGGTGGCTGCTCTACTACGACTTGGAGAACTCAGAGACCTTTCAGCTGCCCTGATGGCACCAGGCATGACATAGTTGATATGGAGAATCTTTTGGAGAAAATCTCAGATGGCGACTACGACGTTGTTTCAAAAGCAGACTTCCCTACAGCGTGTTTGAACGGTGCCAAGCCTGGAGCTAGCGACATTCTCGTTGTTAGTTACTCCTGTGGAGGCAGATGACCACCCACCCCATGTCTTTCAACTAACATTTCCAGAAACGGTCTACTAGAACTAAACAGAACGCTTTCTTCTTCCTGAGCGGAACATGCACCACCACAACTCCGAATTCTGATTGTTACGCTGCGAATGACAACGCCCACAAGTATGTGCCCTTGAACCCCATTTGCATTCTAGCATGCTAACTCAAATCTGCAGATATTCTCTTTGCCAAATTGAAGATCTGAGCGGAGGGATTTGCACCCTGAACTTTAAGGCTGGCAAGTGTGAGTCATACGGATCCGGTCTACCTCAGTGTGCTGGATGGACACCTGCTAAGGTAGAGGAGCCATGCACGTTTACCGGCGATGCCAACAACTGCCGATAGGATATTTCAGTAGCAGTCGATTTTTGTATGCTGTTTACCTAGAGTTACTAGACACCTGAAAGAACATATTTTACAGTGCTATACCTTGTATAGACTATATACTTCTATGGCTATGTATATTCTTGTGTAGTGTATAAGCATTGTAAAGATGTTGTATTAGTAGTGTATCTATACTGCACAGGTTAGTAGTTATGTAAACAGTGTAATATCTATAATTGTTGTAATCTTCTTTGTTTTAAGCTGAACCCCGCAGCTTAATACAAGTAGGCTATGCAGGTAACACGTATAGCGGTTCGCCTTAAGCTTGCCCCTTACTTATTGTTTGTCTAACCCCTGTTGCCCTCCTAGTTACGAGAGAACAGGGGCTAGCATTTTTCTTAAAGTTCGCCTTCCTCTACAAAATCCAGCGTTAAACAAAGTATGTGCTGCGTTAAAGTTCAACAACCTACAACTAAGCAGCGTTAGCAAATAACAAGCTCTAATGTCTAACTCTCTAGCACAAACACTACACCTTAATGCTAAGCTTTCTAAGAAGTATAAGTTAACGCTGCATACTTTAGTAGTGAGGTTAAGGAAATCTTCTATCTCTATATACCTATCTACTAAGTTATATATATAAGCAGTTTCTTATAACTTACACGTTAACTACTTTATCTTATACCTACTCTCTACACAATTATATCCTCGTCTACTAGGCTAATCTATTACTTTATTAGTATTACATCTCTGCTTCCTTACTCTAGCGTACTAAGCTAGTACAGTAGTACTAAATATATCTTACGCGTCTAAGACAAACAAGAGTAATATAGATATATAAGGTAGGTCTAAGATTATAGACATAGAAGTAGATAGTAGAGTAAGAAAGGTACGTATAAAATCTGCAGAGATAGTTAAAGCGATATAGATTGTTTAGAGGATATAGAAAGAGAGAAATATTTAAGGTTTTAACGTTTTTACAGAGAAGAGAAGAGAAGTAGTTAGATATGTTTTATTTAGGCAGGTTCTTATAACGTCTAGAAGTATTTGTAAAGAATAGCTTAATAAAGTATTACTCCTACTTATGTAAGTATATTTCCTTTCTTTTCTTATAGCCTTATCTAAAGAAGAGAGTTCTAAGGTAAGCGTAATAAATGCTATTTATTAACCTTAACTGTTTTTCCTTTAAGACAGAGTCCTGTAGCTCTATATACCTATATACTAGCTATAGCAACTGCACTACTAAGGCGTACAGAATCTACTAATACCTTTTAAGCTAATATAATACCTCTAGTTAGAAAGAAGAGTACTTTATAAGTATAAGAGAAGTAAATAAAAGAAGTCTATATAGTATTCTAGGTATATACATGCCTATAAACTACTACTCAAAATTACTATAACTTAAATTAAGTTATAGTGCCTTTTAGTAAATACGCTACCCTTAATTCTTTTCTTTAGAGAGGATTAAAGTAGCTTTATACTACTAGTAACTAGTAGTAAAGTAAAAAATAGAGTTAAAAGAACTTTTTAAAAGTACTTTAAAGTTAGCCTTAAAGTGCTAAGGTAGCTAAGATAGCAGATTCTTCTTATTAATTATACACCTTCTGTTATTACGTATGTATTTTTAAGTAGAATATAGTAACTCTAAGAAAATCTATAAAGTCTAATATTACTAGAGGCTTTTTTACCTTAGGCGTGCTAACTTTTAAAGAAACCTTAAGGCTTATATAGTAACTGCTTAGTATATATATATCCTTCTAGATCCTTAGAGGTTACGCCTATAAGGAATTATCTTATCTTATTTAATACTATAAATTTTGTCCTAACTTTCTTACCTGCCTGCAGTGCTTTTACAAAGATATAGTATTAGGTATAGTATAGTAAAAGTTACGTATATGTAAAAAAGAAAAGGTTTTAGTATATAGTAACTTAGTACTAAAGGTTAAAGAGTTAAAGAAGAAGTTTAGTAGTTATAGTAAGTGTATTTAAACAATTTACTATAGGTAAAAAGCGTATAATTATAGTAATAAGTATATTAGAGATAGGTGCTAATACACCTAGTATTAAGTGCATTATATACATTGATTAGCTATTTACTATATTAGATTACATATAGAAAAGTAGTTATTTAGAACGAAATAAGTTATATAGTAAAAGAATTATAATTATATAAGAAAGTAAGTAGCAGGCCGCTAAGAACTAGTAGGTAAGAGTAGAGTAGCAGCTAGTATAAGCATACGTAGAAGGTATAAATAAAACAGTAAAATATAAGTAAGTAGTATTAAATAAGTATTTAAATAGGTAAGGGAGAGACTAGGTAGTGTGTAATAAAGCAGAAGGGAAGTGCAATATATGCAGAGGAGTGTGTAGTAAACAAAGTAGTATATAATATAGAAAGTAGTAGGTAATAAACAAAGTTTATGTATTTTAAAGTACTATTAAAAGCTAGCACGCTTACAGGTTGGAGAAATAATTAAGGTAGCTATAAAGAAGATATAGTTTAAACAGTTAATAAGTTATCTTAGGTATAGAGTACTATAGAAGGTATGTAACTAATTAAAAAACACATATAATTAGTATTAGAGAGCAGATAGAAGAGATTACAAATACTAAAAAGTATAAGTAAATAGATTGTTAAAGTTAGTATATAGACGTAAAGAAGAAGTAGTAAAGTAATTAGCTACGTAGTTAATAGAGTAGAGTATAGATATAAGTCTAAAAGAAAGATTTATTAGGTATTCAAGGTCTAAGCAGGTACTAGAGTATACTAAAAGTAGTAGCTTAGCAAAGAGGTTTTGTTAGATTACGCAGTTAATAGTAGAGTAGAAGTAGTAGGCATAGTAGTAGTAAATAGAAAGAAGATTTAGTTATCTAATTTATAGAAGTAGTGTAGCTTATTTAGGTTTAAGCTATGCTAGTAAATAAGTATAGTCTAGGTAGAGATTAGGTATATTATATAAGGTACTATAGCTCTACCTAGTGTTAAGATTATACTTTAAGTAAAGCTTAGAAGTATAGGTCTAATTAGTTCTTAGGTATAAACAGCTGTATAGTAGATTAGATTAGGTTATAACTTAAGCAAAGCTTGTAATAATAGGAATAAGTAGTATACGTCTAGAATGCTAGCTACTTAGGTTGCAAGAAAGAGTATAGAGTACAGTATCTGTTTTATAAGCAGAGTACAGAGATTCTAATAACAAAGTTAATTAATAAGGTTAAACACAAATTATAAGAGTTATATTCCTACTAGCTATATACTAAGAAGATATAATGCTTATTAATAAGCAACTTAACTTAGTCTAATAAGATACATAAGAGTACTTATAGATAGGTTTCTTATACTATACTAATTAGTAAGTAATTATATATGTTGTGCTTATTAATAAGTAGTTATATAATATCTGTACCTATTCTTTTCTTCTTTACTATTTGTTGCTTTAGAGCAGAGTTAGAATTCTTAGTTAGCTAGTACTTATGTTTATACTGTGCTCTCCTATAGAATTATAACACTATTTTCTCTTCTTCTTTAGTTTGTTATTAATCTATATTATTATTTATTAGAGTTTTATAGAATCTGTAATCTCTATATCTAGTAACTTATAAGTTAAGATGTTTCTATATAGCTATAATATCTTTCTTATATTAAAAAACCTTTAAGCTAATATATCTGCTAAAGTTCTCTATAACTATTATTTCTTTAGCAGCTATAAGTGCTATATTATACTTAGTAGTCTAAAAGGTCTAAAGTGTGCTAATTGTATAAAGGCTAGTAAGCTATATATAAGCATGTTTTAGGCGTTATTAGATAAGACTTACAAGCAGTATAAGAAAGAAGTAGAAGAAAATAAGTTGCTCTATATTACTATTATTAGGTAATTATTATATAATAAGAAAATTCTAAGATAATTAAACAAACGCGTGTAGTAAACAGCGCTGTGTTTAGTAAGTAGAATAGTTAAGGCTAGTAAGTTAGACCTAGCTAAGAAAGTTAGTTCTTACTATTTTCCTGTATCTTCTAGTATATATACCACATTAGCTACCTAAAGCGCTCTTAGCTTAATTTAAGAGTTTGTAGTAAATTATAGTAGTTACGTACTAATTAGTAGCAGCTTGTAAAGTACATAGGTAGCTCTTATATATTTTCTAAGTCTAGGTATCTTAACTATATAACTAGATACTTTTATAAATTGCTATTTCTCTAATACGTTACTATTTTCTTAACTTTCTACTTGTTGTTAATGTTAACCTAGTAGTAGAAGTCCTTTTAGATAAGCGTTCTAGAGTTAGCTAGTTCTAATAAGAATACATAGAACACTAGATCGATCTTTACATCTTTAAGTATAGAAAGTCTGTAGTTTACTAGGCTTATCTGCTTAGAAAAAAAAATACTCTAAGTTTAACATAATTTAGTTTTTCTTATAGGTTTTTATATATAAAGGCTTTTTCTAAGAAGATAGACTTTATCTCTCCCTTTTATCTATAGTACTATTTTTTATTTCTAGTTAATATAAAGAATTACTTATCTCTAAGCACTACTAATATTTTCTAGCATTTTCTTGTACACTTCCTTTAGTTTTTAAACTAAGAAGATTGCTAATTCTGTTTATACTAGCATGTCTAGTGCTCTAGTAAAGAGGGTTAAGTGTCTTCTTTAAGCTCTAGTTTAAGAAGAACAGTTTTATACTTATTACTTCTAATAACTTATTAATATATGTAATTTATGCTATTAGTAATAGTAAAACCTCGTTTTTTACTACTAGTTACTCTATATCTATAGAAATATTTCTATAGTTTAATTTATTTTCTTAGTCTGTCTGTCTGTTTGCAGATAATAGGCTGTAGATAGCTTCTTCTTAGTACTAATAGCTGCTAAAAGCGTAGTCTAGTTGTTTAACGTAAAGAACTTGTCTCTATTACTTATATTAAATTTAGAAATACTATTATATTGAATAATTTAGTCTAGATATACTTAAGTAAGCTGCTCTATAGTATAACTATGTTTAAGGAGTATTATTTCTATAGCTTTTACAAATCTTTCTACTACAACAAAGATAAAGTTATAGCTATATCCTATAACAGAGTATATTAAGATAGATAATTCTAAAACAAAGTCTACTATAGTAGTTATCTAAGAAGCTATAGGTAGCTTAATTACTTATACTTCTTTGTATTTAGTGTGTGTACTGTCCGTATTCTTTTAGCAGTCTATATATCTATTAATATATTTAGTAACCTTATATTCTATCTAAGAAACTTATAGTATCTTTTAATAAATATTTCTATTCTTATAATACTAGAGTGTCTACAAAGTAGATTCTTATAGTGACTAGCTATAATTTCTTTCTATAATTCTTTCAGTACTTCTAATAGAAAATGTTATTCTACTTAAACCTGTATTATATTATTAAGTTACTTTAATAATCTTAACACTCTATTCCTGTTAGATTTTAGTATATTATACTTATTAATTGTTTTTATTTCTATAAGGTTATATTATTAGCTAAGTATATTAGCTTATTGTCCTTTCTTAGTGCATACAGGATCTTAAACTTGTATTAGCCTAGTAGTATAGTTTTTTAAACCTATCTCTAGTTAAGTACCTTAGTTATAGTAAACTATACTAGGTTCTTATAATCTGTGTAAATAGTAAGATCTAAGTAACTTTCTAAACTGACTTTCTAATGTTCTAAAGCTAATGTAATTGCTAAGAGTTCTTAATTATATTTATTGTAGCTTTTTGTAGGTCCTAAGAACTTATATAAGTAATAGGCAATTAGGTAGTATAAGCTATCTTGTTTCTAATTTATGCATACTCCTTATAGTAAATCTAAGGTATTAGTTTTAAGTTAAAGCAGTCTTAACCCTAATTCTAGTAGATAGCTCTATATATATCTACTTAAGTAATAAAAATACTTCTTTTTATACTTATTCCTACTTAAATAGTATATTCTTCTTTATAAGTTTAGTAAGTAGCAAGGCTATAAGAGAGTAGTCTCTAATAAAGCGTTGATTAAAGTGAATAAACCTAAGAAACTCTTAAATGTTCTTTACAGTTTTAGGTGTTAGCTAATCTCTTACTACCTATATCTTTAATTTACTTATCGTAACTAGCTAATTCCTTACTACCTATATCTTTAATTTACTTATCTGAACTCTGTACCTTTCTATTATATAGTAAAGAGACTCTACTTTGTTTTTATACTATTTGCACTTCTCTAGCTTTAGCCTAAGATCTGCTTTTATAAAGCATTCTAACACTTATTGTACATAGACTTTATATTCTTCTAGTATCTTACTATCTACTAGAATGTTATTAAGGTAGGCTACTATAGTAATATGTAGGTGTACTTATAGTATTTTATTAATAAGAGCCTAGTAAACTTCTAGTGCATTAGTTAGCCTAAATAGTATAACTTTATACTTAAAATGTCTATAGCAGGATCTAAACACTTTCTTCTATTCTTTGCTTTTCTTTATTTATATTAGCTTGTATACTCTATATATGTTAAGTACAGTAAAAAACCTTACTCCTAATAATTAGTCTTGTAGTTCTGTTATATTAGGTAGCAGATACTAATTCTTAATAGTAGTATTATTAAGTGTCTAGTACTTGATACGAAGTTGTAGTTTACTATCTTTCTTTTAGTACAAAAAGATTAATAAATCCTACTATAGATTTAGATTTCTTAATAAATTCTTTTATAAGGTTCTTCTTAATATAGTTCTTTAGTGTCCTTAAGTTCTTTCTTAGATAATTAGTATATAGGCCTAAAGAGGAGTTGTTTTCCTTTCTAGAGCCTAATCTTATAATGTTAAGGTTATTACTTAGGTAGTGCTTTTACAGATAGCTCTTCTTTAATTATCTAGGCGTACTAATAGTACATATGTAGTATAGTAGGAGTTGCACTTTGTTTCTCCTTAATTATTACAGAGGAGCCTTCTAGTTCTATATAATTAACTACTCTATCTTAGCACATGTAACAGTTTATATAAGAGTCTAGCACTATCTAGCTTAGAGAGAAGCTAAAGGGTTTAGGGCGTAAGGCTAGCCTCTTATATAGCTTAGTCTTCTAAGCTAGTATATTAATTATCTATCTAGACAACTAGTTAATCTAGTTGTCTTGTATCTGCTTTTCTAGCAAAGTGGTTAAGAAATAGATATCTTTTACTAGGCCTTGCCTAGACCGTTACAGTTTAAAAAGATAGTATTAATCTTCTTCTTATCTACTAACTCTAGCATAGGTTATATTGGCTAGTATATAGTTATACTATATCTACACTCTTTAAACAAAAGCTAATAATCTTTCTAGTTAATTTAAAGGTTGTGCTATTTTAATTAGAGTAACTCTGATATAATTATTTAAGTAGCTGTACTAAGAATATCTAGTAATATTAACTTATAATATCTTTGTATTTAGGGAGGTTAGTACCTAACTTTATATATTATAACTACTTCTCTTAGTATTAGTTCTCTATTAGCTACTTAGAGCTAATATAAGTGTCTTTTATATAAGAGGTGTAGTTAAGCTAGCTATGCTCTGTATAAGGAAACATAATTTCTCTATACTTCTAAGTCTAGGAGTACTAACAGCTTCCTCTAATTTAATATAATAGAGAGCTTAATAAGGTTATAGATCCTAATAAAGTTAATAGTAAGTCTCTAGGCACTATTATTTATTTCTTAAAAAAAGATTTCTTATCTATTTTGAACTCTTTAAACTCTTTTAGACTATAGTGCTTCCTATGTTCTAGGTTAAGGTATAACTACTTTTTGTTATTTAAGTAGTTACTATCAATTACTAACTACATTTATATTACTGTAGTAGGGTTATTAACTCTAGGAAAAAGAACGTAGCTAGGTTTATTAATTACGTAAATATGATAAAAGTTATTAGTACACTTATAGTATTATACATAATAGTAGTCACAGAGTAATAGAAACTAATATACTTCTAACTTATCTTTATAGTATATTACGCATCTATTATTCTTATATACAGTTTATAAGAGAGTTGTATGTTTTTAATTATCGAAATTTAAAATATATTATATATAAGAGTTACTAGTAGCAAGAAGTAGCTAGTATGTTATTTATTTCTGCGTGTATTGTAATTCTTATCTACACTAGTTTTCTTCCTCTATATGGTTATTAATTTTATTAATAAGGCGCTAGTAGTCTATAAGTTTATTCTTACGTTTTTTAATAATAGTATTAAGGCTGTGTTATAGCCCTACATACTTTAGTAGTAATGTTAGTTAGTATATAAGAGACTAGCACATATTATAATATACTTTATTATTTTATTACGTTTCTATTATAATTAAGTATAATAGCATGTCTTATAGTAACATTAGCGTGCTAATCTAGACTTAATCCAAGCTATATTTCTTTCTATTATATCTAAAAAGTTATCTGTTTTATTTAAATCTTCTTATCATTCTTAATAGAATATTACTACGCACTTAGAAGGCTTAATATATTCTATATTATTCTTAAGACTAGACTTAAGGTCTTCTATAGGTAGCTCTACTTTATTAGTAATTACTTCTTCTTTACTACTAGTATATGTGTCTTTATAACAATAGAACAGTGCGTTAATCTACTTAACAACCTTATTCTTTATACAGTAGGCTCTAGTAAAGTAGCCTGTCTTACTACAGTTATAGCAGGTTTTCTTTTTTCTATTACTTAAGTTATTACTTCCTTTACTTTTTTTATTCTAGCGTTCTAGTAGGCTTAGTTCTTTATTAAGGTTAAAGAGGTCTATAGTTTTAGGTCTAAAGTATCTACTTTATATATTATTACAGATGTATTTGCTAATTCTAGACTAGTAGTAATTATAGTTGCTTTAATCTTCTTAGTTTAGGTTATTATTATACTACTAGTAATAAAGTTGTAGTATTTATACACGTTGTTTATAACTTTTATCTATAAGTCTCTTTTTAATTCTAAATAAAGATTATAGAGAAAAGTGTAAATATTAAAAGATTTGCTCCTAAGGTCTTAAAGGTTTATAATTACTACACTAGTATATATAAGATACGCTTTAAACTTAGGCTTTAGACTTTGTTTAAACATAGTTACTAGAGTAGTGTTATTCTAGTTAGTATTATAAGCAATAGTTTAGAAGTTAGCAGTATAATCTGTTAATAACGTAGTTTACCTAATAGTCTAGACATTCTTTTTTAAAAAAATAGCTTTATTAATAACTCTAAAGATCTAATATATCTTTGTTTTAAATTTAGTAAAGTTATTAAGCTATATATTATCCTTAGTAGAGGTATTCTTACTTATTCTATCCTAAATAAAGTGTTAAATCTATTTAAGAGCTTTACTACAGATATACAACATAGTAAGCCTAACCTTATTTTTTTCTTTAATAGATGATTCTTAAAAGCTAAAGAATAGATTAAACTAGAAGAGCTAATCTTTAAGCTTAGAACAGGTTCTATTATATTAGTTAGGCTTAGTAGCCTTAAGGCTAGCTAGGTTACACGTCTTAAAAGAGCTAGAGGTAGCTTAATCTACTAAATTATTGCTTATATTAGAAGTGTTTAGAATATTAAGATTATACTTTAAGCATAGCTTAGGAGTATAGGTCTAATTAGTTCTTAGGTATAAACAGTAGTATAGCAGATTAGGTTAGGTTATTCCTTAAGCAAAGCTTATAATAATAGGGGTAAGTAGTATATATCTAGGATTATAGCTACTTAGGTTGCAAAGAAGAGTATAGAGTAGACTATCTGTTTTGTAAGTAGAGTAAAGAGATTTTAATAACAAAGTTAATTTATAAAGTTAAATATAAACTATTAGAGTTATGTTCCTACTAGCTATATACTAAGAAGATACAGTGCTTATTAATAAGCAACTTAGTTTAGTCTAATAAGATATGTAAAAGTACCTATAGATAAGTTTTTTATATAGTACTAATTAATAATTAGTTATGTATATTATGCTTATTAATAAGTAGTTATATAACATATGTACCTATTCTTTTCTTCTTTGCTATTTACTCCTTTAGAGTAGAGTTAGAAGTC
Source organism: Ascochyta lentis (assembly GCA_004011705.1). Taxonomy (NCBI): domain Eukaryota; kingdom Fungi; phylum Ascomycota; class Dothideomycetes; order Pleosporales; family Didymellaceae; genus Ascochyta; species Ascochyta lentis. The sequence continues at coordinate 4,019,410 of RZGK01000002.1, forward strand.
TTACTTAGCTAGTACTTATGTTTATACTGTGCTCTAGTATAAGATTATAACACCTAGCTTTTACCTACACTAACTTCCTACTAAGAGAGTTAGAGTTAGGTACAGTTTATATTAAGTAGAAGTAGAGGTTAGATAAAAGCTATATAAACTAGTAGTTAGAGTTAAGTACATTATATAATATAAAGATCTAACTTACCTAAGAGATCTAATAGATCTAGGTAGTTACTACTAGTTAGATTAAATAGATTCTATTAAGTTAGGTCTCTACCTACGTGCTTTCAGTCTCTATACCTACTTACCTCTAGCCTCTATCTATACCTTAGAAGATTTTATAACCTAGTTATTAAGATAAAGAGTTGTAATTATAGGTAATTTTATTAAGGTTTTAAGTAGGCAACTTGCCTATATAGGTAACTTGCTTATAAGGTCTATTAAAAGTAGTTTATAACTAATCTTAAAAGTAATTTTACTCTATATAAGCCTAGAGTAAGCTAAAACAGGCTAAAATAGAGTATAATAAGAGAGAGCCTTAGCAAAAACATTCTACTAGAGAAGGTGTTCTATAAACCTAGTACGTATATTATCTTTACTATCGCTACTTAGTAGTTACCTTAGGTCTTAGTATTATATCTTACTAGATATACTTGTAATTACTATACTTGCTTTGCTTGCCTTGTAATAATTGTAGTATTTTTGAGACCTATCTTAGGAAAGCTATAGCCTTATCTCTTGCAACTTTAACAGGCTCCCCTAATCTCAGCTTCGCTGCAGCCAGACCTACGACAACTAACAAAAATGCACTGGCCGCATCGCTGCGCACATCTACTACTACTACCAAAAAGCACTAAACAGAGAAGCAGGCCGGACGAGATCCGAGCACATCCATTATCTCCATTAACATTGTAGCAGCTGCTACTGCATGCACCACCTTGTCGCGAGAACAATTCGTTGCCTGGGAAGGGCACCGCCACTTTGAAAACATCAGCTTGTCCAACTAAGCGTGATCAGAGACATACCTGCGGTGGCTAGACCAAGGGCAATAGTAATTGTCGCGATAGGCTTGTACATCTGAAGTACTTGTACAATTACAGGAATATATTAAAAGACTTCTGTTGATAGACCACGGCAGAGTAATCTAAGGACGATGCTGATAGGGAAAGCAGTAAGCTTCCGTCCGTTATTTATATCCGTGCAGACTTACTTAAGACACCTTTCGTTCGAACTTCAGCGCAAAGAGCTCAGACCTTTGCTCATTTTTCCCCGAAACATTGTCTTTTGTTGTCAGATAATACCAAGGTGCATACAGCCATCTCTAGTCGCTGCAGTAGCATAACAAAATAACCCATATGTTTAGTCTCTTGTCAGTTCCAGACCGCTTCTATACCGCTTAGATAACGTAAGTGATCCAATAGGTAAAGTTCGTGTTAGTACTCATTTTAGTGTTCGTGTTAGTGTTAATAGCAGTCTTGTTGTCAGTCTTGTTGTCAGTGTTAGCGTCAGTGTTAGGACAAGCTGTGCAGCAATCCTACAGCAAGGCCCTATAGGTGAGCACATAGTATGCAGCAGCTCAGAACTGTGACCCCCCCCCCCCCCCCCCCCCCCCCCCCCATTAATTAGTCGCCTCTCATCATACTTCAGCAAAATTGCTGCATGCATGATCAACTCCTGCAAGCAGCAGAACAGGGCGTCAGGTGGTTGTGCTCGCTGTACACTGTCCTTTTGTACGCCCTAAGCGAGGCAGGGTGCTCATCAGCCCATAACAGACTGTTGTAGGAGCTACAGTGTAGAAGGCAAGGTCTTAGGCTAGTCTCGTATTGCAACATCGTAATCTGATCAGCAACATAGCTCTCACAGTACCGAACAGGGCCAGTAACATCAACTTGTCATCTCAACTTGCCATCATCGCTACCACGTACTTTGCGCGACCTTTGTAGCTCCACTACCTCCAATTGTACACCGCAAACTACCAATTGCCTAATTGAAATGTGTGAATAATCATGCTCGTAGTCATAGAAGTCTAGCAAATCGTGATTTTTCATAAGAAGATGTATCGATATCTAGTTACACTTTAGAGCTGAGCTTAGCTCATCAGCCAGTCTTAAACTAGAGCAGTAGCATTAGCAGCAGCGGCAAGTGCATCAGCCAGAATGTCTAGGTCAACCTTGTCCTCATCTCCACCGCCCACAGTAGATCCAGTGCAAACTGCAGCACAAGCAGCAACACAAGGAGGAGCAAATTAGCATGCCAGAACACAGACAGCAATGCATCCAGGCTGGAACTTATCATCAGAGGGGTGAACAGATACTCAGGTTGCTTCTACTTACGTAGAACAGTCCCTGCTTAGATTCAGCTTGTAGTTTTTCTGGCATAAAGAGTAGGTTAGACGACACTTACGCGTTTCTCAAGGTTCTGTAAGGTAGTTTGTGCAGCTGGCGCAGGCATTGCTACTACAGAGGTGCAAATAGCACTGAAGAGGATAATCGTCTTTGACAACATAATAGCAAGTAGTTAGTCTGATAATATGGAGATGAATGTTCAGCGGACTGTGGCGATGACCCTAAACAGGAGTTAAGTGACCCTTTTATCATAGTGTCCTCCATCACTCAGCTGTAGTCTCTGACAAACTCAGGCCTAGAGTTGCAAGGTTCAGAGTATCAAAACGTTGACATGAGCTAGCAAGCGAGTTCAACAGGCAGCAGCTTATTTAGGACTCTGTCAGCGGTCTTTCGGCGAACGAAAGTATCATGGATGCAGAGAAGGCACTCCTTCCCGGATATCAGTTCCAATTTAGCCTAAAATTCCTTCGTTATCAGGCTTTGTTTTTCTACCCATGGAACAGCTCAGATTGACTCTCTCCGGCTTCAACGTCGTCCGAAATGTTTGGCGTTGGCCTAAACAGTTAGAGAGCTCCTATTTTCATATTTGATGAAGTAAGAATGGGTTTTCCGTCACGGGCCGAAATCTGTTCCTGTCAGATAACGTGCCTGGCTGCCACGCTTAGATATGTATTTGGGAGGCACAGTTGTACGAGATTGGCAGCCAAACTAATGGGAGAAGGATTTAGCTTCCAGGATCCAATCAACATTGCTGAAGTTAATTGCCAAGAGTAACAACAGGACATGCCAGTGAGATGCCAAGCGTCACCTCTTGTCTACTGGAACTCTGTTTAGGTTACTCATGGGTTTGGTGCTGCATAATGCTAATCGCTTCATGATTCTCATGACGAAACATTCTTTCTTGCTCAAAGTAGCGCCGATACAGGCCCGAAGAGAAGAATAGAGCCTAAGTTCTGAGAATGTGCACAAGAGGGCTACGCCTTCTGTCTGAAGGGAGGCCTGGGCAAGCGTACTTACTGGTGCTCATCAATGCTACGGGTTCCTGCAACAGCGCAAAGAAGATTCAACATTAATAAGACACCGCGTTTTCGCTCAGACATCAAGCCAAACCCAAATCGTCTTACCATCTTTGAACGAGAGGACCATCATCCTTCCCTCCGAAATCAACACTTCAGAATCCACATCAGGTGCATTCAGGAGCTATGATCAGCATGTACCTCAATGTGATTATTATCAAGATTCTCGTTTTGTTTCTTAGTTGTTCATCTGTCAAGGGCAAAGTGCGCCCTTTCCATGGTGGTATATTGAAGGGATCTCCAATGTGGCACCGCGATTCCATCGATCCAAGTCCGAACAAGAAGTTCCTCCTGTCTTTCGCGATACGTTCAGCCAACTCGGAGACTGCAGAGCAGGCTTTGCTCTCCGTTTCAAATCCGCTTTCGCCCACCTACGGCCAGTTCTGGACTTATTCGGAAGTCGCAGCGCAATTCTTACCTACACCCGATGCTATCCATTCTGTGTTGACTTGGTTGTACCGCGATATCGAGCCTCATGACATCCGTGTCTCGCAAGATCGAAGTTGGATATACGCCAAGGTATCAATATACGCAGCGGAGACTTTGCTTCAAGCCAAGTATCATTTTTATCGACACAATACATCATCCGAGAAGCACCTTGCGTGTCTCAATTACACCTTACCGAGTTCGGTACGTACTCACGTTGACCTCGTGACCCCAACGACAGACTTGGGTGTTGCTAGTCTACGTGAGAATTCTAGAATTCAACACCAAGAGAACACAATCATGTCGAAGAGTTTGATCAAGCGGCAGACTAACGGATTGGCGACCTGTTCCCGATTGACAACACCCGCATGCATGCGAGAGTTGTATGGCATCCCGCAAGCAGAGAAAGGTCATGAAAACAATACTCTGGGTGTGTATCAACCAGCATGGGCATCATGGCTTCCTGCAGATCTGGATGCTTTCTTTGGTTACTTCAGGCCCGATCTGATTGGCCATAGACCGCCAATTATTCCTATCAATGGCGGATACTGGCAAGATGACGTTCAAGGATTACCGTTCAACGCGGAAGCCAATCTCGACATGCAAATCACCATGTCTCTGTCAGCGCCAGAACGCGTTGTCAATTTTTAAGTTGGTGACATGTATCACCCTGGGACCCTCAATTCCCTCCTGGCAGCCTTTGATGGGTCATATTGCCGCTCTCTGGACTCGACCATAGATGGTACATATCCCAACTTCCGACCGGGAGGATACAACAAATCCGCCGATTGTGGAACGGTGCAGCCAAGTCAAGTCCTCTCGATTTCTTACGCAGCCAATGAAATCAACTTCACTCCAGAGTATCTTAAGAGACAGTGCACCGAGTTCCTCAAGCTTGGTCTTATGGGCGTCAGCATTCTCGTGGCTGCCGCTGACTGTGGTCCCGCTGGTCATGGTTGTCAATGTGTCAATTCAAACACCGGTGAGGAGGATACAGACATGTTTCATGGGAACTTCAACCCGACCACGCCGGCGTCTTGTCCATACGTCACTGTTGTTGGTGGGACCGCTTTGCCGGCAGGTGCTCCAGTCACTACGCCAGAGGTCGCATGGCAACTCAATGTTACATATCTTAATTCGACATTTACCAGAACGTCTGGTGGCGGCTTCAGCAACATCTTCCAAGCACCTCCCTGGCAACACAGAGCTGTCGACAATTACATTGCGCAAGAATTCGATAACTTGAAGAAGCTGGCAGGGAAATTCAATCCAAAGGGGCGTGCTACTCCTGACCTCTCTGCCAACGCTGCAAACTTTGCAACCGTACGAAATGGAACGTTACGCACCATTCACGGTACCTCAGCCTCGGCCCCTTTAGTCGCATCCATGATTACTCTAATTAATAGCAAATGTCTCAATGCCGGTAAGAAGCCAGTCGGATTTGTGAATCCAGTTCTCTATGCTCATCCACACATCTTCAAAGACATAGTCAGTGGTAGTAACAGTGGCTGCGGCGGTCAGGCCTTTCGGGCGGCAGCTGGCTGGGACCCGGTCACTGGTCTGGGGACACCCGATTACAAGAGAATGGAAGGAGTCTTGATGAAACTTCCTTGACCAAGTTGATTGCATAGTAGCTACATAAGCCAACGTTGTAATCGCTTTCATCGCTCCAGCTAGTCCATTGCCACGAATCCCATCTTCGTTCACCTTTTGTTCTTGCGACGTGCTAGTCTCCTGCTGTTGGCTGGGAATAAAAGACTCAAAGCCTTGCAGGAGATCTTTGTTGTCTTTGAAAACGTTATCACGCATCTCAGCTCTGATTGTCTCCATGCGAGTCTCATAGGGCACGTTGGGCGCACTACTGCCGTAAATTTCCGTGAACGCTTTGAGAAATCGATTGTAACGCTCAGGCTCCTCTGCAAAACGTTCCTGTGCATTAATCAGCTTGTGTAGACGGCGTCTATGTATAGAGCGCTTACCTTGACTTGAGCAATAAACGTCACAGCATCGTTCTTTCGCACAGGTGAACCCATTTCGCATCCTGGGATTTCAGAATTCATTGTGTTGACAGTTTGCAAAGTCTGCAGAGTAGGGAGGGGTTGAAGGGATAGATGCAGATGTGTCTGAGACGCGCAGCAAGATCTTATACGAGCACTACTGCCCTATTTCCTTGGCGTATTGATGACGGAAGATACAATTAGATAGTCGGCAGAAGCCAGGATATTGGACCGAGTTACGCCACATGCACAATATAGGGTTTATCAGAATATTCTATCTGCTACGTAATACAAGAATACTAAACACAAACTATTCCTAAGATAGAGATAATATTCTCTAATTCTAAACTTAAGAGATATTCTAAATAAGCTTAGAGAAGTAAATTGTAGAAATAGAATAGCTTCTTTATCTAAGTAGATAAGACTATTATCTTTTAAAACATAGGTTTTATTAAAAATTATAAGTTTTAGTTTTTTTAGTATAAATATTTAAATAGAATTTATTACAAATATAGTTAAGAATAAAAAGTAAGAATAAATAGTAAATAGAAGTTCTTTTAGTATAGCTTAAGTCTATTAACTTTGTTTTTTAACATATAATATATTATAATATTTTATAGTATAGTTAAAAAAATCTATATATAGAAGTCTATACTATTATATAGGATTTTATAGAATAGAGTTTAAATAAAAATATAGAAAAAGTTTAATAGTTATTTTATATAATATACCTTAACTAATTAGTAAGTTGTCTATATAGGCAAGTTGTCTACTTCTCCTAAGCTCTTACTAAAACCTAACCTATTATAGCCTAAAACACTACACTTTAGCTCTGTAAGGTGCAGTACAGCATATAATATTAGTTAGAGACCTCTTTTACATTAATCTTGCACGTTGGCGCGTTATGCCTAGTCTGATTGCACCTTCTGCAGCGCCTTTGGGCAGGCTCACCCTCTTAAGCGCGCACCTGCTTTTTTGGCTTCTTCCTTTCACTGCGCGCCCTAAACTCCTTTAGAGCTGCCAGTCGCTGGCTATCTTTAACTGTTAGGGTCCCTTCCTTCTGGACCTGCTTTCTTGTATGTGATTTTCATTGCGTGACAGCCTTATTAGCCGTGGATCTCGTCGTGCAACGGTTGTCGTGGAACAAAGGCCTTGACGGGCTCGAGCACAGCGTGCGCGAAGTAAGCGGCGAAGTCGGGTCAGGCCGCTGTCGTGAAGTCTGCGCGTCGTAAGCTTTGGGGTTCAGAGATGTGCTAGCAGCGTTGCGATGCACTCACTGAAGGTAAGGCCGACAAAGTTGCCCTGGAAGACTGACCCGCCTGTAACGTGGGTCCCGCTTTGGCGCGACCCTCTTTGGCGGATCTGCGCCTCGCTAGATTGTCCGCGCCCCCGCAAAACAGGTACATAGTTGCTGTGGCCGCGGCCGCAAGGGGAGCTCCATAGCGGGAGCTGCGCCGGTGAGCGATGACACGGCCATAGCTTGCCTGGTCCCTCAGCTGAGAGACGACGGCCGCGAGCAGGCCGCAGACGCTGAGGCGCAGCCCTGTAGCTCACGCCAGGCTGGGAGGGCGGCGATTGGCGGCCGTTGCACGCTGCTGCCTGCACGACTGCTAAAGGCAGACAAGATAGATTGTTTAGCAAGTGCATAGCGTCTTGCTGCTCAGCGTTTGAAAGTGGCATTGTCAAGCGATTTTGTAGCATCCTCAGCGCCGTGTCTGGCGTCAGCTCATGCAGCGTTGTAACGTTTCAGGGAGTGAGCGCCTCAGCTATGTTGCTCTCTATTGTTGTAAAGACGACAGAACACAGCTTAGAGTGCGGCAGAAGATCAGCCTAGTTTGCAGCTTGCGTCGTAGACAAGCCGCTACTGGGCACGGACACCCAACGCCCACACCTAACGCTTGGGTAAGCCTATTTTAGGCTGCACAAAAATAAGGCTGTAACGTACTCAGGGTTAGGGTTAAGGTCGTAATCTTTAGGGGACCTTACTTGAAACGTCAATGTTCAAACAGGGACTGTTTAAGTCGAAGCTTACAGTTGCCTGGAGTGCAACTGCAGGAACTCTTGGACAGTCTTGATGGCTCCTTTGGCGGCTTCATCTTCTACGGAACGAGGTGGCCATGGTTAGCATGTGACCCTCGCATTACCTTGAGCGATGTTGTTGATTAGTGAATAAGACGACCTACTATGAATGTTGAGAATCGCGAGATTGGCACCGCTCAGGACCAGCAATCGACTGATAGCCAGCCTGAGGCCTCTGGCATCGCCTGTGATGACTGCAGTCTTACCAACAAGCGAGAAGGCCGGCAAAGTAGGGCGATAGCAGCCAGCCGCGTGCACATATCGAGCAGAGACTACGGCTGCCCCTCGCGATCGCAGGTGTCGAGACGCTGCCTTGCAAACCATAATAGCGGCGTTGAAGATGGCGAAGCTAAAGGCAGCGAGCAGATTTGTCCTCGTGGGTTTTGGAGCGAACTAGCCTATGTTACAGAGTGTGGCCAGCGTTTTGCAAACAACTTATAGCGTCAGCCTTAGCGCTCGACTCGTATAGTAATAAAGCCGGGGCTTTGAGCTGAGGGTCTAATAGTCCTCAGAGTGCAGTTGAAGCAACAGCAGTAGTGGCCACCTACACTGTAAGAATACTGAAACATACTAAGCAAAAACTACGCATAAGCTGTCCTGCTAGTAGAGTTTGCAGTTGTGTTGTGCCTGAACCTAATGCGTCCTTGTTGATATTTTCTGTTGCGAATAGCTGCAAGACGATTTGCAGAATGATTGTGTATTTCTTGCAGTTCCTAGACGTGCAGTATAAGTAAGTCAGTTATGCATCTACTATAGCGTGTAATCTTGTAGGGTTGCTAGTTTCAGCTACCTTTCATCGTCTGCTATTAAGTTAGTATTAACAATATTTCTTAATAGCATCTAATTAAAACGTTGTGTAAAAGACACGTTTACAGAGAAACAGCGCTTCGGCCAATGTCAATGAACTAGTACCTAGCGGGCTGATTAAACACTAGCGAACATTTTGTTTCCCGGAAACGTTGAAACACCAGAAACAGACTAAACACATCACATCTCCATCTGGTACGCAGAGTTTAAGCATAGCTTGTGTTACTGGCCTTACTGCGGCTCTACTGTGGCTTAGAGCGTAATGTATGATAGTACCGCCAAGATGTCTTAAACGCAACTCCAAGCTGCTCCACACTAGGTTACAGAAAATGCCATGTAGTACAGTAAGAATTATGTATAAAGCTGCTTGTACATGTTATCTCAAAATTATCCTCACTACAGTCTTTCACTCACTCTCATTAACAACTGATCAGCACTGCTCTTCAACCACTTTCGCTTCGACTGTTACAGCACATTCACTCGCTTCTTACAAACAATCTATCCATTCCTGTCCAACACCCTATACTCTCTCATCAAGATGAAGTACTCTATGGTTTGGGGTCTTGCTCTTTTCATCTTTTCTGCCACTACCTCCGCCGGACCTGTTCCCCAGGATGTTCCTGCGCCTGATACCAATGTAGTCGAAGTGTTCACCGAATCCTTCACTGGAACATTTGTAAGTTGCCATATTGAAAATTCTATTCGCATACCAATACTAACACCTTATTAAAAGAACAACAACAATACCTTGATCAGCATGGACGAGCCAGTCAATGCTGAAGACACCAAATCGCTTTCTCAGCGTGACGACCTCGAGAAACGAATTGTGCCCTTGGTCGCTGTGGGTGCCATCATTGGAACCGCTGCGCTTACCAAGGTGACTGAGTTGGCTATTAATGCAGCAGTCTCGGGTACCAAGGACATCAGCAACTGGAACAGGGCGCGTGAGGAGTTCACCCAGCGTACCGTGACAGACATGTGGGCCAGAAACCCAGATCGTGCGAGGTATCCCGCAGCAGCGTGCTACAACAAGGGCTACGGTCTGAAGCGTCCCGCAGGGATCGCTGGCGGACGCAAAGCAAAGTTTAGCCTTGGCATGCTTCACACAGACTACGATTGCATGTATGTTGAGCGTAACAATGCCTTCTACACGCACTCTAAGGGCGGCTTTATCAACGTAAGTCTTGACTGAATTTTCGCTATGTGTCTTTCTAACACCCTTTAGCTTGCCTACATGCACAGCAACGCCTGCACCTACGACAGGGCTACTGGTGACTTGTCCTGCCGATAAGTTATCAGGTGTACTTAAGCACTGAACTCAGTTCTACTTAAGCAAATTCAACACACGTGGTAACAATTCAGCCTTAGGTCTTTTAGACAATGGAGTTAGACGTAGCATATAGAGCTATAGATCGCTAGATACAAGAATAGAAATACAGACTTTTACTTTTTTACTTTTTATAATTATTAACATGTTATAACACTAAGCTATATACTTTACTAATCTTTATACATAATATAGCTAACTATTTCTATAATAATATAGCTTAGTAATATATTGCGCAGGATAGAGTATGTAGTCTAACTACTAGTTACTTAGTTTGTTAGAACTTACAAAGTAAGCAGCTCTATAACTACCTATAAATTTAATTTAGTAAGATTATAAAATCTCTAAATTTCCTTTGTATATAAGTAGGCTTTATATACGTAAAGCAGATAGACACTAATTAAATACAATTAATTAACTAAGTTATGTAACAGGCTAGGCCTAGGTGCTAGCTCCTTAGCGTACACCGCCTTAGTATTACTCTAGCTCGCGCTTCTTAGCATAGACTAAAGCTCTGCTACAGAGCTAACGTGTCTAAAACAGAGTTATAAAAACTCTGCAACCTCTATCCTAGAGGTTGTCCTCTATTAAATCTATCTTGTATTTTACTAGCAAATTCCCTTAGAGGTTAGCTCCTTACAATTAGATTTAATTACTAAATAAGGATTAATAAGCGAGACGTACAACAACGCTGCTAGGCGTCTAGAAGAATACAGCATTAAGCTATGCACTAGTAATAACAATTAATTAAACGTTAGAACTAAACTCTAGAACCTTGCTACTACGTTAGTACCTAAAGAATAGCAGGAGAAGCTTCTAGCTCACGTACTAGAACGCCTAACTACCTACCTATTATAGACAACTCTACCTAAGGCTGCAGTAGCTATTACTAACAATAAGGCCTACCCTACAACAGACTCTAACTAGAACCTACAACAGGAAGATATAGGCGAAACTATACAAAGGCTAGTTAAAGCCTAGGTCTAAGCCTATGTTGCATCTATAGGATTGCTAAACTATAGTATAATACCCTCTACCTCTGTATAAATAGTTAACAACAGACTAAGCAAGACTATAAAGTTACCTAACGTAGGCAAGTTTAGTAGCAACTAACAAGCGTACTAAACGTTTAAGTCTTAAATAAAGGACAAGCTAAGGTCTATAAGAGACTAAGAGGCTGTTCTAGAAGTTGCCTATATGTTTAACAGGCTAAAAGAATAGGCTGCGCAGGTTAGGTTATTATAGAAGGACTGTAACCTAATAGGTACAACTGCCTAGTTCTAGGACTTTCTAGATAAGTAGTATAAAGACTTACTGTTTAAAGAGCGCTCTTAGTAGAAACTCTAAACTATTACTATAAAGAAGAGCAACTAGAGTGTTAAGTCTTTTAATGTAGAGTTTATCTAGCTAGCCTACAACGCTGCTAAAGAGGACAACACGAAGAACCTTAAGACTAGGTACATGTCTGCACTCTAACTAGACTTCTAGGACAAGATAGTGTTAGTAGACATTCTAGACAACTAGGACTTCTAAAGCCTTATAGCTAGGGTCTTAGTAGTAGAGGTTAACCTCTGTAGGTCTAAAGCACTAATAAATAGCACCTTTAGACAACACACACGCAGGACAAACCTAGATAGTATAGACTAGGAACCTACTAGGGTCTACTCTAGGAAGATTAAGTCTAACAACTAACTACAAGCAGAGTAGCAGACTTAGAAAGTTATAAACTAGCAGAGAGCTGCTAACGTCTGTCTAAGATGTAGAAAGAAGAGTTACTATATAAGCAGATGCAATCTAGCCTTAGCTAAGAGACTAGAGAAAGTCTAGGTTTAGAGTGTAATTGCTAAGGTTTCTAAAACTAATAATTCTACTAACAAAGGTTTAGAAAACTAGAAACTTCTGTTTAAAGGCGTGAACAGGGGTTAGGAAAAAAAGTTGTAAAGAGGAGAGAACTGTTCTAGGAGTTCTACTAGCAGTAGCTAGATAGCAAGCCTATATTACTGCATGTAATAGTACAAAACAACACTATAGCACATGCATTAATTAATACTAGGTGTTTAACATACAGCATAGTCTCGTCTAAGTTCGCATTATAAAATAACTTTTAACGCACTCTTACGTATAGACGTAAGGTATTAAGCATAGCTAGGAAAGTAACCTAGGTAACTAATATTGTAAGAATAAAGATTAACATAGATAGCTATAGAGAGACCCTCTAGGCATATATGCTAGACAGGGAAAGAGAGTACAACCTTATCCTAGAGAGACTATAGATAGACAAGAACAAGGTTACTATAGCACTAGCTAAGAAATTGTTGTTTATCTACTCCTTGCAGACGCAAGTTAGAAGCAGAAAAGGCGCCTGTCCTAACTAACTGCTTAAGCCTATTAGCCTAGAGCTGTATTAGGCGCTAAGGAAGAGGTCTAAGACAGACTAGAATACAGAGCTATTCTCTATATTAATAGCAGATATCTAGAAGGCTCTAAAGAAGAAGAAGCTAATAGATTCTTAAGACCTTTTTCTAGAGTTTCTAAAAGATAAGTTTAAAACGTTTATAAAGGAGGAAGTAGATAAGCTAGCACCTTACTATAGACCTAACATAGATTATGCTATTAAGCTAATTAAGCAAGACAGGAAACCTGCGATAGTACTATAGGGACTACTATACAACATGTCCTATAAGAAGCTCCTAGTGCTCTAACAGCAACTTACTAGCTACTTAGACAAGAGCTTTATCTAAGTTAGCAAGTCTAGTGCTTCTGCCCTAGTGCTGTTTGTTAAGAAACCTAGTAGAGGTCTCTAGTTCTGTGTTGATTATTAGGCACTAAATGCGATTACTAAGAAGAACTAGTACCTACTGCCTCTAATCTATAAGACTCTTTTACAGATCTTGCAAGCAATATAGTTTACTAAGGTAGACGTTATCTAGGCCTTCTATAAGATTAGGATCGCTAAGAGGGATAAATAGAAAACAGCTTTCTAGACAAGATTTAGACTCTACAAGTAGCTAGTAACGCTATTTAGGTTAGCTAACGCCCTAAGTACGTTCTAGCAGTACATTAACTAGGTCTTAAGAGAGTACTTAGACGAATAGTGCTCTGCCTACGTAGACAATGTGTTAATCTACTCTAGCAGCACCTAAAAGGAGCATAAGGCTAAGGTTAAGAAAATTGTCTAGAAGCTAGGAGCTGCAGAGTTGCACCTTAATATAGGAAAGAGCAAGTTTTCTGTTAAGAGCACTAAGTATTTAGAATTTATTATTAAGGCTAGTAAGGGCATCTAGATAGACCTTACTAAGGTTGCTGCTATAAAGTTATAGAAACTCCTAAAGACAGTAAAAGGAATCTAGAGCTTCTTAGGGTTTGCGAACTTCTATTAACAGTTTATTAGCTAGTTTTCTAGCATAGCAGAACCTCTTACTTGCTTAACAGGAAAGAACGCGACCTTTAAGTAGGGGGAACCCTAGCAGCGTACCTTTAATGCTATAAAAGCTGCATTTACTAGAGAACTAGCACTCGCAAACTTTAACCTAAACCTAGAGACAGTACTAGAGTATAACGCGTTAAGATAGGCAATAGAAGGAGTACTATCCTAATATAGAAAAGATAAGATACTCTATACAGTAGTATACTTTTTAGCTAAGAATTTTAAAGTAGAAGTAAACTACACTATTTATAACAAAGAAATACTTACAGTAATTAAATGCCTCTAAGAATAGAGCACAGAGCTAAGACAAGTAAAGAGATTTATAGTTATTACTAATTACAAAAACTTAGAGTACTTCTATAAGGCCTAACTCCTTTTTAAAAGACACGTCTGTTAGTCTAGCCTTCTTAGCTAGTTTAACCTTACCTTTGCCTATAGACCTAGCAAGGTTAATAACTAAGCAGATGCACTCTTAAGGAAAGAGAAGGACGTCCCCCTATCTACAAGAGATAAGAGGACTTAGACTAAACAGTTTTAACTGTTAAAACTATTTACGCAAGTAGTAAAGACTAGCCTAGAAGACAACTCTACTAATAATATACAGGTTTTCTCCTTAGGACTACGTAGAGCAGACTAACTTCTCTTTGTAACCCCTCTAAACAAAGAGCTATAGAAGAACTACTACAAGAAACTAGAACAAACGCGTAAGGAGACGCCTCTAGCTAGAAACTTAGAACTATACAACAGCATTAAAGAATTTAAAACACTTTAGAAAAACGCTGCTAAGAACAATAAGACTTACTAGCTTACTAAGTCTTCTATCTCTTTAGGAGCCTAGAAGTTTCCTATGCAGCTTAACTTTAAAGTTTCCCTCTCTAAGTGCTCTGTAGATAACAGAGACCGACTATACTACTGTAGAAGAGTATAGGTTCTAAACTCTAATGCCTTTAGGACTAAGATTATTAACAACGCCTATTATTCTCTAATTACAGGTTATCTAGGACGGGGAAACATGTATGCAATCCTCTCCTAAGCCTACTTCTAGCTAGAGATGTCGACTGCCTTATAATAGTACGTAGAGAACTGCAACATCTGTAGAAGAACAAAGCTATAAAGAGAACTAAAGCAGAGACTCCTTAAACCTCTCCCTTTACTTAATAGGATTTAGAAGGAAATCTCTATAGACTTTATAACAGACCTACCTAAGAGTAAGAGTAACTATAACCTTATAGTTATTACAGACAAACTTTCTAAGGATATTATCCTAGTCCTCCTACTAGACCTGTTAGTAAAAACAGTTACCTGTGCTTTTATATCTAATGTAGTAGCCTATTACTAGTTGCCTAACGCAATTATCTCTAATTAAGGGACGCAGTTTCTTAGCAACTTCTAGTAGACAATATACTAACTGCTAAAAATTACACAGAGACTCTCTACGGCCTTTTACTCTTAAATAGATAAGAGCACTAAACGTATAAACTCTATAGTAGAAGCCTACTTAAGAGCCTATATTAACTAGGCTTAGGATAATTAGTCTACTTAGGTGCCTATAGCCTAGATTGTAATTAAAGGACAGGTAGCTATATCTACAGGGTTTAGCCCTTTCTTTCTCTAGCACAGTTACAACGTAGATCTAGTCTAGATAGACCTAGACTTAATAGCAGAGTTGTTGCACTAACATGCAAGGGAACCTACTAGAGCTGTAGTAAGTATAGTGCAGAAGTTTGCTAAAACAATTAACTTTGTTAAAGCCTAGATAGCAGAGGCTTAGTAGATATAAGAACAGCAAGCTAATACATACTAAAGAAAAGCCCCCTAGCTAAAGGTTAAAGACAAAGTCTAGCTAAAGCTAGGAAACTAGTTCTTAAACAGCTAAGCAAGTAGGAAACTAGACTAGAAGAACTAAAAGTTTATAGTTATAGAAGTTATCTCTCTATACAACGTTAAACTAGACGTTAATAGTAAAGTCTATCCTGTTTTTTACGTTAACTAGCTTAAGTTGTGCCTACAGGACCCTCTTTACAGATAATTAAACAACAACCTCTAGCCTAGCCCCCTAGTTATTACTAACGACGATAGTACATCCTCTAAAGAATAGAAAGTTAAATCTATTTGTAGGAAAAGACGATCTAGAAGAAGAGGTAAGAGACGTAAATACCTAGTACAATAGAAAGGCTATGTTAGCAAAACATAGGAAAAAAAGGACGTTTGCAAGGACCTAGAAGCCCTAGATAGATAGCTGTCTATAATAAGAGACAGGAGAGATAGGAATAAGAACTTACTCTTAGGCTTCTAATTAGAACTCCTAGAGAGGCATAACTAACTTTCTTACTCCTAATAGAGGAAGGAGAAGAGGAGTAGGAAGTAGAGACAAGCATAGGTAAGAGGAGGAGCACTAGTTAGTTAAGGAGATTATTCGTTGTATTAGTCTATCCTAAAGAATAGGCTGCCTTAGAAGGGGACTATATTGTTATAAAGGAAAAGAGCTAAGAGCCTAGGTATTATCTAGCTAAGAAAATTCTAAACGCTGCAGATAAGAGAAGACCTAAGCACTGCCCTTAGCAGAACCTCTGCTACTACTATTGTCCTTGTTACCTGCAGCAGTGTTAGTAACATCCTTAATAAGCATTTAGACAAAGTCCTTATGTCTAGTAGCAGAGGGGATTTTAAGACGTGTGCAGAGATTAGCCTTAAAGTAGGTAAAGCACGCAAGCAGCGTTAAGTTAACAGTAAGCTATATTAAGTAAGGAATTAGCAAATACTCTAGAAAACAGGTGCAAAAAGAAGAGAATAACTTACTAGAGTCTTAATCTAGACTACTGCCTTCTTAGCAGTAACAGTAGTGCGCTCTGTAAGGACTACAGCAGTAAAGAGATAGGCCTTAATCTTATTAACTTTAGCTTTATACTTAGACTACTTAGTCTTATAACTAGTAGCAGGCAAGTAGGCGTTAGGCTAGAACGCAAGGTTAGTGTAATATAGAAGGTTCTTACGCTTCTTAAGGTCTGCCTAAATAGGCTTAACAACTTGCAGAAGCTTTGCAGAGTTGCCCTTAGTAAACTATAAGAACACGCAGTACTTATTTAGAGTCTTCTATATCTTGCGCAGGGCCTAGCAGACAGTTCGCTAGAGAAGAGAACACTAAGAAATAAGAAGCAGAAACTTACCTTGTAGCAGTAAGAATAGCTAAGAATATAGAGAGCGCAGCTAGTTAAGCAGCTGCTAGTAGTAAAGGTGCAGACCTGTCTAGACAACGTATAGCTAACGCAGACCTTAGAATCTACAAAGCTGCTAGCGCGTTAGGTACGCAGAGACTACTTACCTAGAACCCTAAACTAATTGTTAGCAGAAACATTATTAAAGGCTTTCTTAATCTCCTTGTCCTCTAGCTTAACGTCTTCTGCTGTAAGCCTTGCCCTCTTAGTTAAGTAAGTAGTAGAAGGGGCAGAATCTGCAGAAGCAGCGCTGCAGGCCTAGGCAAGGTAAAAGAGTTAGTAAATAGGCATATTACAGGTAGAGATAGAGTAACTTACTTGCTTGCCTAGCGCCTTCTTGTAAGGCAAACGCAACGCGGTTAGTAATCTAAGAGGCGCTATTGTTAAAATTAAGCAGAGCAGGGCGACTAAATAATTAAGTAGTAGTAGAATTGTAAGAGGAAGGTGCGCAGACTTAAAACGTAGTACAACAGAGAATGTAGAAAGTAGGGAGTTATTAGGCCCTAAGGCAAGGTGCACTAAAAGATAAGGTAATAACACTAGTAATAGAGATATAATTAAGAACAGAGATATATAGTTAACTATAGACTATTTAATACTAGGCATTAATCTAGTATAAGAGACTATTTATACTAGGCTTAACCTAAGTTAGGTTACTCTGTAACAACTCTCTAAGGCATTAGCTATTAGGCTAACAATATCTCCCTTTTTAGGTTAATCGTTCTAATTAACTAAACGTTAGGCTAATAGGCCCTAGTAGAGGACGTTATAGTCTAACGTAGTCTGTTGTAGTATATCTTGTAACAACTAACTAGAGGCTTAAATTTCTACCTTTACCTAGGCGCGCGCCTCTCTTTTTCTTTCTTACTTTTACTGCTAATTCCTGCAGTAAGGGCACGGCCGCCTTAGCTGTTAGTAGGGTACTATATATAAGGCCCCCCCTTGTTAATTTAGTCTATTACTCCTACATCCTACTACCTTCTTTAGTAAGTTTCTCTAAAAATTAACTTTTTGCCCTTTCCCTTATTCGTTCCCTTTCTAGGGCATTATACGCTAGAATAGCGCATATTAGCTAAGATAGGTACCTTTAGGTAGAAAAGGGTCTTTCTAAGCTCTTTTAGTGCTAACTAGTGTATAGCAGCCTATTCTGCGCTGTTCTAGGCTATAGCAGACTACATC
Source organism: Ascochyta lentis (assembly GCA_004011705.1). Lineage (NCBI taxonomy): Eukaryota > Fungi > Ascomycota > Dothideomycetes > Pleosporales > Didymellaceae > Ascochyta > Ascochyta lentis. The sequence continues at coordinate 4,037,279 of RZGK01000002.1, forward strand.
TGCCTACGTAGGCCCTAGCTTTACTCCTCTCGCCTATTATAAACTTTACGCCTGCATCTAACAACATAGCTAACTATGCTGTCTAGTCTATCTATGTCTGTGTCTGCTGTATTACCTAGTTTAGCACTTTAGAGTGTTGTGTAGGTAGTATAGTTAGCTGCTGCTTCTCTCTAATTAATAATAAAAATTATTAGATCTATAAGTCCTAGCTCTTTAAGCTTAAGAATAGGGACAGTGTTTAGACTATAAGGTGCTAGAAGTGCTTTCTTACTAACTTAGACTGTTTTACAGTATGTTTAGCTAGTTTAGGCTATTTTAGCGCATGCTAACATCTTATAGATGCCTAAGAAGCATTATAAGCACCTTGCAGCTATCTGCTAACACCTTAATAACTACAACCTTAAAGAACGTACTAAAGACAAGAAGAAGCTTAATATTACCTATCTTGCTAAGATCTGTTGCCCTTTAGCAAAGAAGATTACAGCGTAGGTCTTTCTATTCTATTATAGAGCATTCTAAGCTATTCTAGCACATAACTAACTATTTCTAGCAACTACAGTCCTTACGCTAAAAAGTTGTACCTTTACTCTAGTGCTATCCTTTCTGCCTTTAACCTAATTACTAATGTCTAGCCTATTAGTCGCAAGCGTGATAAGGTATCTATCTAAGCTAAGGTTAAGGGTTAGAAGCGCAAGTTAGATGCTAAGATTTCTGCTAAGGCCTTAACCCCTACTAAGAAGGTAAGTTTGCCCTCTTTTTAGCTATTCTTAGTTATTATAGCACACTCTAACACACACTAGGCTAAGGGCACTGTTGTTAACACTAAATTAAGGGAGTTAAATAGTTATACTGCTAACCTAGTTATTAAGATTTCGTCCTTAGAGACTAAGAGGGATGCTGCTACTAGTCCTGCTAAGGGTTGGCTGACTAAGCGCATTAAGGCTAAGGAGAAGAAGCGTAACGTGCTCCTTACTTAGGCTAGTTCCTTATAATTTGCTAGTAGACATAGTAGATAATTCTGTAGTATTCTTAGTTATTTTGTAGCGTTCTAGGCTATAATACCGCACCTAGGGTGCTTTAAGATACCTGCTGCCTCTACAGCTTTTAATAACATATAATAACCTCTTCTTCTGTATTCTTAACTGTATTAGACTATTATAGGCTATTCTAGCGTACTCTGTTCTCTGTTAGATCTAAGTGCTGTTAAACACCTAAAACCCTATAGGAAAAATAGTAAAGGTAACTTTAGATTTCTTCTTGTTTAACTTAGAGATTTCTAATTTTTTAGCTGCTAGGCCTAACTATCCCCCTTCTTTTTAGGAGGTTGTCCTAGCTGCCTTTTAATAGTCTGCAAGGTTTATTGTCTCTTTAAGAGGATTCTCTCTCTTATCTAGAACTCTTTAAAGGCGTTAGAGAAAATATTTACTCTAGGCTCTTATGTGTTCTCTTTATTGCTATATCTAGCCTACTTTACGTAGTATAGCTATTATCCTTTATTATCTTAGCTTCTTTTAATAATTCTTTCTATATTCTACACATTATTACTAAAAGTGCAGAGTGTGTCTATAATCTAGCAATCTAGGTGTAGAATTATCCCTTTAAAATTAAAAGGTTCTAAGAGGGATATATAGAACACTAGATAGACACTCTTTAGGCTAGGTAGGTCTACTTTAAATAACGTTAGCCTAATCTAGGCTACTATACGCCCTAGTCTAATATACTTCTAATCTAGTTTCTATTTTAGCCTCGTAGACTTTATATAGCAATTTAAGACTATTACTTAGTCCCCTACACTAAAAGGTATTAGTAGCCTGCTCTTGTTTTAATATGCCTTCTAGTACGTATTTGCTGTAAGTATCTTCTTCTTGCACTCTCTCTGCAATGCAAGCACCTTAGTTACAACCTATAACCCTAGGGGCGATTCTCCTTACCTAAGAGGCATACTAGGCTAATCTGCCCCTCTAGGAGTTACTCTGTAGTTTAATTTAAATAGAGTAGTCTTTATAGTAGCGTAGAGGCTATTATTATACGCAAACTCTACAACTAAGATCTATATCGCCTAATTATCCTGCTCTAGAAAGCAGTAGCACCTTAGGTACTACTCTAGGGTTTAATTCTGTCTTTCTGTCTATCTATTAGTCTGTAGATAATAAGCAGACAACAAAACCCTTCTAGAGTTTAAGTAGTATTAGAAAGTTCTCTAGTAGCCTGCATTTATTAGAGGACCTCTGTCTAAGATAATGCGTTTTAGAACTCTATAGAGTTAAATTACTTCTCTTATCTAGGCCTATGCAAGATTAACTCTATTCTAATCCCCTCTTGCTAGAATATAGTGTGCTATCTTTATTAATTAGCACATAATTACAAGTATTACGTTGTAAACTACTCTAGCAAGCTTACTTAAGGGTAACTTTGTAATAAAATCTATTGTTGCTTCTTCCTACAGCCTGTCTAGCAGTAGCAAAGGCGCAAGCAATCTATATAGACTATGTTATGCTAGAGTTAATCTCTTATAAGGCAAACATTCCTAGCAGTACTAGCTAACATCCTCTCTTATGTTCTTCTACCTGTATTAGCGCTAGAGCTTTTTAAGTGTCCTTCTTGCGCTAAAATATTCTGTAAGCAGGCTGTTATAGCACTCTTATAGCGCTGCCGCCTTTTCTTTAGACGTAGTAAGGTGTCTTATGCCTAACTAAGCTAATATGCCTTGTTCTAGGTCCTTTTAACCTGCCTTAGGACTAGATTCCTCTAACTAACTCTCTATATCTAGTTCTGTACTAGTTTCTTCCTGTATAGTCTAAAATTCCTTAGAAGCGCGTCTATTAGCTTTCTAGAATTCCTTTAGGACTATCTTTGTTTTAGGCAATATATTCTTGCATTTAGCAGCTCTTGTTTGTACTGCTAATACCTAAGTAGTGTAATCCTCCTTCTTTAAGAGTAGATCCTTTAGTAGTTATATAAAAGCTTTGTTATACTTTTAAGATAGTTTTTATGCCTCTACTATATAATCTAGCCTTTATAATAGCCTATCTGCTAGATTTATACTCCCTAGTCTGTAGTTTAGAACAAAGTTATACTAACTTAGTACTAAGTACAACCTAACCTATTAGTAGTTTAGTACCTTAGTCTCTATAAACTACTTTAGGTTTATATAGTCTGTAAGGATCTTAAAGTAGATTCCTAAGAGGTAATACTGCTAGTGCTTTACACTCTGCACTATAGCTAGCAACTCTTAGTTATAGGTATTATAGTTGTACTCTGCTTAGATAAGTTTGCGCAAGTAGAAGTTAACTAGTCTCTATTAGTTCTTGTTGTCTAATCCTAGGCTATTCTAGCTTAAGATACCTAAGATTGCTCTACCTAAGGCATCGACCTCTAGTCTTGTTAGTCTCTCCCTCTCGAAGTAAGTAAGTATAGGTACCCTTAGAAACGCGTCTTTTAAGCACTTTACTGCTTCTTTTGCCTCTTTTAGCAAATCTAGGCGTTAACCTTTCTCCCTCTTTATAGCTAGCCTGCTCTAGGCTTGCTCTAGTAACTTTTTTATTAATGTAGTTAAGAGTAGTATAATACAGCTAAACTCTGCAATAAACCTCTTGTAATAGTTTATAAAACCTACAAACACACAGATATCGCGCAAAGTAGCTAGTACTAGCTAGTCCTAGATTGTTTTAACCTGTTCTAGGTTAATACTAACCTCTTCTAGAGATACTACGTATTTAAGGAACTCTGTATACTGTGTATGCTATTTGCACTTAGAAAGCTTTACAAATAGCTTTGCTTTACGCAATCTTGTTTAAGACTTTCTTAACGTGTCTAGGGTTAGGGTTAGGGTTAGGGTTAGGGTTAGGGTTAGGGTTAGGGTTAGGGTTAGGGTTAGGGTTAGGGTTAGGGTTAGGGTTAGGGTTAGGGTTAGGGTTAGGGTTAGGGT